>CAUYUJ010020981.1:7500-27500 GCA_963575745.1 Prorocentrum cordatum | reverse complement strand
GGCCCTGGGGCGGTCAGGAAACGACTCGGGATGAAGAGCCCGCCCGGGGGAGAGGGTCGGGGCTTCCGGGGAGCGCGTGTTGACGAGATCAATGCGTCGGATCTCTGGGAGCGGGCTCTGAGGGAGGCGTAGGATTGCAAAAAGGATTGCAAAAAAACCCAGGATTGCAAAAAAACCAGGTTTTGCAAAAAAAACCCAAGATTTTTTGCAATCCTTCGTTCTAGGGTTTTTTCTTGCAATCCTTCGTGTCACCATGTTTTTCGTCGTTTTTCGGGCGCTCGGGGCTCCCAACGGCCCCCGAGACGGTCACAACACGACTCGGGATGAAGAGCTGGTTCCGGGGGACGGCCCCTGGGGGTTCAGGGCCCGTTTCCCTCAGGACCTGTTTCCCTCGTCCTCTTCCTCCTCCTCCTCCTTCCTCCTCCTCCTCCTCCCCCCCCTCCTCCTCCTCCTCCTCCTCCTCCTCCTCCTCCTCCTCCTCTCTCCTCCCTCCTCCTCCCTCCTCCTCCTCCTCCTCCTCCTCCTCCTCCTCCTCCTCCTCCTCCTCCGGTGTTGGCACTGTAGCTCGCGCGCGTGCCGTCCGCATCACGAGCCACATGAAAAAGAGATCGCGAAGCAGATCGCAACCCTAATCGAGAGAGGACCCGTTTCCTTCGTGCCAAGAATCCTGCTTCTTGTCACCAGCGGTCTTGTAGGACAGGTACAGCACCCAGAAGAACAGGACCACGTTCTGGTACAGCACCCGCAGGGGCAGGGGCACAAACAGGTAGTTGGCGATGTTGGCTACCGGCCAGAGTTTCGCCGATGTAATCTGCACCTTTGGGTTGTTTTGCAGGGTCCACTTCAGGGCCTGGCCAAACGACATGTTCTGCATCAGCTTGATGTAAATGTGGAACACGACGAGGATGGGAGTCCGGTACATGACGTGGTCAAAAGGTATCTTCACGAGCATGTTCGTGGGGCCATGGGCCGCTAGAAAGTTCTGCCACCTGTGAGAGCCAATGGGTATGATGGAGCCCCAGAAGCAAAAGTCGAACATCCTCCGGAACGAGGTCACCCTGCCGTCAGCGATGCACTGCGCGAGCAGTTGGCTGACCAGGAACATCCAGAAGCTCGTGCAGCATTTTGTGGGCACTGGCCTGCGCTCGAGCCTCCTGAGGTAGAGGCTCCACAGCTCCACTGGACCAGAAACCATGGGACCTGTGGTAAGCTGCCCCTATGAGCCACAAGCTTGTGCAATAATGGCTACGGCTTGTTCAAGGAACTTAGCAAGAGATTCCGCTGAGAGGGCGGCTCCTTACTCCTAAGCGCCGGCTGTGGAACGATCGAAGGAGCAGAAAGACCGGTGAGCTGCACAGGCTGCTGCTTCTGCCCGAAGGAGAGAACAAGACAGCTCCCGTATGAGCGAAAGAAACGATACTCTCGCGGGCAGATGACTCGAACAACCATCCAGCACTCGGTGCAAAAAAGAAGGGCCTCGGTGGAACTTTCCCGGGGTGGTCTCGGGAGACAGGGTCGAGTTGTCCTCGCCGCGAGGGCCCTCCTTCCCTCCAAGTCCCTCCTTGTGCTCCTCCCTCACGTCCCCCTGACCCCTTGACGTAACCTTAGGTCCAACTCCTACAGGCGGCAAACGATCTCTGGTACCATGTCCTGATACTGATGCCAAACGCCGGCTGACAGGGCATCACCTGCCAGCGACAGCACTTTACCTCAGGTTTGCCAATCTACTGCGCGCGAGCCTGCTTGCGTTGTTTTCCCAAACAGTGCTTGCACTTAGGGGTTCTTACTTGCGCTTGTAAAGGAAGTGGATGGGTCAGGCGAGGTATCGCTACCTTGCCGCCCGTTGCCGCCTCGTGCGCTGGGTGGGTCCACCGTTGCCGCCTCGTTGCCGCCTCGTGATCTGGGTAGGTCCAGCATGGTGTCGCCACGTTGTCGCCCGTTGCCGCCGCGTGCGCTGTGTAGGTCTCGCGAGGCCTCGCCGCGTTGCCGCCCGCTGCCGCCTCGTTGCCGCCTCGTGCGCTGGGTGGGTCCCGCGAGGTTTTGCCACGTTGCCGCCTCGCTAGCTTCTCCCAAACCCATGCCGGTTCTTATCTCAGCGCCTTGACCGTACGTGCGATACAGGCTCCTGTCACTAGAGATCTCGAAGCACTTTTCCAATCGGCGGTCGTCTTCGTCAAATGCCCACGTGCCCAGATCCGTATAGCACCTGCTGGCAGGCAAGCTTCTTTATCTGATGTGTCTGCCGTACAGCGCAGACTTGGCGAGCGGCGGGGCCAAGACCAGCGTGCCTCTTGCCCTGCCAGAGCCTTCCAGCTCCAGCTGGGTTTTGCATGGCGCTCCACTGGGCCCACCAAATCCAGACCACTGTTACCCACTCTTGGCTGTTGTTTAGGAGTATCTAATTTCGCCACTGGGTGCTCGCCAGCGTGGGCTCCAAACACTGTGTCCCTCACGATGTATATCAAGCAATCTATGTGGAGCAAGCTATTTGGTGCAGTCTACGTGGTGCAATTGACTACCCTGCACCGCGCTTGACCACCTCCACTGCTCGCGCAGACATCCCACCCACCCACTCGCAACTTGGTTTGCAAACTCTCTTGAGACCGTGACGGTGGGTACCAAATGGCACTTGGCAACGACAGCGACGCCGACGACGACAGCGACAACGACGACGACGACGCCGCCGACAACGACTACGACGACACCGACGACGTCTCCAACGACTTCGACGACGCCGACAACGACGACGACGACGACACCGACGACGACGACGCCGACGCCGACGACGACGATGTCAACGACGACGACGATGACGACGCCGACGACGACGACAACGACGACACCAACGACGACGACGACGTCAACGACGCCGCCGACGACGACGACGACGGCGACGACGACGACGACGCCGACGTCGACGACGACGAAGACGAAGACGACGACGCCGACGACGACGACGAAGACAACGACGACGTCGCCAACGAAGACGACGACGAGGGAGGAGGGAGGACGACGACGGCGATAACGACGACAACGACGACAACGACGAGGGAGGAGGGAGGACGGCGACGACGCGAACGACGAAGAAGGAGGAAGGACGGCGACGCCGACGAGGACAACGACGAGGGAGGAGGGACGACGACGACGACGACGACAACGACGACGACGACGACGACGGCGACGAAATAGGAGGGACGACGACGAGACGCCGACGACGGACGACGACGACGACGAGGGAGGAGGAGGAAGGACGACCACGGCGACAACGACGACGGAAACGACCACGACGCCAAAGAGGACGACGACGACGAACACGAGGAAAGACAGAGGACGACGTAGGCGACGACGACGACGCGGGAGGAGGGAGGACGGCGACGACGACGACGACGAAGACGCAAGAGCGTGCGCACGCTTTTGTTGAAAATCCGTGTTGCGAAACCTTGTGTTGTTGTAGGTATTTTGGACACACGATTTTGAAATCCTTCCGAAACCGATGGGTTTTGAAGCATTTCGGCATACGCGCGCGACGACGCGCGCGTCTGCACTTCGTTCCTCTTTTTTGCAAAGGATTCTCCCGACGGCACACGCGCAAGGGCGTTCGAGAGATTTCGATAAACGCGCGCGCGAAGCCCGTTTGGTAGCATTTTGTAAACATATTGAAACACCTATGGTTTTCTTAAGATTTCGCACAGGCTCGCGCGTAAGGTTTTTTAGCAAATCAGTGCTGCGAAGCCCTGTGTTTTTGCATGTTTTTTGGAAACTCGATTGCGACATCCTTCCGGCACCGAAGGTTTTTGAAGGATTTCGGCATGCGCGCGCGCGACGGCGCGCGCGTGTGCACTTCGTCCCATTTTTTGCAAGGGATTCGCGAACAAGTCTTATGTTAGAACAAAAAAATCCCCGCGTATCGTTTTTTACAGGGGAACCTCAGGGGTGCCGATCCCGGTCCCCCGGGGATCGTGGACATGTGGTCAGAATCACATATGATTTACATACCCGAAAGGGGTACGGATAACTCCGGGGGGGGGAGATTTTTCGTTTGAGAAAGCAAAGTTGATTTAGAAAAACGTGAAGTTCTCAACTCCACTGCTCGCGCTAGTCCGCGCATGCTCGCGCGCGCAACGGCCAGCTAGTTTGACGCGACCGACGCGGCCGCGGTGACGCTGCCCGCTGGGCACTTCCCAGCGGGCACTCCAGTGCGAGTCGGTAGCTTGGGCGGGCGCGGTATCATGAACGTCGGCAACGGGAGAGGCAATGATCATAGTTGCGATGATTGTGACGGTGATGACGACGACGACGGCAGGGTCAATGACGGCGCCGATGCTGATCACGCCGATGACGATGACGGTGTCCTCGCGTCGGTGGTCAAGGTGTTGGAAGGATTTCGACATGCGGGCGCGGCCGACGCGCGCGAGTGGCCCGCACGGTATTGTTTGACAAGGGTCGTGCCCCCCCCAGCACGCGAGCACAGGCGTTCGAATGATTCCGACATGCAGCGCGAGAAGCCCGTTATGGTTGAATGTGATAAACATGTTGACAAACCTATGGTTTTCCTACGGATTCGCAATGACGAGCGCGCGCAAACCTTTTTGAAAACTGTTGTTGCACTACCATGTTTTTTTATATATTTGCTGGGACACTTGATTATGACATCGCTGCGAAACCTAAATTGTTTGAAGGATTCCATTCCGGCATGCGCGCGCGACGGCGCGCGCGTGTGCACTTCGTTCCTCTTTTTTGTGCCGGGGATTCTTGCGACAGCGCGCGCGCAAAGGGTGTCCGAACGATGTCGACATGCGCGCGCGAGAGGCACGTTTGGTGGCTTTTCATGAAACTGTTGAAAACTTATGTGTTTTTCTTAAGAATTCGCAGGAGCGCGAGCGCATGATTTTGTGACAAGTCCTGTTGCGACAACGTAAGTTTTTGGTTCGAACATGTTTTTTCAGGACGCTCGACATTGAAATCCTTACGGGGCCTAAGGATTTCAAAATGATCTCGGCATGCGAGCGCGACGACGCGCGCGTGTGCACTTCGTCCCGTTTGTTTGCAAGGGACTCTTGCCAACTGGTAACATTTGATAAACGAGTGTGCGCGCATAGTAATTTTGCAGAAAGGATGAGGAGGGGGCGGTCGATAAAGGACTGCCTGGGATGGTAGGGGCTCAGGGCTTCGGATGGACGAGCGTGCAGAGTGTAGACGAACACACTACTGCAACACCAGGCGTGAAATCCAGGGGGGGGGAGGTTGGCCCGAATACTTTTTTAACAAAGAATCTACTCGGCAGGGACCGACCGTCCCGGCATTCTTATAGTCCTACCACGAAATGTTATTAGAACCCGAAAATGTTCCAATAACAACAGCCACGTTCTTAGAACATAAGCCCGATGTGCTAAAACAAGACAGTCCCGGCCAGAAATGTTCTAAGAACATTTCGTGGAAACCGCAAAAAGGTTCTCAGAACATCGATTGGTAGGGCTATAGGCGACCCAGGACGCTTCGCCCCTGCTTGAATCTGAGCGGCGACGGGGCGGCGACGGCGGCAACACCGGCAGACCGGCCCACCCAACGGGCGGCGACGAGGCGGCGACGGGGCGGCAGCACAGCCGCCCTGACCTGCGAGGCAGGCCCACACGACGGGCGGCCACGCAGCGGCGGAGGGGTCGGCAAGACGGCAGCCAGAGCGGCAGGCAGGCCCACCTCCTCAGAGCAGAGGCGAGAGCCCCTAAGTTTAGGTCGGGCCTGTCCCACTACAGGAGGAACATTCAAAAATAGTTCAACCATGGTGTGGGGACTATTTTTAGGCGAATCTGTTGGCAGCTTTTGAGTACTTTTGGACTGCTTTTGATTTTTCCTCGAACATCGGCCTGTAGGGGGACAGGCCCGACCTAACCTTAAGGGCAAGCACCGTTTGGGGAAGCATTAGCTCACCATCGGATCCCAAATGCCAATTCATAGTGATACTATCTCATGGTTCCGCGAAGCCGATTCGAAGTCTCATCGGGGTATGTTGGGCCCTGGCAAGGCGCCGCAATCCCGCGGTATCAAACCATTCTGCTTTTTTGCTGAGAGAACCAAACAATTTTGCGTGTTGCCTTGGGTTCGGCAGAAAAGGCCTTCAATCGAAGGTGTGTCTACAACATCTGAAATCACCAGTGCGAGAAGCTGCACTGTGAGAAAAGCTAAGCGCACACTACCACTCACCGCGCGAGCCCTGTGTTGAAACACCCAGCGCTCTCGTACGTGTCCGCGCCAGTCTTGGGGTTCGTGCCCTTCATCGTTGGGTTTTTGCAGAGCGGCTTCACGTCATACATGGCAATGTACGCGTCCGTGAAATCGGCATTTGTGAGATCAGCGCCCTCAAAATTTGATCCAGTAATCACGGCGTTCTGGAAGCTAGCCCCCTGGAAGTTCGAATTCCTGAAATCGACCCTGTCAGCGATCGCATTCCTAAAGTTCGCGTTCGAAAAGTCCGCGCCCTCCGCGATCGCCTTGCTCATGACGGTCTCCTGGAAATCGACACCGGAGAACTTCCCGTCGTTCATCAGCACTCCTCCGGCGGCGCACGAGGGGGTCGGGGCGAGGGGGGATCTTCTGAGACGGCACGGTGGTTCTGGGGAAACCCAGAGGTACCGATACCGCTACTCACCGGACCTCTCCCAGGGTGCGTTCTGATCAAGGGTTTCGGGACGAATCCAGCCGTGGCGACGAGGACCTCCCAGGAGCCCCCAAAAGGGGAAAACAGCCGAAGGGTAGCGGTATGGATACAGTTTCCTCCTCCTGGATTCTTGGAAGTGCGCAGAGGCTTCGAACAAGCCCTCCTGGAAGCTTTCACGGACCGCCTTGCCCTCTCAGAAGCTGCCCCCTCCCCCCACCCCCTTCTGCGAGCCGTCGGCTCCTGAGATGTCCTTGCTTGCAGCGCTCGTGCCGCTGAGGTCGCACTCGCGCAGGTCGAAGATCCCCCCATCTGAAGCCCGTTCTCTTATGACTCGCGATAACGCCCGTAACCGCACCCCTCCCCCCTTGGTCACGTCACCATTCGCGCCGGCGCCGTCTGGGAACTAGCCATTCCCAGGCATCTCCATACGGCACTGGCGCGAATCGTGGCGTGACCGACACTTCCCCCCCCTCCCTGGTTACGCCCGTTATGTGATGGCCACGAATCGACCCGAAGACTGAGAACTAAGAGTCGAACCGAACCGGCGAACCGAACCGGTCCGCGACCCGAACCGGCCGAACCGAACCGCACCAAACTCGGACCCCAACCGGCAACACCGAACCAGCAGGCGGGACCGGACCCGGCGCACCGGACCCATGATCCCGCTACGCTTCCGTCCTGATTTTCGTCAGGACGGCGTCCCTGGAAGTCCCGACTCGTTCCCCGGGGCCAGTTTGTCATCCTGAGTTGTTTTTTGACGGTCCTGGGGCCCGGCGAGGGCCCCCCGAGGCCGAAAATGGTCAAACACCTCCCCTCCTGATCTTTTTCACGACGCGATTCTGTCTGGGGATGTAAAAAGCGGTCTCCCGCGCGCGCAGCATTGGACTGCCCCATCGAGGAGCTCTGCCACACGCAGCGCTTCTTGTTCTTCCTGTCGATCGGCGGGTACGCCACCTGCTGGCGGGGCGGGCCGGCCGCCGCTCGCCGCCCCCGTGGCCCAGCACCGCCCCTGCCAGGAGCGGTGAGGTGGCCAGCCAGAGCTCCGACGTCGTGTGCTCCTCCTCCTTGCCTCCTCCCCCTCCTCCTCCCCCTCCCCCTCCTCGTCCTCGTCCTCGTCGTCGTCGTCGTCGTCCTCCTCCTCCTCCTCCTCCTGCTCCTGCTCCTGCTCCTGCTCCTGCTCCTGCTCCTCCTCCTCCTCCTCCTCCTCCTCCTCTTCTTCCTCTTCCTCCGGAACCGTAGAGATTTACGGCCAGGAACTTTTGCGCAGCGTGTTGCGGCGGCGGCCCCAGCGAAACGCCATGCGCTGCAAGCAGATAGCGTGTCGCTCCCTTCCGCGGGGGGGGGATGCTGGGAACATGTCGCGAAGTTGGATAGCGTGCCGCGCCAGAGCGTGGTGGGCCAGAACCGGCGGAGCGACACGCTAAGCCAAAGTTCCTGACCGTAGAACCCTTCCCTAGAGGCCTCCTCAATGTGGTCCGAGTAGAGTAGATGGTGTCGGAGGATCGCGCCGCATCGGCGATGCATCGGCGATGAACTGGCGATGCATTGTCGACGTCGGCGATGCATCGGCGACGTCGACGTGAAGCAAATCGGGCTTCGAATCGAGCCGCACCGGCGATGCGTCGGCGATGCAGCGCGATCCTCCGACCCCACCTGCTCCGACCCCATCTGGGAGGCCTACATTCCCTGGGCCGGCTTCCTCCCGTGCCGTGTTTTGACGGTCCTGGGGCCCAGCGTGGGCTCCCGCAGGCCGCACACTGCCAGGCGCTTCCCGTCGCCATTTTTTCCCAACCATCCTGTGGTGTTGGGTCCTCGTTTTGAAGAGACGTCGCCCCGCGTTCCTTCCTTCCTTCCCGCTGCCCCCTCCCTCCTCCCATCTTCATCATCATCGTCATCATCCCCATCATCGTCATCGTCATCATCATCTGTCGTCATCATCATTATCACCACCCATGTCGGCACACCCCTCACACGTTTCGTGACCCCATAGGGAGCTCCACCGAAGGTCCCAGTGCGTGTGCCCGCATGCGTCCCGCACACTCATTTCGGCACACCCCTCACACGCTTCGTGGCCCCATAGGGAGCTCCACCGAAGGTCCCAGTGGGTGCGCCCGCATGCGTCCCGCACACCCATTTCGGCACACCCTCACACGTTTCGTGGCCCCATAGGGAGCTCCACCGAAGGTCCCAGTGGGTGTCCGCATGCGTCCCGCACACCCATTTCGCACACCCCTCACACGTTTCGTGGCCCCATAGGGAGCTCCACCGAAGGTCCCACATGCGTCCCGCACACCCATTTCGGCACACCCCTCACGTTTTCGTGGCCCATAGGGGGCTCCACCGAACATGCCCGCATGCGTCCCGCACACACATTTCGGCACACCCCCACAAGCTCCACCGAAGGCCCCAGTGGGTGTGCCCGCATGCGTCCCGCACACCCATTTCGGCACACCCCTCACACGTTTCGTGGCCCCATAGGGAGCTCCACCGAAGGTCCCAGTGGGTGTGCCCGCATGCGTCCCGCACACCCATTTCGGCCCACCCCTCACACGTTTCGTGGCCCCAGGGAGCTCCACCGAAGGTCCCAGTGGGTGTGCCCGCATGCGTCCCGCACACCCATTTCGGCCCACCCCTCACACGTTTCGTGGCCCCATAGGGAGCTCCACCGAAGGTCCCAGTGGGTGTGCCCGCATGCGTCCCGCACACCCATTTCGGCACACCCCTCATACGTTTCGTGGCCCCATAGGGAGCTCCACCGAAGGTCCCAGTGGGTGTGCCCGCATGCGTCCCGCACACCCATTTCGGCACATCCCTCACACGTTTCGTGGCCCCATAGGGGGCTCCACCGAAGGTCCCAGTGGGTGTGCCCGCATGCGTCCCGCACACACATGTCGTCCCACCCCTCACACGTTTCGTGGCCCCATAGGGAGCTCCACCGAAGGTCTCAGTGGGTGTGCCCGCATGCGTCCCGCACACCCATTCCGGCACATCCCTCACACGTTTCGTGGCCCCATAGGGAGCTCCACCGAAGGTCCCCGTGGCGCAGTCCACATGCGTCTCCTTTGCCCAGTACAGCGTTACGTGGCCCCATATGGAGCCCCACCGCAGGTCCCAGCCAGCCAGCTAGCTCTCTTTGCTCCGCGCAGCGGGCGACCCGCGCGCGTCGCTGGGACTCCTCCGGGGCGACCTGCGCGCGTCGCGGGGGCTCCGTGCTGCGTTCCGCCCAGCGCCTCGCTCGCCCGTCGTCGCTCTGCCCAGCGGCAAGAGCCTTGCCCGCTATCAGCCAGCCAGCTAGCTCTCTTCGCTCCGCGCAGTGGACGACCCGCGCGCGTCGCTGGGACCCCTCCGGGGTGACCTGCGCGCGTCGCGGGGGCTCCGCGCTGCGCTGCTCCCGCAGCCTTGGACTTTTGAGTGCGCGGGCAAAGAGGGAGTAAAGGAAGGGGAGGAAGCGGGCGCGATCCTCGCGGGGGGGCGCGCCGACATTGGCGTCGCGGCGCGCGGGCGATGCCGTCGGGGAGTCCCGGGGAAGCTCCTTGCGGCGGCCACGCCCAGCGTCACGAGTATTCAGAGGCAGTCGTTGTCAAACTATTGGCATTCATACACATTTGCACCACGCTTTGTCATATTCGCATTCATGCACGTAGACTCGCTCGCACGCAGATCATTCACAGTCAGACGCACGCGCGCAGATTCACCCGCGCTCAGTCTCCCTACGTACTCAGATCAATCGTTTTCGTTCACTTTGTGTACCACGCCACTCATGTCGGCACGCCCCTAGCACGGTTCGTTGCCTCATAGGGATCGCCACCGAAAAAAATGAATCACTATTGCGGTACTCGCACCTGCATATGGTTGGGTCCCTCGTCAGGCTAATTTGGTTCGTGCCGCGAGGAGGCGGGGGTCCACCGCCCAGCGGGGTCCCCTCCTCCTCCTCCTCCTCCTCCTCCTCCTCCTCCTCCTCCTCCTCCTCCTCCTCCTCCCCGTCCTCCTCCTCCTCCTCCTCCTCCTCCTCCTCCTCCTCCTCCTCGTGGTTCTTTCGCAGCGAGAGGGGAGGCATGGGTCCACCGCCCAACTGGTCTTCGGGTCATAGCTCGGGCCTGCGCCGGCCGCTCGGGACGATCTGGGGCACCCCAGGAGCGCCCGTCGGTGAGGCGCAGCTGCCAGAGAGAGCAACCCGGGGGCTATAGTTAGGTCGGGCAGGTCCCCCTCCAAGCGGATTTTGGACGGCGAATACAAGTATCCTGGCGAAGGACCCAACCACATGCAATTGTGAATACCGCAATTGTGAATATCTTCTTCGGTGGCGCTCCCTATGGGGCCACGAAACGTGTGAGGGGTGTGCCGAAATGGGTGCGCGGGACGCGTGCGGGCACACCCACTGGGACCTTCGGTGGAGCTCCCTATGGGGCCACGAATCGCGTGAGGGGTGTGCCGAATTGGGTGTGCGGGCGCATGTGCGGGCACACCCATGGGACCTTCGGTGGAGTACGGGGCCACGAAACGTGCGAGGGGTGCCGAAATGGACTGGGCGGGACCCATGGCGGACACCCACTGGGGCCTCGGTGGAGTCCTATGGACCATGAAACGTGTGAGGGGTCACGAAACGCGTGAGGGGTGTGCCGAATGGGTGTGCGGGACGCATGCGGGCACACCCACTGGGACCTTCGGTGGAGCTCCCTATGGGGCCACGAAGCGTGTGAGGGGTGTGCCGAAATGGGTGTGCGGGACGCATGCGGGCACACCCACTGGGACCTTCGGCGGAGCTCCCTATGGGACCACGAAACGCGTGAGGGGTGTGCCGAAATGGGTGTGCGGGACGCATGCGGGCGGCAGCACTGGGGCCTACGGCGGAGCTCCCTATGGGGCCACGAAACGTGTGAGGGGTGTGCCGAAATGGGTGTGCGGGACGCATGCGGGCACACCCACTGGGACCTTCGGTGGAGCACCCTATGGGGACACGAAACGTGTGAGGGGTGTGCCGAATTGGGGGTGTGCGTGACGCATGCGGGCGGCAGCACTGGGGCCTTCGGCGGAGCTCCCGATGGGGCCACGACACGTGTGAGGGTGTGCCAAATTGTGTGTGCGTGACGCATGCGGGCGGCAGCACTGGGGCCTTCGGCGGAGCTCCCTATGGGGCCACGAAACGTGTGAGGGGTGTGCCGAATTGGGTGTGCGGGGCGCGTGCGGGGGGGCAGCACTGGGGCCTTCGGTGGGGCTACGGGGCCACGAAGCGTGTGAGGGGTGTGCCGGCTTGGGTGTGGGTGACGCATGCGGGCGGCAGCACTTGGGGCCTTCGGCGGAGCTCCTATGGGGCCACGAAACGTGTGAGGGGTGTGCCGAATTGGGTGTGGGTGACGCATGCGGGCTGCAGCACTGGGGCCTTCGGCGGAGCTCCTATGGGGCCACGAAACGTGTGAGGGGTGTGCCGAATTGGGTGTGGGTGACGCATGCGGGCGGCCGCACTGGGGCCTTCGGCGGAGCTCCTATGGGGCCACGAAACGTGTGAGGGGTGTGCCGAATTGGGTGTGCGTGACGCATGCGGGCGGCAGCACTGGGGCCTTCGGTGGAGCTCCCCATGGGGCCACGAAACCTGTTGTTGTGAGGGGCGTGCCGGGATGGGTGGCGGGGACGCATGTGAGCGCGGCCGCTGGGGCCTTCGGTGGAGCTCCCTATGGGGCCACGAAACGTGTGAGGGGTGTTGCCGAATTGGGTGTGCGTGACGCATGCGGGCGGCAGCACTGGGGCCTTCGGCGGAGCTCCTATTGGGCCACGAAGCGTGTGAGAGGTGTGCCGAATTGGGTGTGGGTGACGCATGCGGGCGGCAGCACTGGGGCCTTCGGCGGAGCTCCTTTGGGGCCACGAAACGTGTGAGGGGTGTGCCGACTTGGGTGTGGGTGACGCATGCGGGCGGCAGCACTGGGGCCTTCGGCGGAGCTCCTATGGGGCCACGAAGCGTGTGAGGAGTGTGCCGAATTGGGTGTGGGGGACGCATGCGGGCGGCAGCACTGGGGCCTTCGGCGGAGCTCCTATGGGGCCACGAAACGTGTGAGGGGTGTGCCGAATTGGATGTGGGTGACGCATGCGGGCGCCAGCACTGGGGCCTTCGGTGGAGATCCCTATGGAGCCACGAAACGTGTGAGGGGTGTGCCGAAATGGGTGGGTTTGACGGCATGCGGGCGGCAAGCACTGGGTCTTCGGCGGAGCTCCCTATGGGGCCACGAAACGTGTGAGGGGTGTGCCGAATGGGGTGTGCGTGACGCATGCGGGCGGCAGCACTGGGGCCTTCGGTGGAGCTCCCTATTGGGCCACGAAACGTGTGAGGGGTGTGCCGAATTGGGTGTGCGTGACGCATGCGGGCGGCAGCACTGGGGCCTTCGGCGGAGCTCCCTATGGGGCCACGAAACGTGTGAGGGGTGTGCCGAATTTGGTGTGCGTGACGCATGCGGGCGGCAGCACTGGGGCCTCCTTCCCCCCCCTTATCCTAGGGGGCACGAAGAGAAGTGGGATGCGGAGGTGTGCCGAAAATGGAGGAGGGGGAGGGAGGAGAGGAGGGGGAGGAGGAGAGGAGGGCAGCGGGGGGTCAGGAGACGCGGGGCGCTGTCTCTTCAAAACGAGGACCCAACACCACAGGATGGTTGGGAACAAACTCAAAATCTAATCAACAAATGATCAAACATACTAAACTACTCGAACAATCGTCCCCAGACTATTTTCTAACTTCTGAGTATTCCTCCTGTAGAGGGACACGCCCGACTTAAGGCTATAGAACACCGCCGAGGGGGACCCTCGAGGACGCCTGCACACCTCGAGCCCCGCCAGGGGTCTTCTTTCTCCCCCGAGAAGACCCCGATGATGAACATTGCCAGCTTCCCAGCTGATGGGAAGGGGACTCCACCAAGCTCGCATGGGTCAGGGCGAAGACGAGGGACTGAGGTAGGAAGCGAAAAGGGGAGACATGCGTAAGCATAGGTCCAGATATCATGCCCAGGGCGGGGATGCCCAGGGCGGGTTGTGCACCCTCAAGCCTTTCTCGCGAACTCGACCATCGCCGGGGCCTCGTCCTGCATGGCCGCCGAGCCGATCAGGCCGCCGAGCGTGGCGGCGAGCAACCCGCGGCGGCCGTCGGCCGCCGACCTTCCGGCGTGAATAGAGGCCTCCCCGATGGGGTCGGAGGAGCGCGCCGCATCGCCGATGCATCGGCGATGCGGCCCGATGCGGAGCACCACTTTCTTAGCGCCGACGTCGCCGATGCACCGCAGACGTCGCCGAGGTGCCTCGGCGATACGGCGCGATCCTCGGGCCCCATCTGCTCGGGCCCCAGCCGGGAGGCCCAGAGAGGGAAGCAGGCGGGCCCGGAGGGAGGCGGGCCCCGAGCCCGGGGCATGTCCACAGGGCCGGCTCCCCAGATCTGCGACGGTGTTTTTTTGGTCTGCCTGCGGTTCCTCTTCGACTAGAACCATTGCGCGCGCTTCGCGCGCGCTCGAGTTCTGCTCGCCATGAGGCCAAGCGTATAGCGCGTCAGAAGGGCTGTGCCCAGATGATCGGGGCATTGGCCTGGAAGCCCACGCGTTGGTGTCTGACGGCGCGCTGCGCCTTGGTCTTCGCGACAGTCCTTGGCCATGTCAGACCATCTCAGACCAGGGGGAGGGGGAGGGGGAGGGGGAGGAGGAGGGGGCGGGGAGAGGGAGGAGGAGGAGGAGGAGGAGGAGGAGGAGGCGGAGGAGGAGGAGGGGGAGGAGGAGGAGGATAAGTTTTTTTTTTTTCCGCCGGCTGCTCTTCTTCGACCTCGGAACTCTGGGGGCCCGCTGTCGCACCCTGGGGCCATCACGTATACATCCAGGACGAAAAAATACCCCCCCGTGGGGAGGTCGTCTTAGGTCGGGCATGTCCTCCTACAGGCAGATTTTTGGAGGAAAAATAAAACATACCACACAAATACTAAACACATGTCAAAAAAAACATGAGAAAAATCGTTCCCATACTATTTTTTGACTATTTTTGAAAATTCCTCCTGTAGAGGGACGTGCCCCACTTAAAGATACATCCGGGACGAAAAAGTACCCCCCCCTGGGGAGGTAGTCGGGACTTCTGGGGCCTCGGGTAGAAAATTAGCCTGACGAGGGACCCAACCATATGCAGGTGCGAGTACCGCAATAGTGATTCATTTTTTCGGTGGCGATCCCTATGAGGCAACGAACCGTGCTAGGGGCGTGCCGACATGAGTGGCGTGGTACACAAAGTGAACGAAAACGATTGATCTGAGTACGTAGGGAGACTGAGCGCGGGTGTATCTGCGCGCGTGCGTCTGACTGTGAATGATCTGCGTGCGAGCGAGTCTACGTGCATGAATGCGAATATGACAAAGCGTGGTGCAAATGTGTATGAATGCCAATAGTTTGACAACGACTGCCTCTGAATACTCGTGACGCTGGGCGTGGCCGCCGCAAGGAGCTTCCCCGGGACTCCCCGACGGCATCGCCCGCGCGCCGCGACGACAATGTCGGCGCGCCCCCCCGCGAGGATCGCGCCCGCTTCCTCCCCTTCCTTTACTCCCTCTTTGCCCGCGCACTCAAAAGTCCAAGGCTGCGGGAGCAGCGCAGCGCGGAGCCCCCGCGACGCGCGCAGGTCACCCCGGAGGGGTCCCAGCGACGCGCGCGGGTCGTCCACTGCGCGGAGCGAAGAGAGCTAGCTGGCTGGCTGATAGCGGGCAAGGCTCTGGCCGCTGGGCAGAGCGACGACGGGCGAGCGAGGCGCTGGGCGGAACGCAGCACGGAGCCCCCGCGACGCGCGCAGGTCGCCCCGGAGGAGTCCCAGCGACGCGCGCGGGTCGCCCGCTGCGCGGAGCAAAGAGAGCTAGCTGGCTGGCTGGACCTGCGGTGGGGCTCCATATGGGGCCACGTAACGCTGTACTGGGCAAAGGAGACGCATGTGGACTGCGCCACGGGGACCTTCGGTGGAGCTCCCTATGGGGACACGAAACGTGTGAGGGATGTGCCGGAATGGGTGTGCGGGACGCATGCGGGCACACCCACTGAGACCTTCGGTGGAGCTCCCTATGGGGCCACGAAACGTGTGAGGGGTGGGACGACATGTGTGTGCGGGACGCATGCGGGCACACCCACTGAGACCTTCGGTGGAGCTCCCTATGGGGCCACGAAACGTGTGAGGGGTGTGCCGAAATGGGTGTGCGGGACGCATGCGGACAGCAGCACTGGGGCCTTCGGTGGAGCTCCCTGTGGGGCCACGAAACGTGTGAGGGGGTGCCGAAATGGGTGTGCGGGACGCATGCGGGCACCCCCACTGGGACATCGGTGGAGCTCCCTATGGGGCCACGAAAAACGTGTGAGGGTGGGCCGAAAATGGGTGTGGGACGCGTGCGTGCACACCACTGGGACCTTCGAGTGGAGCTCCCTATAGGGCCAGACAACAGTGAGAGGTGGGTGTGCCGAAATGTGCGTGCGGGACGCATGCGGGCACACCCACTGGGACCTTCGGTGGAGCTCCCTATGGGGCCACGAAACGTGTGAAGGGTGTGCCAAAATGGGTGTGCGGGACGCATGCGGGCACACCCACTGGGGCCTTCTGTGGAACTCCCTATGGGGCCACGAAACGTGTGAGGGATGTGCCGAAATGTGTGTGCGGGACGCATGCGGGCACACCCACTGGGACTTTCGGTGGAACCCCCTATGGGGCCACGAAACGTGTGAGGGGTGTGCCGAAATGGGTGTGCGGGACGCATGCGGACGGCAGCACTGGGGCCTTCGGTGGAGCTCCCTATGGGGCCACGAAAAGTGTGAGGGGTGTGCCGAAATGGGTGTGCGGGACGCATGCGGACGGCAGCCATGGGGCCTTCGGTGGAGCTCCCTATGGGGCCACGAAACGTGTGAGGGGTGTGCCGAAATGGGTGTGCGGGACGCATGCGGGCACACCCACTGGGACCTTCGGTGGAGCTCCCTATGGGGCCACGAAACGTGTGAAGGGTGTGCCGAAATGAGTGTGCGGGACGCATGCGGGCACACGCACTGGGACCTTCGGTGGAGCTCCCTATGGGGTCACGAAACGTGTGAGGGGTGTGCCGACATGGGTGGTGATAATGATGATGACGACAGAGGATGATGACGATGACGATGATGGGGATGATGACGATGATGATGAAGATGGGAGGAGGGAGGGGGCAGCGGGAAGGAAGGAAGGAACGCGGGGCGACGTCTCTTCAAAACGAGGACCCAACACCACAGGATGGTTGGGAAAAACACATCGGCGGATGTCGGGGTCTTCGTCCCAGGTCGTCTTTAGACAGCCCCAGGGCCCGTGGAGGGCCTGGGGAGCTCGAAGACGGCGGAAAGCCTCGGGACCGGCTTCCCTCAGGACCCGCTCGCTTCCCAGAACTCCGGACGTCGCTATTTTTTCACAATGTGGAACCCAAAGGTTTAGACCGGAGGCCGAACGTTGCCAAACACCTCCTGTCGTTATTTTCTCACCTTCGAGGCCTCCTCGATGGGGTCCGAGTAGATGGGGTCAGAGGATCGCGCCGCATCGCCGATGCATTGGCGATGTATCGGCGATACATCGGCGACGTCGGTGATGTCTCGGCTCGGCGTGGGGGAAATCGGGCTCCACATCGGGCCGCATCGCCGATGCATCGCCGATGCATCGGCGATGCGGCGCGATGCTCCGAACCCATCCCCAGACATCCGGTCTTTTCGAGACGCGGGCCCCCGACCTCTCGACCATTTCCCCAGGACCAGTTTTCATCCCGAGTCGTCTCTCGACGGCCCCGAGGCCCAGCGAGGGCGCCGAGGGGCCGAACACTATGGACAGCCTTAAACTCGATTTCTTTTGAGACGCCGGGTATTGCAAAAAAACGAAGGATTGCAAAAAGGATTGCAAAAAAACCCTTGAACGAAGGATTGCAAAAAAAACATGTTTTTTTTTGCAATCCTTGGTTTTTTTTGCAATCCTTCGTTTCACCACGAGGGGAGCATGGGACGCTTGCGGGAAGCCTGGGGAGGTGGGGGCGCGAAGTAATTTCAAGCACACAAGGACATTACGATTGGAGCCCCAGACCTTTCTCTTTCTGCGTTACTTTCGAGCCGGATCAGTATGCGAGGGTCCCAGGGCCCGAAATCGGGCGACGACGCCCGGCTCGAAAAAAGTCGAGGCGTCAGGATCTTATATACGCTTTTTCCCCGCTCGACCCATTGGGGTCGTCAGATTCCGAGGACGGGCCTTCCGCCCCGCGCCACCCTGCATGCCGCGGCCGCCAGATCTCCAGGTCCCCTGGATGTCCCCGAGAGTCCCGCCCCGCGCCACTCTGCATACCGCGGCCGCCAGATCCCCGAGTCCCCCGAGTGTTCCCGAGAGTTCCGCCCCGCGCCACTCAGCATACCGCGGCCGCCAGATCCCCAGGTCCACAAATATCCCCGAGAGTCCCGCCCCGCACCACTCTGCATACCGCGGCCGCCAGATCTCCAATTCCCCAGAATGTCCCCGAGAGTAGCGCCTCACGCTACTTTGCATACCGTGTCCCCGAGTGTCCCGCCTCGCGCCGACAAATCATAACATGACAGACCAGCATTAGAAAATAGCAAAGCCTATTGCAGCAACATGCTATCAGCTGTGACAGAACAGAGCATAACTCCACACCACTCAACATAACATGTTCGAGCATAACATACAATATCATGACATAACATACCTGTACGACCACCCTTCGGGTGATAAGGAGGTTGAGAGGGGGGGGGGGGGAAAATCAACATCTGACCCAATCGATCTCACTATCGATCTCACTCAACGGGACACCATCGGACACCACGGGACACCACGGGACATAAAGGGACACTTATCGATCTCACTATCGATCTCACTATCGATCTCACTCAACGGGACACCACGGGCCACCACGGGACACCAGGGGACACCGCGGGCCACCTCTCGATCTCACTATCGGTCTCACTATCAATCTCACTCAACGGGACACCATAGGACACCACGGGACACCATGGGCCACCTCGGGGCACCACATCGATCTCACCATCGATCACCCAATCGATCGCTCTATCGATCTCACTCAACGGGACACCACGGGACACCACGGGACACCTGTCGATCTCACTATCGATCTCACTATCGATCTCACTATCGATCTCACTTAACGGGACACCACGGGACACCATGGGCCACCTCGGGGCACCACATCGATCTCAATATCGATCTCACTATCGATCTCACTCAACGGGACACCACGGGATACCACGGGACACCACGGGACACCACGGAACACCGCGGGACACCGCGAGCCACTGCCGGACGGATGGACGGGCGGGCGGGCGGAGGAGAATCATTTGTCTTGACTTCGCCCTAGCAACGGCGGACACCACGGGACACCACGGGACACCGCGGGACACCGCGAGCCACCGCCGGACGGGCGGGCGGGGGATAATCACTTGTCTTGACTTCGCCCTAGCAACGGCGGGTAACGGCGGCCACCACGGGACACCACGGGACACGACGGGACACCGCGGGACACCGCGAGACACCGCCGGACGGGAGGGCGGGGGAGAATCATTTGTCTTGACTTCGCCCTAGCAACGGCGGGTTCATTCCTCTCGCGCGCCCACGCAGCTTCGCCTCGCCCGCACGCACGACGCGAATGAAACGAAACGATTTCCCAGTTGGGGATCTCCGTTCCACTGCGATCTCATTCCCCAACCTCCGACTGTAACATAACACCTCATGGCAGAGCAGCACATACCATAACACAGCATCGCAGCACATAACATTCCATAACACGACAAAACACAAATACCATAATAACCCATCTCAGAACTGAACACACCAACATGTTATAGCCTCACATACCACGACATAACATACCATACACCATCACAACATAACAACACAGGTTATGGCATGCCAGCGCAGCAGCGCACACATATCATCTAATGACAAACCATAGCATGGCAGAGCAGCGCATAACATAACATACCATGGCCGAACACACCACAACATCACAAATCATTACAGCACATACCACATGTAATCTATCATCGCGACACATATGACACAATAACATGGCATAGCGCGGCATAACATGTTGTACCATCACAGAACAGACCACAACATAAAACCATACGCCGTGACATAATGGATCATACAGAACAGAGCATAACACCACACCTCATAACACAGCATCGTAGAGCATAACATGACATACCATGACATACCAGACTTACGCAAGCCTAGCGATTTTCCTATTGGGCCCAAACAGTCGGAAGCGACGTGCCGTTCAGGTGAGCGGATACATGTAGCGCTCTCTTTGGCTTCGTGCCTATTCCCTCCTCAT
>CAUYUJ010020981.1:0-2500 GCA_963575745.1 Prorocentrum cordatum | reverse complement strand
CGTTTCGGGGCCCCATAGGGAGCCCCACCGAAGGCCCCAGTGCTGCCGCCCGCATGCGTCCCGCACACCCAATTCGGCACACCCCTCACACGTTTCGTGGGCCCATAGGGAACCCCACCGAAGGCCCAAGTGCTGCCGCCCGCATGCGCCCCGCACGCCCAATTCGGCACACCCCTCACACGTTTCGTGGCCCCATAGGGAGCCCCGCCGAAGGCCCCAGTGCTGCCGCCCGCATGCGTCCCGCACACCCAATTCGGCACACCCCTCACACGTTTCGTGGCCCCATAGGGAGCCCCACCGAAGGCCCCAGTGCTGCCGCCCGCATGCGCCCCGCACGCCCAATTCGGCACACCCCTCACGCGTTTCGTGGCCCCATAGGAAGCTCCACCGAAGGCCCCAGTGCTGCCGCCCGCGCGCGTCACGCACGCCCAATTCGGCACACCCCTCACACGCTTCGTGGCCCCATAGGGAGCTCCACCGAAGGCCCCAGCGGCGGCGCTCACATGCGCATGCGTCCCGCACACCCATTTCGGCACATCCCTGACAGGTTTCGTGGCCCCATCATCCACCGGAGGCCCCAGTGGCGGCGCTCACATGCGTCACCCACACCAACCCAATTCGGCACACCCCTCACACGTTTCGTGGCCCCATAGGGAGCTCCACCGAAGGCCCCAGCGGCCGCGCTCACATGCGTCCCCGCCACCCATCCCGGCACGCCCCTCACAACAACAGGTTACGTGGCCCCATGGGGAGCTCCACCGAAGGCCCCAGTGCTGCCGCCCGCATGCGTCACCACCCGCACCCAATTCGGCACACCCCTCACACGCTTCGTGGCCCCATAGAGAGCTGCACCGAAGGGCCCAGTGGCGGCGCTCACATGCGTCCCCGCCACACATCCCAGTACACCCCTCACGCGCTTCGTGGCCCCATAGGGAGCTCCACCGAAGGCCCCAGTAGCGGCGCTTACATGCGTCTCCGCCACCCAATTCGGCACCCCCCCCGCAGCATGAATCATGTTTCGGGGACCCATAGGGAGCTCCACTGGAGGCCCCAGTGGCGGCCCTCACATGCGCTTCCGCCACCCGTGTCGGCACGCCCCGCGCGTGTTTCATGTCCCCATAGGGAGCTTCACCGAATGCCCCAGTGGCACCCATCTCGGCACACCCCTCACACGTTCCGTGGTCCTATGGGGTGTTCCACTGAAGATGAAACCCGCAGCTGCGGTACTGACAACTGCATATGGTTGGGTTCTTCGCCAGGCTAATTATGTCTGGTGTTTTTTACTGGTGTTTTTACTGGATTTTTATGTCTGGCGTTTTTTATGTCTTGTGTCTGATTTTTTATGTCTGGTGTTTTTTACTGGATTTCGGCCTCGAGGGCCCGCTGTCTGGCCCGGGGGCCATCGAGCAGGGATCCGGGCCTTGAAAAACCACCGCCGGGGAAGGGGTCCGGACCCCTGGTGCCGCGGACTGAAATTCTTGGCGGACGTCTGGGAACGTGCACCTTTCGTGTTCCCTTGGGGCCCGGGGGGGGGGGGGGTCCCTTTATAGGGCCCATGAGGTGCACGAAAGGTGCACTCTCTGGCGAGGGGGGGGGGCCGAGTCAGGAGGGCAGGAGGAGGGAGGAGGCAGGAGGGAGTGGGGAACAGGAGGAGGGAGAGGGCAGGGAGGAGGGAGGGGGAGAGGGAGGGAGGAGGGAGGGGGAGAGGGCAGGAGGGGGCGGGGAAGAAGGGGGGGAGGGGAGCGCGCAGCGCCCGGCGCCTGCCCTGCCGCGGGCGGCCGGGCGCCGGCTCTGCGGCAGCCGGGGGCAGTCATCGGCGCGGAGCTCGGGGGGTAACGTTGGGGGGGGGGCCCAGGCTGAGGTCGGGCATGTCTCCCTACAGGCGGATTTTGGACGGAAATAGAAAATAGCCAGAAATACTCCAAAAGGATCAAAACCAGTCGAAAAATTGCCTCCTGTCTATTTTTCGGATGATTTTTGAATATACTTCCTGTAGAGGGACACGCCCGACTTAAGCCCAGGCCTCCAACGTATTGAACAATTCAATTCGGAAGTTTTTCGCCGTTTATTGGCCTCCAGGCCCGGGGGCCGTCCAAAAACGTGGGATGAAGAACAGGCCAGGAAGAAGGGTCGGGATTGCTGGGGACCGCGCATCGAAAAATACGTCGGATCTCCGGGGTGCTCTGGGTTCGACGTTTTCGGGCGTTCTCGTCGGTTCTCGGCGGCTTTCCAGCCTCAGCCTGCTGTCAAGCGGCTGCCCCTCGCCGAGGGCATTCCGGGGGTGCCAAGAGCGTCCCGGACGGCCGCCGGAGGCCCGAGTCATGAAAAAGCGCGATGGACAGCTGTCGGCACATTTCTTCTCTGGGAGCCCTGACCGGGCCCCGGGATCGTCGAACAACGACTCGGGATGAAAAACCGATCCTGGGTCGATGCATCTGTTGGTCGACGTTGAGTACGAGATCATGACGTCGGGGGTCTGGGACCGGAGGGGATGCGCAGC
>CAUYUJ010020980.1:118512-146772 GCA_963575745.1 Prorocentrum cordatum | reverse complement strand
TCGGTCGATGTTGAACGATCTGCCGCCGCGGAAGCGGCCGATGGCTCGAGGTGGAACGGTCCCCGCAGGGTCAGAAAAACCAGCGCCGAAGTCGGCACGACACGAGCCTGCGGCACCCAGGCATGCAACGAGTGTTGTTGCGGTCGTCCACTCTTGCTTGCCCCTCCTTCTTCTCCAACAAAAAGCACCCAGGCATGCAGCGTCTTGAACAAAAAAGGGCGGAGGTGCTTCGCCGTTTCTTCGGTCTCTCGGGGCCCTTACCAGGCCCCGGGACCTGCACACACGTAGAAAAGTCGGGCCTGTCCCCCTACAGGGGGACTTCCGACGAAAAATAAAAAATACCCCACAAATAGTCCAAAAATAATCCAAAAACAGTCTGGGAACTATTTTCTGAGTATTTTTTTACCCTTTCGGGGTATTTTGGGTTACTTTTGATTTGTCGTCGAAACTCCCCCTGTAGGGGGACACGCCCGACCTAACACAAGCATTCCGGACGAAACGCTGGTCCCCAGGGGCGGGGCCGGGACTCCCAGGGCCCGCGCGTGGCAGAAATCAAGGCATCGCACGCCCGGGTACGAGGGCAGGAGGAAGGAGGAGGACGAGGAGGACGAGGAGGACGAGGAAGAGGACGAGGAGGAGGAGGACGAGGACTCGAGGTCTCGAGGACGAGGAGGAGGAGGAGGAGGAGGAGGAGGAGGAGGAGGAGGCGACATCGCGGATCCGGCAGGCCTGTGGCACGCACGAGCCGAGGAAGAGAGGACGCGGCATCATCACACACATTGTCGGAGTGATGCCATGCTGCGCGGCGGATTGCTCGGATCGGCGCTGGAGCTCCCCTGGCGGCGCCACTGGCTCCCCAGTCAACCCAACTGTGCCTCAAGAGCTCCCCAAGAGGGGGCCCAGAGGGGGACCGCCAACCGATATTTCGAGGTCTCTGGCCCTAGAGGCCGCCAGTAGGCCCCCGGAGGCCACCAAGAGGCTCCCACGAAGCCCCGTGAGGCGCCCAAGAGGCCCCCAGGAGGGGGTCAGCGCAGCTCCGAGAAGTCCGCGCGGGGCCAGGCGAGGGCCCCCACAGAGGCCGAGCACTTTGGGACTGCCCTCGCGAGGGGGCCTCGGCTCTCGGCCGCTGCGGTGTTCTCGGGTGGCAGCTCGGGCCTCCGGCGTCCGCCGAGGGGTGGTCGTTCGGGCCCGAATGCATAGGGGGGCGATGCACGGGAGGCAGCGCGGGCCGCAGAAAAGGGGCTCCCGAAGGGGCCCATAGTATGGCCCAAGAGGGGGCCTGCAGGGCCAGAGACGGCACGTTTTTCTCCCCGCCCCAGCGATCGCCCCCCCCCCCCCCATTGAAAGAGTAATTCGCGGCCAGGTCATGGCACCCCACGGAGCGCTCTCGGCGAGGCGCAGCCGCTGGGGAGCACCCCGAGGCAGGAACACCTCCAGGAGCCGCCACTGGGGGAGGCGGAGGGAGGGGCGGCAAGGGGGAAGGCGGAGATAGATGGGCGGTGGGGGGGCAGAGGAGAAGGGAAGGGGGCGGGGGCGGAGGGAGGGACGGCAGAGGGGAGGCGGAGAGAGAAGGGGGAGGGGCAAGCTAGGTGCGCTCGCGTCCTATCTGACGTCCTGACCCTCCCTCCCATCCCTTACCATGGGGTACATATCCTCTCTATTCGCAAAGTCGGAAGCCGTAGCAGAGCATCGCATTACATGGCATAGCATGGTGTTGAAGATCAACGCGTAGCCTGACATAGCATGGCGTGGCGAAGCTCCAAAGTGGGTGGGGGGTCTGCGGTCCAAAAAATCGACGAATTGACACCGAATGTGTAAACACTTCCGATGGTTTGTTTGGGGGGGCATTTTTTTGATTTTGGGGCCTATTCGGAAGGACCGAAAACCATGCCGAGGCATGGCGCTGGAAATAATAACGCCAGAGCTGCAGCGGGAGCACAATTCGGATTTAGCGGAAGCGCGAAAATGAGGCCAGCGCTGCAGCGGGAGCACGATGAGGAGGACGAGTAGCCCATAGCATGGCGTGGCGACGCCCCCAAGCGGGGGGGGGGCTTCTACGACCCAAAGAATTGGCACCAAATGTGTAACCACTTCGGTGTTTTTTTCGGAGGGCATTTTCTAGATTTTAGGGCCTAGCTGGGAGGACCGAAAATCATGCCGTGGCATGGCGCTGGAAATAATAGCACCAGCGCTGCAACGGGAGCACGATTCGGAACGAGCGGAAGCGCGGAAATGAGGCCAGCGCTGCAGCGGGAGCACGATTCGAAACGAGCGGGAGCCCGAAAATGAGGCCAGCGCTTCGGCAAGAGCAGCATTTTGAAGACAAGCCCCAGCGACAATCCTCTTCCCAGGAATCCTGTGTGAAAAAGCAAGTACTCGGAGGGGAGCCGGCCATTTCCCGGACGCCACCAGGGGAGGGGAGAGGAGTTCAGTATTCATATTGTTTAGATGTGGAGTGTGGAGAGCGGAGCCGGCCATTTCCCGGACGCCACCAGGGGAGAGGAGACTGGTATTCAGATCGTTTCGGTGTGGAGAGGGGAGGGGGGGGGGGCAGATGAGAGGGAGAGGGCGGGAGGGAGGGGCGCCAGGGGAGAGGCGGAGAGCGACGGGGGGGGGGGGAGAGTGGGCGGAGGGAGAGAGTGAGAGAGAGAGAGGGAGAGGTTTTTTTCTGTTGCAGCCCCTTCGATCATGCACTGGTGGGTGCCAAGGGAGAGCCCCCTGGAAGAGGGGATGGGGGCGAGAGAGCGGAGGCCGCCAGGGTGCGACCCCCAAAGAGCAAAAGCTTCCGCGCGCGCGAGCCGCGCCTCCGAGGGGCCGGCCGCCATCCCGTCAGCCCCCCAGGGCAGGGCACGCGCCAACCCTCGATCGGCCCGCCTCGATCTCGAGCTCGCCACGAGGGATCCTGCTCGATTTGGCTTTTTTCCAGCGGAGGGGCCCCAGGCATGCGGCGTCCTGATTTGTTTTCAGGGCGGCGCCCCCGGACGTCCCGCCCCTCTCCCCGGGACCGGCGTTTCGCCCCGAGTCGTTTTTGGACGGCCCCCCGGGGCCGGCGAGGGTCCCCCCCGGGGCCGAAAATAACAAAAGAAGAGCCCGTCCTGATCTTTTTTGTACGACGCGAGCATGGCTGGGGCGGGGGAGGAAACTGTGCCAATACTGCTACCCGTCCTCTTCGCTTTCGCCTCTTGGGGGCCTCCTGGGAGGCCATCGTCGCCACCGCTGGATTCGCCTCGGAATTCTCGCCAGAATGCACCTTGGGAGCGGTCCGGGGAGTAGCGGTATCAGTAACTGTTGGTCTCCCCATTCCTGGCGATCCGACGCAGGCCGATATTCGCATGGCGCCGTTGTGCACCCCTGGCGCAGCCGCTGCGATTCGATTCCGACTCCGTGCCGACCCTGCCCGATGCGACGAAGATTCCGCTGGCATCTCGATTTTGTTCGAGGCACGGGCCCCCGATCTCTCGGCAACTTCCCCGAGACTTGTGCTGTTCCAACTTATGCTCCTCCTCCTCCTCCTCTTCCCCGTTTCTCCACCCCGTCTCACCGATACGATGTGGGGGATTTTCGTATCGCACGATTTCGCTCAGTGACCGTTCTCCTAAGCAGTGGCGAGAACCAGCGTGCTGGTTCCGTTAGTGCGGAATTGTTGTCCTGCTTATTCCGTGCTTTGCTCTGTCAAAAGATTATCCCAGTGCGACCCTACCTAGGAGTTGGACCCCCCAGGAAAGCAGCATTAGTAGTTCCAGTAACGCTAAGCTAAAGCTAAGCTAAAGCTAAGCTAAAGCTAAGCTAAAGCTGAGCAACAGCTAAGCTAAAGCTAAGCTAAAGCTAAGCTAAATCTAAGCTAAAGCTAATCTAAAGCTGAGCAACAGCTAAGCTAAAGCTAAGCTACAGCTAAGCTAACGCTAAGCTAAAGCTAAGCTAAAGCTAAGCTAAAGCTTAGCTAAAGCTAAGCTACAGCTAAGCTCAAGCTAAGCTAAAGCTAAGCTAAAGCCAAGCTAAAGCCAAGCTAAAGCTAAGCGAAAAGCTAAGCGAAAAGCTAAGCGAAACGCTAAGCTAAAGCTAAGCTAAAGCTAAAGCTAAAGCTAAAGCTAAAGCTAAAGCTAAAGCTCCCAGGGGACTGGGGGGAACCGCTCCCAGGGGACTGGGGGAACCGCCCGGGGCGTGTTGCACTGCCCGGCCCTTTTAAGCTCAGAGAGTAAGAACCCTTCTAGGCAGAGCCTAGGTAGGGAAAAACTTGTGTCTTGATCACCAGAAAAGAATTCCGAGCACCAAGGAAGTACCGAGACTGAAGGGTCTTCACGTGTCGGAGGCGACACTCGTTCGACACGATCTCGATCCTGTTCTGGGTGCTCGAAATGATTTCTAGGATGTGGTCCCTCAGTACGATGGGCGCAAAATAACCCAAGACCAGCTTTTTATCCCTAGTAACTCATCTTTTGACGACCCCGAGGCCCGGCGAGGGCCCCCCAGAGGCCGAAAACGTTGAGAAAGGCAACGCCTAGATTTTCGCGGGGCGCTGGCTGACCGGGCCTGCAGGGGCGGGCCCCAGGTGCTCGGATCAGCATTGTTTAACCGATCCCCACCCCCATCTCCATTAGGGAACGAAGAATGACATAAACATAAAAACTCAGAGTTCCGCACGGATTTCTCGGATCCGCGCTGGACCCCCATGGCGGCGCCTCCGGCGCCGCCACTGGCGCGCTCCGCGCGCCAGGGAGGGGGGTCCAGCGCCGATCCGATTAATCCGCCCAGACCTCCAGGCTTTTATATTTATGCCATTTTTAGTTCCCATCCCCATCCCGATCCCCACCATCCCACTTTAGGGAGGTACGCCCCTCGAACCTAGAAGGGAACAGCCTACGGAGGCGGCGTTGGTTAAGGAATGTGCCCAGGAAGCTCCAGACCCTGGATGATTCTTTATCTGATGAGGGCGGCGGTGGTACCCGTGGTCGAGCCTCAACTGGAGTTCCACCCGCATCCAGACCATGGATTCCTTGTCCAATAGTTCCCTATCCAATTCCCTCACCGTACATCGGCGGGCATGAGGGATGGGGTCCTGAGGGATGGGGAGGACGAGGTGCCTCAAGCAGCGCAAATCCACGCTTGGATCCCTCCCTATCCCTAGGCCCCCCTCCCTCAGGACCCCATCCTTGAACCACCGAGTATATCCGGTGGGTCGCGCCTCCTGTGAGAAGTTCCTTCGTCTTCGGGGAAGGTACAGAAAGCTTGTCAGAAGGCGTGAGTGCTTCTGAGAAGTCCCGCCGCCTTCTGCGAAGGCCTTCTCCTTCTCATTTCCCCGCCTCTCTCGCCGCCCAGTGGGACCACGGCCACGCCCGTGGGGATAGGGATCGGTCCAACGACGCTCCTCGGAGCCGCCCTCGGCCGTGGTGCGCCGCCGGCAGCCCTTCCGCCGCGCGGCCACGTCGGCCAGGGCCCCGCGCGCCTCGCCGGCGCCGCGCCGGCGCCGCGCCAGCGCACCGAGAGACTCGAGGCTCGAGCCAGGCGACGACCACGACGACGACCACGACGACGGCCACGGCGACGAGGACGACGACGACCCCGGCGACGAGGGCGAGGATACCGACGACGACGAGGACGACGACGATCCCGACGACGGCCACGACGACGAGGACGAGGATACCGACGACGACGACGACGGCCACGACGACGAGGACGAGGATACCGACGAAAACGGCGGCGGCGACGACGACGGCCACGACGACGAGGACGAGGATATCGACGACGACGGCGGCGGCGGCGACGACGAGGACGGCGACGACCATGACGACACCCTCCGCAGCGGGCGGCGGGGCCTGGCCGCGGGAAAATTTCAGGGCTCGAGGCTCGAGGTTGTCGGAAGTTGTCGGCGGCTCTTGGTGGCTTGCTCGCCTCGAGATGCTCTCCAGCAGCTGCGCCTCGCCGGCAGTGTTCCGAAGGGCCGCCAGAGGTCCGAATTGTGGCCCGAAGGCCACCTCCAGCATCTCGAGAAGCTCCCACTGTAGAGATTTGTCGCAGCTTCGGCCTCTGGGGGCCCTCGGTTGGCCCAGAGACTGTCAAACGACGACTCGGGATGAAGAGCCGGCCCTGTGGAAGAGGTCCAGACCGCGGGGGGCCCCGAATCGGTACGACCGACATGAGTTCGGAAAGCATGGGCGCGAAGACCGACAGCAGGTCCTGTCCATTTTGACCAGGACCCGCCGTCGGCGTCGCCGCGGGCGTTGTCGGTGAGAGGCAGAAGGCCGCCTGCCCAGCAGCAGCCGCCGTCGGTCTTGGGCAGCACTTGGTGTTGGCATCGTCAGAGTGGGCCTTCGCGGCCCAGATTGTTGCTGTTGCGTTGCTGTCGTCGTCCTCACCCGCGACCCACCCCGCGACCCACCCCGCGACCCACCCGCAACTCACCCCGCGACACGACCCGCGACCCACCCCGCGCGACACGACCCGCAACCCACCCCGCGACCCACCCGCGATCCACCACGCGACCCACCACGCGACCCACCACGCGACCCACCACGCGCCCGCTCCGACGCGCCCGCGACCCTCCCCGCGACCCACCCGCGACCCCCCCGACCCGCGACCTACCCCGCCACCCACCCCGCGACCCACCCCGCGACCTGTCCCGCGACCCTCCCCGCGACCCATCCCGTACCCGCCCCCGACCCTTCTGCGGCCTACCCCACGCGCCCGTCTCCCATTCACTCTTCTCCACAACCGCGGGGTGCTACGCACACCCGTTCTTGACGTACCCTTTTTGGGGCGCCCAGGCCGCACCGAGCAACTCACGAGGATGAGGAGGAGGAGGAGGACGAGGAGGAGGAGGAGAAGGAAGAGGAGGAGGAGGAGGAGGAGGAGGAGGAGGAGGAGGAGGAGGAGGAGGAGGAGAGCGAGGAGGAGGGGTAGGAGGAGGAGGAGGAAGGAGGAGGAGGAGGGGAGGAGGAGGAGGAGGAGGAGGAGGAGGAGGAGGAGGAGGAGGAGGAGGAGGAGGAGGAGGAGGAGGGAGGAGGAGGAGGAGGAGGAGGAGTAGGAGGAGTAGGAGGCCTCTTGGGAGCCAATTGGGGCACTCTTAGGCACCGGAGCGACGCAGAACAAACGGGGCCCTCTGGCGCCGACGCTGGCGACGCAAGCTGCCCGGGCAAGGTCGCGCGGATGCGTTTTCGTCCCGACATCGTCTCGTGGACCGTTATCGTTCCGATATCGCTTCCAACTCTTCTCCGCATCTGCGGGGTGCCACACGCCCTTTCGGGCGCCCAAGCCGCGCCGAGCAACTCACGACAGCACAGCGACGCAGAGCAGAAGGGGCCCTCTGCGCCGACAGTGTCGACGTGAGCTGCCCGCGCAAGCTCGCGCGGAAGCGCCCTCGTCTCCAAGACAGCGTGGCGCGCTCGTGGCCCTCGTGAGCAGCCTCGTAAGGGGGGGCTGTGCCATCTCAGGGCTCGAGCCGAGCGGCATTTTGGCGAGTTCGTGGGTCGTTTACGGTGCGATACCGTCTCGCAGCAAGAAGGCAGAACGAAGACAGAACACGAAGGACCACGAACACAGCACGGAAACCAAGAACATCGTTTAGCTCGAGCCCTGTGCCATCTCGCGTCGTCACCAGCGCTGCTGACGTAAGCTGCCCACGCAAGCTCGCGCGGAAGCGCCCTCGTTTCCAGCGTAGCGTAGCGCGCAGGTGGGCCGTTTGAGCCGCCGCGTAGGGGGGACTGTGCCATCTCAGGGCTCGAACTGAACGGTGTTTTGGCGAGTTCGTGAACCGTTTTCGTTTCGATATCGTCTCGCAGCAAAGGCGGATCGAAGACAGAGCACGAAGGACAACGACCACAACACGAAAACGAATAACACTGTTTAGCTCGAGCACTTTGCCATCTCGCATCTTCATCGACGCTGGCGCGTAAGCTGCCCGCGCACGGTCGCGCGGAAGCGCCCTCGTTTCAAGCGTAGCATTACGCGCCGGTGGCCGCGTGAGCCGCCTCGTAAGGGGGGGCTGTGCCATCTCAGGGCTCGAGCTGAACGGTGTTTTGGCGAGTTCGTGGACCATGTTCGTTTCGATATCGGTTCGCAGCAAAGGCAGAGCGAAGACAGAACAAGAGGGAAAACGAGCACAACACGAAAACGAAACACCGGACAGCTCGCTCCTTGGCCCCCGCCAGCCCCACGCCAAGGGGCGAGCAAATATACGGGCGCAGCACCACCCCACGCTTAAAATTGCCAGCGAAATATCTCCACCCCCTGGCCTACAACTGCTAGCGAGATATCCTCAACCCCCTGACTTAAATCTGCCAGCGAGTATCATCACCCCCAGGCCTAAATCTGCCAGCGACATATCCCCACACCCCTCGCTTAAAACTCCCAGCGAAATATCCTCACACCCCTCGCTTAAAACTGCCAGCGGAAAATACTCACACCCCTGCCTTAAACTGCCAGCGAAATCTCCTCACACCCCTCGCTTAAAACTGCCAGCGAAATATCCTCAACCCCCTGACTTACATCTGCCAGCGAAATCTCCTCACACCTTTCGCTTAAAACTGCCAGCGAAATATCCCCACCCCCAGGCCTAAAACTGCCAGCGACATATCCTCAATCCCCTGACTTAAAGCTGCCAGCGAAATATCCTCACCCCCTGGCCTACAACTGCCAGTGAGATATCCTCAACCCCCTGACCTAAAACTGCCAGCGAAATATTCTGACACCCCTGGCCTAACACTGCCAGCGAAATATCTTCACATCTCTCGCTTAAAACTGCCAGCGAAATATCCTCACACCCCTCGCTTAAAACTCCCAGCGAAATATCCTCGCACCCCCAGACTTACAACTGCCAGCGAAACATCCTCACTCCCCTGACTTAAAGCTGCCAGCGAAATGTCCACCCCCTGGCCAAAAACCATCAGCTAGATGTCCTCAATCCACTGACTTAAGACTGCCAGCGAAGTATCCTCTAAAACTGCCAGCAACATATCCTCACACCCCTCGCTTAAAACTGCCAGCGAAATATCCTCCCACCCCTCTCTCAAAATTGGCAGCGACATACCCTCAACCCCCTGATCGAAAACTGCCAGCGAAATATCCTCACCCCGCGGCCTAAAACTGCCAGCGAAATATCTTCGCACCCTGGACTTACAACTGCCAGCGAAATATCCCCACACCCCTCGCTTAAAACTGCCAGCGAAATATCTCCACCCCCTGACAGACTGCCACCGAAATATCCTCAACCCCCTGACTTAAAGCTGCCAGCGAAATATCCTCACACCCCTCGCTCAAAACTTCTAGCGAAAGATCCTCAATCAACCCTCTGACTTAAAGCTGCCAGCGAAATATCAAAATATCCTCAACCCCCTGACTTACAACTGCCAGCGAAATCTCCTCACACCCTTCGCTTAAAACTGCCAGCGAAATATCCTCAGACCCCTCGCTTCAAAGTGCCAGCGAACTATCCCCACCCCCTGGCCTAAAATTGCCAGCGAGATATCCTCAACCCGTTGACTTAAAGCTGCCAGCGAAATATCATCACCCCCTGGCCTAACACTGCCATCGAAATATCCTCACACCCCTGGCTTAAACCTGCCAGGGAAATATCCTCACAACCCTCGCTCAAAACTGCCAGCGAAATATCCTCAACCCCCTGACTTACAACTGCCAGCGAAATCTCCTCACACCCTTCGCTTAAAACTGCCAGCGAAATATCCTCAACCCCCAGGCCTAAAACTGCCAGCGAAACATCCTCACCCCGGGAAATGAAACTGCCATCTATCAGCTTTGGTGATTCAGCTCAATTCTGTCAGTTCTGTCTACTCCTGAACAGCAAATTACGAGCTGCGCCCATACATAACACTTTTTAGCTCGAGCCCTGTGCCATCTCGCGTCTTCACCGACGCTGCTGACGTACGCTACCCGCGCAAGGTCGCTCGGAAGCGCCCTCGTTTCTGAGCGTGGCGCGTGAGCCGCGTGAGGGGGGCCATGCCATCTCAGGGCTCGAGCTGAACGGTTTTTTGGCGAGCTCGTGGACCGTTTTCGTTTCGGTATCGTCTCGCAGCAAGAAGGCAGAACGAAGACAGAGCACGAAGGACAACGAACACAACACGAAAACGAGTAATTCTGTTTAGCTCGAGCCCTGGGCCATCTCGCGTCTTCACCGACGCTGGCGCGTAAGCTGTCCGCGCACGGTCGCGCGAAGGTGCCCTCGTTTCAAGCGTAGCATGGCGCGCCGGTGGCCGCGTGAGCCGCCGAGTAGGGGGCGGCTATGCCATCTCAGGGCTCGAGCTGAACGATGCTTTGGCGATTTCCTGGACCGTCTTCGTTTTTGTTTTGGTCGGCGAGCGAGGCGGGCAAGTGAGAAGGAGACGGCTTTCTCAGAAGGCTCGGAAGCTCCCTGGCCGTCTGGGGAGCTTTTTACGTTTTCCCCGAATACACAGAAAACCCGCCGCCTTCCGAGAAGGCTTTCTCCTTCTCATTTCCCCCCGCTCGCCGCCGAGATTTCGTTTTGCGGCAGAGGCAGAAGGAAGACAGAACGGAGGAGAACGAAAACATGACGAAAACGAAAGACACGGTTTGGCTCGAGCCATGTGCCACCTCGCGCAAGACCCGCGCGGAAGCGCCCTCGTTTCCAGCGTGGCGTGGCGCGTTGGTGGGCCGCGTGAGCCGCCGCGCACGGGGGCGGCTATACCCATCAGACATCCCAAGAAAGCATCGTGTGCCATGGACTCCAGATCTCGCGGAAGGACACCCGCAGTCTGGACTGGATCCTGGGCGTCTCCTCGGAGCCCCCCCCCCCTCTCTGGTTCGCAGACCTCCCGAGCGCCTGGCCCCTGGACCGTGCACACCCGGGGGCTGTGCCCTCCTGGCGCACGCAAGGCCCGCTCGCCCTGCTCGCCCGCAGGCCCCCGCCGGCATGATTCTTGTCGGCCCGCTGCCCCGGAGGTCCTGCCCCCTCCTCCTCCTCCCTCCTCCCTCCTCCTCCTCCTCCTCCTCCTCCTCCTCCTCCTCCTCCTCCTCCTCCTCCTCCTCCTCCTCCTCCTCCTCCTCCTCCTCCTCCTCCTCCCCCTCCTCCTCCTCTTCCTCCTCCCTCTCTTCCTCCTCCCTCCTTCCCCTGGGGCGGCTCTGTGTCCCGGGGCCATCCCCGATGGCTCACCACCCACCGCATCACCCCAACCCGACCCGAAGGCCTCCGTTTGCCCTCCACTTCCAGTGTGGGTGGGGGGGGGGGTCGGGGAGCCTCGACAAAGCACATCTGGAGCCCGTGCTCGGAAACTGGAACGTGTACATTACCAGTGGCGGGCTGTTTTTGAATCCCAGGATTTCTGGAGGGGGGTCGGGGGCGACGTCGGGGTGGTGTGGTGTATACTTGTTTCCCCGCTCTCCCGTGGAAGCAACAGCACATGTATACACCAGGATGCCGCATGCACCAGAATCCGTCCTCTTGAGCGGATCTCCGTGCGGGACCGGGACAAGGCATCGGTGTATAGAGGTCGGTTCCCTACATACCCCCCCCAACCCGACATTCGGGTCTGCGGGCTCGGGGGTGGTCTGGCGGGCAGTCAGCGCGGCCCCCGGGCCCAGCCGAGGAGGAGGAGGAGGAGGAGGAGGAGGAGGAGGAGGAGGAGGAGGAGGAGGAGGAGGGGCCCGGGAGCCCGAGCTCCAGGGGAGACCCGCCGGAGTGCCACGGGCCCGTCCTCGGATCGCCGCGGGCGCCTCGCGCGGCGCCTGCCCTCCGCCCCCGCGCGCGGCCGCCGCCGCCGCCGGCGCTCCGCGGAGGAGGAGCCATCATCATCATCCTCCTTCTCCTCCTCATCCTCATGCTCATCCTCCTCCTCTTCCTCATCATCATAATCAACATTATAATCAGCATCATCATCAGCATCATCAATCACCATCACCATCACCCCTCCTCCGCCCGTTTTCCCCTTCTTCGGGCCTCCTCGGAGGCCCTCGTCGCCACCGTTGGATGCGCCTCGAAGTCCTGGTCAGAGCGCACCCCGGGAGAGGTCTGGGGAGTAGCGGTACCGATGCCGTTTGTCAGGAGGGAAAGAAACACACAGACACAATGAATCGTCGACTTTTTAGGAAAATATGGGAAAATATGGGAAGTGTGGGGGAAGACAAACACCCAGAAAATACAGGAAAGTATGGGGAATCTTTTAATTTGTGTGTATTTATTTGTGTGCCCCAGGGCCCCTTCAGTTTGGTTTCCCCATCTCCTCTCCAAATGCCCGCGCGCGCCGCCGCGCCCTGCGCCCAAGGGGGTGGGGGGGGGGGCTACAGGCCCGCCCGCTCGGGCGCGGCTCGCCCTCGTCGGGGGGCGGACGGAGCCCCCGCCCTGGCAAGGCCAGGAGCGAGCTGTCCGCTGTCGGTCCTCGAGGGAGGACGCCGCGGCCGTCCTCTTCCAGGCGTGCGCCCGCCAGGTCTGGGTCCCAGGTCGTCTTCACCAAACCACGCTGTGCTGCAGCTAAGTCGGGCGTGCCCCTCTACAAGGGGGATGCTCAAAAAGAGTCAAAACATAGTCAGGGGACGACTTTTGGACTATCTTGGAGCATTTGGAGGGTATTTTCGGAGTATTCTTTATCTTTCGCCCAAATCTCCCTGTAGGGGGACAGGCCCGACTTGAGTCTGGGCCCGAGGTCGTCTTGCTGCAGGGGGCTCTGTCCATTCCCGACCTTCCCGGGCCTGGACCTGCGGCGCCGTGGGGGGGGGAGCAGAGCGCAGAGCTCCGCGGCGCGCCGGGGGGGGGGGAGCGAGGCCCCTGCGGGGCCTCCTCGCGTCGTGGGCGAGGACCACGACGGGCGGTCTTTCGCCCCTCGCGGCCTCCAGGGGGCCCCTGCTGGGCCTCCTCGCGTCGTGGGCGAGGATCACGACGGGCGGTGTTTCGCCCGTCGCGGCCTCCAGGGGCCCCTGCCGGGCCCTGGGAGCGCCAAAAAACGAGGCAGGATGCAAAGCCGGTCCCGGTCACGCAGTTGACAAAGACGGCGCCCGTACTTGTCCTACCACGGGGGAGCTATTCATCGTCTGGGGAATCGCCCAAACCTCTCTCGAGCTTTGCGCGCGACGGCTTTGCCGGTGGCAGAGGCTCAGCAAAGAAGCGCTTCATCATGATCAGTTCCTCGCAGGTTTCTTTCGGGCGCTGCAAGACTGAAGACCAAGTGGCCGGCCAGAGCCTCCCCACTTCTGCTTCCCACCGTGTTGGCAAACGGGGCCCTCGACAACGACACGTCCGTGCACCTCTGGGCCCGACTACTCAGGCAAGACCTCCAGAGTGCCCTCGAGGCCCCCGTTTCCGACGGCTTTGACGCAGTATGGGACGTCAGCTCCAGCATCCAGGAGTTGTTCACCAACCCCGAGGTCCAGGAGGCCTCCCAGAGGATCGACTTTGGGTATCTCTGCCAGGCATACGTATCGCTGTCTTGGGCCCCTCTTCCGTACGCACATATGCCCTCCAACGAGCCCCTTGGAGACCCCGACAGCGACCCCGAGGACCCGAACCCGTTCGTCTGCAATATATAGAAGGCTGTACACGACAATTCCGCACATTCTCAACACATATTACACATCGGCCGCACTCCCAGGACGCGGTGCCCCAGCAATGCTGTCAACGATCACGATCGACAGCCGCTGCCTAGAATGTGATAGCGTACATGGATATGTTCAATATTGTGAATATCATCATCGTCGATCTTGGATAGAAGGAATATGTTTCATCGATCGCACGTTGCACACCCACATTTGGGTCCTGTCCACAAACACTAGATGCCCCGTGGAGCTCATCAGCCCCAACCCAGAATATTTGCATGAATGCCATACTCCAGAGGCCCTGCGAGAGCACCTGCGTTCGCGTATACCTCCGTCGCCACGCGGCCCCTGGATCAAGCGGGTACCTCGCTCTGCGCTCGCAACACAGATGAGAGGACACGCGGCAGCCATTTCACGCAGTTGGAGGCCCACTTTGATAGGAGTACGCCTGCATGAAATTGCACGGCTTAAGACAGCATGTGCACTGCCTCTATCGGAAGGTGTAGGAGGAGGAGGAAAAGGGATTTGATGCAAGCTGACTTGGATGATATGCGCCGACGTGCTCTAGCGGCCCGTCTTCGCCGCCGCCAGCTGTTGTGGAGGAAGTTTCGCGGGAGGACTTATCTTGGGGCTGTCACGGACGCCACTGGCAGTCCCTGTGGGGCCTTGGAGAAGTCGGCCACGGTCTTGGGTGATCACTGGGCTCAGACTTTTCAGCGTTCTTCGGTTTCAGAGTCGCTTTGGAACGAAATCAACCTACACATCCAGAAGCTTCCTTCACTCCCCATCGATGCCGAATGGGAACTTGACTATGCATCTTGGTATGGCATGATACGCAATCGCCCCCACAGCATGCCTGGCCCCGGTGGGATCCCATATGCAGTTTGGAGGTCCCCTGCTGCCTCGCGCGTCCTGTACTCCTGCTACCTGACACTGTTCATAGGTGAGGTCGATCGGCTTCCTGCGGACATGCTTTGCACTTTGCTGGTCTTCCTTAGGGAGCTGGTCCGCTGGACCAGCCTGGCTGCCCACTGACGCGTACTCCTGCCTCCACTCGTCCACTGAGTATGAGCAGTGCTGATGCTAAGTTGCTCGCGAGTGCCTTCATCTCTCTGGTGGCGAAGCGCACGTGTGACTTAATGGAGAAGGACAGACATGTGTTGGAGGTAGGGACATGTCCGAAAATGTGGTGAGGGCGGAGGCGCGGGGGCTTGTGCGGCACCTGTGCGACGACGCGAACTCTGCCATTATTATGACCGGCTTCGCGTCGGCTTTCCCGAGCTTGTCTTGGGTCTGGCTCGTCCACGTGTTGGAAGTAATGGAGTTGCCTGCCCCCGTCGTTCGCTTCTTTCGTATGATGTACGATGACAATGTTGCGATGATCACGGTGGGTGGGAGAAGGTTCCATACTATTTCCATCGAGGCTGGGGTTAAACAAAGTTGTCCTGCGTCGATGTTCCTTTTCGTATTGGCGGTTGACCCCCTCCTGCGTTGGATGCGCCATCGATGCTCGCAACATGTATCCTTCAATCTTGCGTATGCGGACGACTTCCTCTTTGGCCGGATGATTGTTTTCACGGATCTAGACCCGCTCCTGTCTGTGATGACGCAGCTCCTGCCCATTGCTAACCTTCGGCTGATCTTTTCGAAGTGCCAGCTGATACTGCGCGGAGGTCTCGACTGTTCCCGTCTTTCGGCCGGGCTGGCGAGCCATGGGAGCCCATTTGCGGATATTCAAGTCGGTCTTTAGCTGTTCACCTCGGGTTTCCTACCGGCCCAGGTGCGGCTGAGAACGTCTGGCAGCCGATCATTCCTGGATTTGTGGAGCGCGTTCACCAAACTCGCCAACCCGGACTAGGGATTGGTCACAGTGCGCTGGCTTTCCGTGTCATGTGCTTGTCGAAGTTTCTATTCCGTCTCCAGCTTTATCCGCCTGGTCGCCACTTGATGCACCAATACTGCGAACGCGTCATGCGTTTGACTTCTGGCCCTCGGAACGCTATCTCCTACAACGTCGCCACTACAATGAAGGGCCTGGGATTCCGCGCGGAGTTCGTTGACATTGGGGCGGCTTCACGAGCCACTCATATTCGCTATCGTTAAGGTCTCAGTTTGTCTGCGGAGTGTTGGACGAGCTGGAGGAGGCGAGGGACAACCTAGAGCATATCCCATTTAGGCGGCACAAGAGCTGGAATGAGACATTCTTCCTGGGGCACGCGCGCAGGATGAGGCAGTGGTATCTAGGGCCCCCCTGTGCGTTTGACTTGTGACACGTCGCGGCTGCAACAGAAACTCTACATTAAATGCCGCGCCACGCAGCAGTCAGAGCCTGTTCGTGCCACCCTCCTGCGTCGAGCTCGAAAGCTTGTCTCTACCGCTACTGCCCGTGGGATTGAGTGCATGTGCCAGTCGATCGAGGCCGTCTGTGATGCGACCTCGATTTACAACGACGTTGCTCCGCCGATGCTGATCACAGGCTCCACCAGTACCTCCTCCCGTTTTCGCTCCGAGCCTATGGGGTGCTTACTTGGTTGCGTTTCTGAGGATCCTATGGATTTGGATTCGCTTCATCATTATTCCAGATGCCCCCCACCTTGAAGGTCTTCTGGGAAAATGGTTCCAGGGCGGAATTTGCGCCCGCGGTGACCCGGTGAGATCCCCCTGGTTCCCCTCCTGTCTTTTGCTGTTTTCCTGGCTCTCCAATTGCCTCTCTAAAGCGAGCTGCTTGCATTGATGCCTTTTTTGCGGCGCTGAATGCCCGCCGCCTCGCGCGCTGCGCTTCCCCGTCGGAGGTCTTCGAAACGCGCCTTCGGGCGACCGCGCGGCGGCGCCCTCGGCTTGCCGCGCTGCGGGGGCAGAGTTTCCTTCGCGCCCGAAGGATGGCTCGAGCTCGGCCCCTCTCCTGGAGACGCGGCCAGCCCGCGCTCAGCTTCCGCGGCAGATGGGAGCTTCCGACCGAAGGGGGGCCGAGCCAGAGCCATCTGGGTGGTCGAACTGCTCGCCCACCGAGGCGACCGCCTTTGCAACGAACTGAGCTAGCAGCCCCCGGCGAGCGTTGATTTCTGGCTTTGATATGCACGCCGCGGCCAGCGCCCATTCCGAACCGTGCTCCCGGCGAAACAAAAACTTCCACAACCGCTCTGGGAGCCTACCGATACTGCGCGTTTGCGTTTCGAAGTACGACGAGTTGCGGGAGCTGCTACGCGGGCGCCAGCCACAGCGACTACACATACACGTACCAGACGCAACCCAACGGCACGACCATCCACGCGACCCGAGCTTGGCATGAACATCTACGAGCCCACGCGGGGCACCAGCTCAGCGGCGCTGACTTCCACGCCGCACTCCGACAACCACTCCGCCCAGCTGATCGATATCAGCAGGCTCAACAAGATGGCGGAGAAGGGGCAGGATTCCCCCGCCGAAGGAAAACAAGCCGAGAGCATAGTGGAGAGGCCCCCCGCTGTCATCGACCAAGTCTGGAGGCTCTGGCAAAGGCTCCACAGCAGACGACGTGGAGCCGCAGCTGCGAAAGCCGAGGACACAGGCCCAACTGCGACGAGGACAGGCAGCAGCGTCAACAGACGGTGCCCCCCAACAGAGGAGACTAAGGACGGCATGGAGGTGGACACGGCAAAGGGGGGAAACATAGAAGGGCTCGCCGCCGAGGCGGCAGGCGAGCCCATCGATGCCAACACACGGACAAGACGTCGACTAACAAGGACAAGCACATGTATTCTCTTCTCATGACGCTCATGGCACTGACCCGGACTCAGTGGCGGACGCATGCACGATGCCAGTCCACCATCCGACCATCACGAATATTTCAGACGAGCTGGATGGCTTCCGCGAAAGGGTCAACGGCCCCAGGCAGAACAAAGACAAGGAAGCGCTCAAACGCCTAGGGCCACCGACACCCGCATTGGCCTTGGCCGTGCTCGAGGGCTTACTGGCATGCGAGATCGGCGGCCGATTTCGGCAGCTGGTAGACGACTACATGGAGAAATGTCAGCCCGAAGTCATCGAGCAGGATCCCACCACAGACATGGACCACATCAGCGACGAAGTGCACTTCATCAGAACCGCGAAGACCCACGAACCCAAACATCGCCAAACTGGTGCTGGACATCAAAAATTGGGAGGCCTACGCAATCTTCCTAGATGGCCTGCGGGCAAGACGCAGCACCATGTGGGCCCCGCCCTGGCGGGGTGGCTGGAAGAGGAGATATCAGTATGGCTAGAGCACTTCTGGAGGAACGCGTAGTTTTTGTACAGGGTAAGACTCTCCTCCCAGCCACAGCCCCGGCGCCAGCTCCAGCTCATTTGCCCTCGCCCGACCATCAGCCAGGCCCCGCCGAGTATCATGACATTAATTCTGAACAGAGTTTGTCCGCTGACTCGGGGGCCGCCGAGTTTCTATTTTCCGACGGTGTGAGCAGCGTGCGGCCACTGAGGCACGAGGCAGCCATCCAGTCGGAGGCGCTGCAGCGACGAGCTCAGACTGTATATTTTCAGGAACCCGACGGTGCTGCCCCATGCCTTCGGAGATTTCGGCAGTATGGCCGACTCCCACACTGGTGGTAGCGTCCGCCAGTGCAATCATACGTTGGCTCCCGTGTCGTCTTATACATACATATATATTTATATACACATAAACAAAAAACGGCCCCGGGGAAGGGGTCCAGACCTTTGCAATGGGGGTCGACGTTGCGAACAAATGACGTCGTCGGGGGTCTGGGGACATGTGTTGGTTTTCTTATTCGCTGTTTTGCCGATCGGCGCGGGCCCACGCACCCCCCTCTCTTTCCCCCATGGAGTAGGTCTTGGCTGTTTTGGGCGCCCGTTTCGAGCAGGTGGGGTCTCCTTCGTAGGACGCACCGTTGCAAGACAGTCGCGTTAAGCAGAGGTCTGGAGCCAGACCCCCCCCCGCCCAATGTCGAACCGCCGAATAAGAAAACGTTCATCATGATCGCGTCGACCAAAAAAAATCAAGGCAGCAGGTTTTTGTTTTTTTCTGCCCCTAGGGGCCCTCGCCGGGCCCCGGGATCGTCAAATAACGATTGAAAAATCAAAGGTCTGGGGCAGGGATTTGGATGTCCGGGGACGCCAACATGAAACAATCGAGCCTGGCGTTTTCGCTCAATTTCGGGCCCCAGCACCCTCACGTATCGATCCGGCGGGAAAAGTGACGCAGCAAAAAGATCATGTCCGGGGGTTCGGTTGTGATTGTTTGCGATGTTGTTATTTTTGGTGAAAGTCAGGTCTCAAGCACGGGTTCGAAGCGCTGGGTTCGGGAGTTTGTTTTTTCGTCGGCGGCAAACGATGGGGGAAAGGACAAGGAGAAGGCATTCTCAGAAGGCGGCGGGGCTTCTCAGAGAAGCCCTCGCTCTGTCTTCGGGGAAGGCTTAGAACGCTTTTTCAGAAGGCTGGGGGACTCCCGAGCCCACTGGGAAGGCACGCCCCTTCTCGCTTGCTCCCCGGGCGCGCTGCCGATCTTTGGGGGCTCCTGTCGGCGTCCAGGGGCTGTTTTCTGCACCGGATGGGCCCCAGGAGGGGCCGAGAAATAGATTTGGAACCGATTTGGCTTCATCCCCGCGAGCCCAGCGCCCAGAGGGGGAGGGGGAAGTGAGAAAGGGCGGGCCTTCTCAGGAGGAGGAGGAGGAGGAGGAGGAGGAGGAGGAGGAGGAGGAGGAGGGAGGAGGAGGGAGAAGGAGGTGGGAGGAGGGGAGGAGGAGGAGGAGGAGGAGGGAGGAGGGAGGAGGAGGGAGGAGGGAGGAGGGAGGAGGGGAGGGAGGAGGGAGGAGGGGAGGAGGGAGGGAGGAGGGAGGAAGGAGGAGGAGGAGGAAGGAGGAGGAGGAGGAGAGCAGGAGGAGGAGGGAGGAGGAGGGAGGAGAGGAGGAGGAACAGGAGGCTCGGGAGGCCTCGCCTCTGCCCTCCTGGGCAGTTTCCCAAGCCTTCCCCGAAGACGTTTCCCGAGCCTTCCCCGAAGACGCAGGCCACTCCTCGGAGGGCCGGCAGGCCTCTGGAAGTCCAGCCGCTTTCTTCGGGGGTTGCTAGAAGTGCCCCTGGCCCAAGGTGCCCCCAGGATTTCCAAGGAGGCCCCCACGGCCTTCAGAGCACCCCTCACGAGGTCCAGAGGGTCCCATGGGCCCCAGGATCGAGCGAGAAGCTGGGGGCACTTCTTGGGCCCGGGGCGCTTCTGGCAGCCCCCGGCTTCTGAGAAGGCCTTCTCCCTCCCACTGCCCCCCCCGTGCTCGCCGCCGGAAGTCACGACGGGAGGTTTTTCGCCATGTCCAGACAGCAGCTGACTCGTGGCAGCACCACTGTGGTGCCCTCCGCCCGCCACACCCTCCCAGAACAGTCGCCGCTTTCGGCCCCTGGCGCCTCCTCCTTCTCGTCGTCCTCCTCCTCCTCATCCTCCTCCTCCTTCTCGTCGTCCTCCTCCTCCTCCTCCTCCTCCTCCTCCTCCTCGTCTTCCTCCTCATCCTCCTCCTCCTCCTCCGCCTCCTCCTCCTCCTCCGCCTCCTCCTCCGCCTCCTCCTCGAGCAGCAGCTGCTCCCAACCCAAGCGCCGTGGCCCCTGGACCAGCAGAAAACGACTCAGAATGAAGAACCAGCCCCGGGCCAGAGCGCAAACACATGGATTTAACCGCGATGTCACGAATACTTTTCGGCCGCCGCTTTTCACGGCTGGCGCCCCGCTGCTTGCTACAAGGCGCGCAGGCCCCCCGTGATACTTCGGGCAGCGCCCGTTCCCCTGGCGATGCGATGAAGAGCTGATCCTGTCCCTCTTATAGGTCCCTGCAAGAACTTGTTTTCACTGCTGGATGTGCCCCGTTGGCAGAGAACCGTCTGAGAACCCTGACTCGTGTCACAACACCGCTTCTCGGACGCCAACGTCCCGAATCAACTTGATTGTTGCGTCCTGACGATCCTGCATCGTGCCAGAACACCATCCGTGGGACACCAACACTGCGAATCTACGTGACGCTTGCGCACTGACGGTCTTGCAGATCGCACCGCAACGCCATTCCTGGAACGTCAGCCACGAGAATCCGTTAGACGGATGTGTAACCTTTAAAGACGAGTGTGCGCGGCTCGAGGGCGAGACCGGCATGTTGGAAAGGAGCCGTTCTCCACCCGTGAAGTTCTCGCAACGTTCCCAGGCGACGTGCGCGGCGCCAAGGCGAGAACCGTATTCTGAGCACGGCGCGCTCTGCCCCCAGGAAGCGTTTGGCAAATTTTTCAGGCGACTGTGCGCGGCGCCAAGGCGAGAGCCGCATTTTGAACACGACGCGCCTGCCATGTGTGAAGCTCGTGCGAACCTCAAGACGAAGTGCGCGGCGTTAGCGTGAGAGCGGCACTTTGAAAGCCACCCACACGCACTCCATCCGTGAGATTCTTGCAAGCTGTTCAGACCAATGTGCGCAGCGATAAGGCGATAGCTACATTTTGGAAAGGAGCCGCCGTCCACCCAAACTTCAGCAAGCCTTTTAAACGAATGTGCGCGGCGCTGAGGCGAGAGCCACATTGTGAAAAGGAGCTGCTTCCGATCCGTGAAACTCCTGCAAACTTTGAGACGACTGCGCGCGGCGCTAAGGCGAGATGAACATGTTGAAAAGGAGCCGCCCTCCATACGTGCACTTTCTGCAAGGTTTTTCTTAACATAAAAAAGAAAGAGAGTCACACTGTAAAAAAGAACTGCCCTCGACCCGTGAAACTCTTACAATGTTTTGTTAAAGGTGAGTGCGCGCGGCGCTGAGGGCCGCCCTCCATCCGTGAAGCTCATGCAAACGCTTCAGACGAATGTGCGGCTCTCAAGGCGAGCGCCACAGTTTGAAGCCCGTACGCCCTCCATCCATAGAATTGCTACAAATCCTCAGCTTCAGGATCGTACCTGGCGAGGAACTCTGTGGCGAAGCGCCCAGCCCGCCCGCCCTACCGACATGTTCCTGTGTGCGACAGGGAGGCTTCAACCATGAGAAAAAAGATGGAGGAGGGGGAGGAGGAGGCGGAGGAGGAGGATGAGGTGGAGGAGGAGGAGGAGGAGGAGGAAGAGAAGGAGGAGGAAGAGGAGGACGAGAAGGAGGAGGAGGGGGAGGGGGACGCCGCGAGCACAGGGTCTCCATAGCCAGCGAAACCAACTAGGAGCAGGTGGAGGGGGAGGAGGAGGAGGAGGAAGGAGGAGGAGGAGGCGGAGGAGGAGGAAGAGAACTGGTAGGAGGATCGAGGACAAGCCGGCCCCGGGGTACCGCGCCGTGGAAATCACCAGTGGAGCTCACCCTGGGCGTCGCATGTCTGGGGGGGCGGCAGCGGGCAGCCGAGATCGCGCCCCCTCTGCCGCGCGCCGCGCGCCGCGCGATGACCTGGGCCGGGGTGCCCGGCCTAGCGGGCCCCTCTCCCCCGTGGGTGCCCTTCGCGGCCTCGGCACGGCCCTGCGCCTCTCCCTCCCCCCTCCCTTCTGCCCCCCCCCCCCCCCCGCCCCCTCCTGCCCCCCCTTTGCTCCCTCCTCTGCCCCCCCCCCTCTGCCCCCCCTCCCCCCTGCCCCTGCCTCCCCCCCTTCGATTCCCCCTCCCCCCCCCCGCCCTCTCCCTCTCCGCTCCCTTGTGCCTCCCCCCCCCCCCGCTCTGCCCCCCCCCCCCCCCCCCCCTCCTCCCGCCCCTGCCCTCTCCTCCGCTCCTTGCCGCCCCCACCCACCACCCCCCCTTCCACCCCTCTCCACAACTAAGCAACACAGGAAGACTTCTTCCCCCCACATTAGCATTCTAGGAGTACTCCTCTGCCCCTCCCGCCCCCCCCTCCATAATGAAACCACATAGGAAGACTTCTTCCCCTCGTCCCCTGAAGGTGGTCTGGGAGATCTCCCGCCCCCTCCGCGTCCGCGTGCTGTTTTGGATTAAACGATATAGGAATACTGTTGCCCTTCCTTTCCTGAAGGTGGTCCGGGACATCCCTCCCGCCCCCTCCGCGTGCTGTGTTTACGCACACCGGATTTCAAGCCTTGATTTGTCTTACGGCTTTTGTTACGATCCAAATGCTTCCGGTGTTTCAGCAAGGTGCTCCAGTTGCTACGGTTTCTATTGCGATCCAAGTGTTTCTGGCGTTTCAGCATGGTGCTCCCGCTGCAGCGTCGGCCTTATTCTCGGATCGGCGCTTTGCTCCCGTCATTCGGACTGGCGCCGCTCTCGCCTCAGCGAGGGCCACCTTTCTGGATCCCAATCTAGCTTCATTGTAGTCCCCCTCCATCATTCCCCCTCCTCCGGCTTCCCTTGGTCCTCCTGTTCCTCCCGCTCCTTCTGCTGCTGTTCGTCTCGCCCCAGCGCGGGCCACTTTTCTGACTCTGGTCTTTATTCATCGTTGTCGCCCCCGTCGTTTCCCCTCCGCCTTCCCCTCCTTCTTTCCCTCCCGATCCTTCCGCTTTAGTTCCCCCTGCTGCTGATCGTCCTCATCCTTTTCCTCCCGCTCGTCCTCCTGCTCAGTCTCCACCTCCTCCTCCTCCTCCTGTGCACGCAGCTTCGATTTCTCTGATTGCGAGTAACAGCACGAAGTAATCGTTCTGTGTGAGTCGCAGGTCGGCTATGACACGCGTCCGCGGATAGATAGAATCAGCGCCATGGGAAGGGATGGGAGGGAAGGATACGATGTCAGATGAGGCGCGAGCGCACCTAGCCCTTGCCTCCCCTCTGCCGCCCTTCCCTCCGCTTCCCCTATGGCTCCTGGAGGTGTTCCTGCCTCGGGATGCTCTCCAGCAGCTGCGCCTCGCCGCGACCGTTTCGGGGGTGCCCAGATCGTCCCGAACGGCCGCTGGAGATCAATGTTGTGGCCCGACCCCCCCCCGGATCTCCACAATAAAGAATCCCAGCGATAGTCGATGCATAGTTTATTATACGCTCTCGTAGGTCGATGCGCGGCGTGCCTATAGCTCTACCATCGGTTTATGTATAGCCTGCATATCAGCCTCCGATCGGTCTATTGGCAGCTTATAGGTAGGCTTCTGGTAGGCCTACAGGCAGGCCATGCGTAAGCTTACTGTATCAGGCGTCTCATGCCCTATGGTTCTCACTGCAGTCTGTGCACAAGGCAGACTCGTAGGCTTTCCTGACGTCGAGCAGTGGCTTCAGCCGTCACGGATCGAGCGTCGAGCGAGCTCCGTGCGCTCCCGCTCGCGCGCTGCATGCAGCGCGGGGGCGCCCGCGAGCGCGTGGCTTCCCTGGGCGGCCTTGGCCGGTGACAGCGGCTCGGCGGGGGCCGGTGCCTGCAACGCCGCGCCGCGGAGGCGGAGGCGCTCGCGGCGGCTGCGCCGGTGCCTGGGGCTGCTGGTGGCGCTGGCACGCTCTCATCCAGCAGCGCGTCGAGATTCATGTGCACGTGGCGGCCGGCGCGGACGCCGCCCTGGCGGAGTGCGCCGCCGTCGCGTTGGGCAGCGCCCCTTGCGGGGCCGGCGCCGCGCCGGCCGGGGAGGCTGCGGGAGCGGCAGGCGAGGCGACGCGGCGGGAGCGCAGCTCCGGGCTGGCCGCTGGCAAGCCAGCCTCCGCGCGAGCCGCATGCCCTGAGGCGTGGGCGCACGCGGTGTGGCGCCACCCCTTCCGCCCGGAGTTGCGGGGCGTGCGCTGCGGAGGCGGCGACGGCTTGGAAGGCCCTGGCCCCGACGCTGCCAGGCCGTCGCTACAGCTTCGCCTCGGGCACGCGGCTGCGCCGCTTCGCCAGCGAGCAGGCCGCGGTCGAGGGCTAGGAGCGCGAGGCCGACAGGCACGAGGCGCCGCTGCCCGTGCCGATTTTCGATCGGCTCGTGCCTCGCCGAGCGTGAGGATGGCCCGGCCGCCCGCAGGGTCGGGGCTGCTGGCTGTGCTGGGCGGCGCGGAGCCCGCCAGCGCCGAGGAGTACGAGAGCTGCGCGTCGCCGAGCTCACGGACGACTGCCAGCCGCTGCAGGTGGACGTTTCGGTTGTGCACCCAGGGCAGGCGGTCGAGGGCGCAGCGCTCGCGGTCCCCATCGCGCCGATCAGCAAGGGGCGCGGGGTGCTCACGCTGGCCCTGCCAGCCGACATCCACCCTTGGCTGAGCCCGCACTTCGCGACGCTGGGTGACCCGGCGACGCACATGCCCACCCACGACGGCCAGCAGGCGATCGTGGCTTTCGTGCGGGTCAACTCGGAAGGGGGGCGCGTGGCTGGATCCAGCGTCGGACAGTCTCCTGGTCCAGCGACGGGTGTTGGCCCTCGGCGCGTTGGACGCCGAGCTGCCGCTGTCGGTGCCCGACCACATGGCGAACCCGGAGCGGGACTACAGCGGCGCCCTGGCGCCGGCTGCTCACGCTCAGCCCGGAGGACCTCGACACAGTGCTGGACGGTGCCGTCAGCATGGGGCCGTGGCAGGGCCTCATGCGCCTGCGGTGGCCCCCTCCGGAGCCCGAGCCGGGAGTCGAAGGCCATGGTGGTCGGGCCGGACGGGCAGCAGCTCCCCGGCGCGCAGACTCCGCCAGGCGGCGAAGGCGGCGCGGCGGCGGCGGCCGAGTGGCAGCCCTGGCAGCCCCCTGGGCCCCCTGGTGCGCCGGCCGCCGCCGCTGCCGGCGTGGATGCTGCGCGTTGGCAGAGCGCTGCCGCCGCCGCCGCCGCCCGCGGCGCGACCGCTGCAGCCCCCGCCGCCAAGGCCGCGTCGCTCGGAGGCGGCCGCGGGCGGGCGCCGCGCGGTCGCCCAGGCGCTGGGGGCAACGCCGAGGGCGAGGAGGACAGCGCCCGCGACGCGCGGCGCGGTCCAGCTCGCCAGCGCTCGACGGCGGGCTCGACGGCACTTCGGACCGCGGTCGCGACTCTGCAGGCGATGCTGGAGCGGCTGGAGTCCAGCAGCCTGGACGTGCGGTGCATGGCGATGCTCGAGTCAGCGGGCGCGCTGCCTCCCACGCAGGAGGCCGGGCCGCCGCGCCGGCGTTCGCTGCCGCCGCGCCGTGGCACCCGCAGGTGCTGGGGCAGCCGCGCGGGGGCGCGGCCGCACCCGCTGGGGCCGCCCCCCCTCGCCGCTGCTTCTGCTGGCCAGGTCGGGGGGGCCATGCCGTTCGACCCGATGCAGGTGGCGCAGGCGTGGGCCAACTAAGCTCGGCACCACGGCGTGCCGCTGAGGGATGTCACGGAGGGGGAGGTGCGCAGGTCTTCCGAGGGCATCGCCGCTCAGTGCCAGACTGGCACAAGCGCGCCCGCCGCCGCGTCGGCGGCCGGGGACCCCGCCGCCGCGGCGCCGCCGCCAGCCGGGGCCTTGCCCGCCCGCGGAGCTGGCCGCGCACTGGGCTACCGTGGCCGCGCTGCAGCGGATGCCATCTGGCGGCGCGCCCGACGCGCTGGCTGGCCTTTTGCAGTCGGGCCTCGACGAGTCCGGCGCCGCTGGCAGGATGATGCTGGGGGCCCGCGGCGCGGCCAGTATGGAGCTGCTGCGGAGGGGCCTTGAAGCGCGGCCGTCGGCTTGGGCCGCCGTGATCAGGGGGGGCGCGGAGCAGGCGCTGGCGGGGCCCTCGGGCGACCCGGGCCCGCGGGTGCGTGGTCAAGTTCGTTTTGAGGACGGGCGCGATCTCTAGGGCCAATAGGACCTCGGCCTACCTCGGAGGCGGCATCGCGAGGGTGGCCGACCTGATGGCGAGGGGCCAGCATGAGATGGCCGAGGCGGTCGCGCCGCTGCTGCTGACGGCCCTGGGGCAGGCGCAGAGGGACAACGGGCGATGGCAGCTGGCCTGGCTGCTGACGCACCTGCCGGAGCCTCCCTGGGCCCAGATGGCGGCAGGCGCCGGCGGCGGGCAGCCCCCGCAACTTCGGGCACCTGGCGGAGCCCACGTGGGCGATGGCGGCGATGGCCTACGCCAAGGACGCGGCGCCCCTGGCGGGGATCCGGAGGAAGTCCAGCGATGGCCGCGGCAAGATGGGCGACGACGACCCGCGCCCGCCCAAGGAACCTCCCAAGGCCAAGTAGGGCGACGGCCAGAACTGGGCGTAGCCAGCGTCGCCGCCCTCCTCGCGGACCTCGAGGGCGGGGCGCCGCGGGCGCAGATCGGCACGGTGCGCCGCCTTCTGCGAGCCAGGGCAAGACTGGCGTTTTATTTGTATTCGTGCATGCAGCTCTCTGGTGCACCGTCGGAGTCCCCGACGCGTACTTGCCTGCAGTTGTCCCCGATGGCGCCGCTGTTCCCGTGGACCATCGGCGCCCCCCCGTGCGCCAGCCCTCGTTGCCGGGGGCGCTGGAAGAAACATCGGGTGGCCAAGCTGCAGGTGAACCTGCTCGTGGTGGCGTGCTCCTTACTGGCGCTGGGCTCGCGGCAGCGGTGCCCGGTTTCGTGCCGGACCGGGATGGGCTTGAGCGCGGTGCAGCGTGCGAGGCTGCCCCGCCACCTCGCCCTTGCCAAGCAGTGGAGCCGCGCGCCCTGCGACACGAGCGGCCGCGGCAAGATGAAGTCGCAGGGGCTTCTCGAATTCGGATTGCGATTGCGAGGGGCCGCGCCTGGACAGCAGGCGCGGGCCCCCCCACCTCTCGCGGTCTCGTTCTTCGTGGCCAGCCGCGCGACCTTCTGCAGGCAGGATGCCCACTTCGTCCCCGTGCGCCACCGCCCGGTCTTCGAGGCGGCGGCCAACATGGACTCGAGGTTGGTCGAGCGAGATCGACCTCTGGACCACGGCCTGCGCCCGATGCGTCACACAGGGAGCTCGGAAGAGGTCGTCGCTTTCGCGCCCGACCTGGACCGGTCGCGCAAGCTGTTCCTCGCCAAGCTCGGCGATAGTCGATGCACAGTGTATTATACGCTCTCGTAGGTCTATGCGCGGCGTGCCAATAGCTCTACCATCGGTTTGTGTATAGCCTGCATATCAGCCTCCGATCGGTCTATTGGCAGCTTATAGGTAGGCCTCTGGTAGGCCTACAGGCAGGCCATGCGTAAGCTTACTGAATCAGGCGTCTCATGCCCTATGGTTCTCACTGCAGTCTGTGCACAAGGCAGACTCGTAGGCTTTCCTGACGTCGAGCAGTGGCTTCAGCCGTCACGGATCGAGCGTCGAGCGAGCTCCGTGCGCTCCCGCTCGCGCGCTTCATGCAGCGCGGGGGCGCCCGCGAGCGCGCGGCTTCCCTGGGCGGCCTTGGCCGGCGACAGCGGCTCGTCGGGGGCCGGTGCCCGCAACGCCGCGCCGCGGGGGCGGAGGCGCTCGCGGCGGCTGCGCCGGCGCCTGGGGCTGCTGGCGGCGCTGGCACGCTCTCATCCAGCAGCGCGTCGAGATTCATGTGCACATGGCGGCCGGCGCGGACGCCGCCCTGGCGGAGTGCGCCGCCGTCGCGTTGGGCAGCGCCCCTTGCGGGGCCGGCGCCGCGCCGGCCGGGGAGGCCGCGGGAGCGGCAGGCGAGGCGACGCGGCGGGAGCGCAGCTCCGGGCTGGCCGCTGGCAAGCCAGCCTCCGCGCGAGCCGCATGCCCTGAGGCGTGGGCGCACGCGGTGTGGCGCCACCCCTTCCGCCCGGAGTTGCGGGGCGTGCGCTGCGGAGGCGGCGACGGGTTGGAAGGCCCTGGCCCCGACGCTGCCAGGCCGTCGCTACAGCTTCGCCTCGGGCACGCGGCTGCGCCGCTTCGCCAGCGAGCAGGCCGCGGTCGAGGGCTAGGAGCGCGAGGCCGACAGGCGCGAGGCGCCGCTGCCCGTGCCGATTTTCGATCGGCTCGTGCCTCGCCGAGCGTGAGGATGGCCCGGCCGCCCGCAGGGTCGGGGCTGCTGGCTGTGCTGGGCGGCGCGGAGCCCGCCAGCGCCGAGGAGTA
>CAUYUJ010020980.1:107500-118412 GCA_963575745.1 Prorocentrum cordatum | reverse complement strand
ACCGTCGCCGACAGCAACAGAGCTCATACAGGACCAGGCCCTGGCGGAGCTAGCACCAGGAAAAAGGGCATCGGATTGCGGCAATCGTGCGACTGGGGAACCTTCAAGCTGAGCTCCACCAGCCTTCACGCAGTACTGCTTCCCGACCGCACCAGGCAGAGGCAGAGAGGAGATGCGAGAGGCTCCTGGGACATCTGGGGGCACCCGAATTTCAGCACAGGTGAGCGGGGCGTCGAACGAGCCCCCGATGGCTCGAATCCCAAACATCTGCCGTGAACGCTTGGAGAGACGAACCCCAGAGGCCTGAGACCTGGAGCCTATCACAGACTCTCGAGGCAAAACAAAAATACAAAGATCCCAGGAGGGTTTCAAACCTGGGCCCCCGCCCTCAGATTCCTGCCCCCCCGCCACCTCTAAGGCGTAGCAGGGGGCTCAGAGTCATTGAGAGCCTGGTCGACCTTGGCTCGAATGTCCTCTTGCGGTGCAGCTGAAGCCTGACCAGCCTCAGCCGTCGCCGCAGCGGGCGCAGTGGCTTGGGCACCTTCAGAAGACGCCCCAGCTCCGCCTCCAGCCGCAGCAGCTGCGTCAGCAGGAGAACCTCCAACAACTTCACCTTCAGCAGTCTTCCGCTTCTTCGCCACCATACGTAGTCGATGAGCTTCGTGTTGTTCGCGAAGTGCCTTGGCATGCGCCGCGACCTGGGCGAAGAGGTCTCTGGCCAGCTTGGTGACCCCTGAAGACAAGTCATCCTTCCTCTTCTGGAACTGCTCAAGGTCCGATGCATCCACGTCGTTGTCCGTAGTGAGATCCTCCAGCATGTGGCTGCAGTCGATGAGCTTGGAGAAATCCACAGTGCCCGCCACCAGCTCCTCGAGCTTGAAGGACATCGACTGAGTCCGCACCTCGGACTGCTGCGACGGCCCTTGCAAGGCCGCCAGAGACTGCTTGTAATCCAAGTCCGCTCGGTCAACCTGGTCTCGAAGCGATCGCAAAGAGACTTCCGCTTCCATAAGTTGTTCCCGAAGGCGAGTGACTCGGCCCAGCGTCTGCTCCGTCTGCTTCTCCAGCTTGCGCACAGTGGAATGAGCCTGTTGCATCCGAACATGGTCCGAGATAACCGCAGGCTTGGCAACTGCCTCCAGATGTTTAGCCATGCCCAAGTACTTGGTGGCCGCTCCGACATCCCCCGCCTTCTGGAGCGACTCACCCAGGGCCTTGGCTTCCGACGCTGTGATGGTAGGTACTGGTCCCACAGGAAGTGGCGGGGCGCCTCCTCCAGCGCCACCAGCGCGTGAATCATCTTGACGGGCCAACACATCCCACATCGACGGGTCGCCACCATAGTAGCGTTTCCCTTTGCCTTTTCCACAGGCCCCTCGAGCACCTCCTTTGCCTCCAAAGCCCTGGTAGACGTGGCCCTTGAAGCTGTGGCCATTCCCGTACCAGTAACCTGGGGGACCAGACGAGGCCCAGCGACCACCTGCAGGAGGCACAGCAGCATGAGAAAGCTGAGGAAGAGGATGAGCGCAGTGCTTGCAATGCGTGGCGTTGGCGCTGCTCTTCTTGCAGCCGCAGGACGGGCAGGCAAAGCTCGAGACTTTGAGCCTGGCCACGGCGGCGCCCTTTCGCTGTGGACCATCCCTCCTCTTCAACCTGCGACTTGACCCAAGGAGCATACCACCATCGCGAGAGCCAAGAAGTGCAGCTGTGAAAGTGGTAGTTCTGTAGCCAGAACGTAGCTGAAAACGTGCCAGGCGGGCGAACGCCTGGGAAAGCAGCGGGGGCCGCAATCCCCCCCAGGCCACTTGCCAAGTCCAGAGCGAAACGCTACGGACTTGAGCCAAAATGGCTACGGAGCCCTCCTCCTCCTCCTCCTCCTCCTCCTCCTCCTCCTCCTCTTCCTCCTCCTCCTCCCCCTCTCCCTCCCCCATCCCCCTCTCTCTCTCTCTCGCCGGCGGCCCTCCGTTCCCTCCCTCCCCCTCGTCGTCCTCCTCCTACTTCTCCGCGCGGCCCTCCGTTCCCCCCCCTGGATCGCCGTGAAAGATAGGAATCTTCAAGGAAACGGTCTAGGCCTCCCAGATGGGGTCCGAGTAGGTGGGGTCGGGGGATCGCGCCTCATCGCCGTTGCATCGCCGAAGCGGATCGATGTGGAGCCCGATGTTCTCCGCGCTTGCGTCGCCGATGCATCGCCGACGTCGCCAATGCATCACGGATGCATCGGCGATGCATCGCCGATGCGGCGTGATCATCTGACCCTTTCTATTCGGACCCCATCCAGGAGGCTCTAATGCATCGCCACTTCCGGTCGGTGCTCCCCCCTCATCCAGTCCCCCCTATCGCTGCCCCTCAAAATCGCCCCACAGCGTTTTGCGGTACTCTCATGGCGTTCTGGGGCGCTCTGAGACCGGCCGCGGTGCCCGATACGTCTTGCGGTTTTGCCAGGTCTAACACGTTCCCGGTCCTTCTCGATCCAAGCTCGCATTCGTCCCGCCACCGTCTTACTCGGGGACCCTCCAGGGAACGTCGGCCGTGGGTCGTCGTCGTCAACGTCGTCAACGTCGTCGTTGTAGTCGTCAGCGTCGTCTTTGTAGTCGTCGGCGATTCCGTTCCTGTCCACGTCGTCGTCGCAATTGGGGGAAGGCCAGGGACCGCAGGAGTTCCCGCAGCTGTCCTCCCTCAGCGCCAACTGTACGGACGGCCGCCCGCGGATACAACGTCTTTCTCTCTCTCTCTCTCTCTCTTTCAATCCTTCTATCCCTATACCTCACTATCCCTCTCTTTCTCGCGCTTTCTCTGACTCTCTCTCTCTCTCTTGCTACATGGTTCTCTTTATATATGCCCATTATTGTTTTTGTTGTTCTCTCTCTCTCTCACTATCTCTTTCTCCCTCTCTCGCCCTCCCTTCTCCCTCCCTCCCGGATGCATGTCGCTAGCCATTTGGACCAGTACTTGAGCTCTTCTTGTACACCCAACAGACCTCTACCTCTGCTTCCGACAAGCTCGTTCACTCACTCGCTCTTTCTTTTACACCCTACGGTAGGTTTGCGTCGTGTCGACCAGCGGCGACCCCAGCGCGGGCGTTCAAGGTTGAACGCCGCCGGCGACCCAGAATCGATCGATGTTGAACGATCGGACGTTGCGGCAGCGGCCGATCGTTCAAGGTTGAACGATCCCTGCGGTGTCAAAAACCAACGCTGGGGTCGGCACGACACGAACTTGCCGTACAGACCTCTACCTCTGCCTCCGACAAGCTCGCTCACTCGCTCGACCTCTGCACGTCTCTCCGACGCCCGCCACGAAGCCCCTTGTCTTTGCACGAATGTGCCTTTTTGTCTCCGCTTGCCTTTTCCTCTTGGGGGGGGGATGTCGGGGCGGGAGGCACGCGCGGGCAACGCCGCTGCCCTGCGCGGGATTTGCATGGGAAGGGGTTACAGTGGAGACCCATGCCAAGAACTACCCTGCTTGCCTCCAGGGTGCCCTGGGTTTCTTGGGTTTCGATCGTTTTGCTATGGAAAGCGTGACGCTTCCACACCAAAAATCAATGAATGTCTTGGGGTCTCAGGGTTGGGTTTCTCGTGGAAGGTTTCTTGTGGTCGAGCTCATGCTCTACAGGGAGGCGCTTATAGTTTCACATCAGTTTTTGGCTCAGATTCTTCTACAGCGCACATTGTGCGAAGAGCGCTGTCTGAGCACCGTGGGAAGCCTCCAACGCCAGTCACTGTTGGGGGCTGCAACGTGTGGTGCCGAGCGTCACTGCGACGCGCGGGCCGTTCTGACTCGTTGGGGCGCAGTGGGCTGGCAAAAGTGGAGGTAGGGGATTCGGGGAAATAGTTCGGGCCAAGCTCGTCCACTCGGCGGCATTTCTGGGGTGCAAGCTCCCTCGATGTGGAGCGCCTGCTCAGGATTGCCCAATCCCTCCCAATCTGAAGACTGATGCCAGCCAGATCCCAGGAGTCGCCGCAGTCGTTCTTCGATCCCCCCCCTGGCGGGAGCACGCAGCAGGCTTTGCAGCAGCAGCAGCGGCAGGAAGAGCGGGGGGACGGGGGGGAGGAAGCAGGAAGCAGCTGACAGACGGCTGTGCAGAGAGAGAGAGAGGGATGGGGGGAGGAAGGATCAAATCAGTTGACGCACGGCTGAGAGCAAGAGAGACAGCGGGGTTCGGGGATAGCCCAAGCTCGCTTCAAGTGGTCTGGAAGTGAGGATGACTTCCTGCTCGCGAGCGGCATCTCCCCGGACGTCGCGGTGTACGACGTACAGACGGGACGGGTGCAACTGGCGACGGCGGGTAGGGGTTTCAGGAGGAGGAGGAGCAGGAGGAGGAGGAGGAGGAGGAGGAGGAATGCGGATGATGTGGAGGAGGATGGGCAAGGATCAAGGACCGGCAGGAGGACGAGAGGAGGGGGGCGCAGGAGGAGGGGGACGACGGGAGCTCCGCCATGACCCTGGCCCAGCAGCGTGGCACCCGAGTCTCCCCCCGGAAGGGCCGCGGGGCGCCCGCACGCACGGCGGCCGGCGCACGTCCGTGCTGGCCACCCGCGACGCCGGCAGCCGAGCCACCTTTGGCGATCGAACAACACGCACCCATACCCATAGGGGGGACGGAGGGGGCTATGGGTGCGTGTAGTCGGATGGGGGTCCCCGCTCGAACGGGAGCTTCCCCCAGGGTCCGACACCTCGCACCCATACCCATAGCCAGCTCCCCTCCTTTCGACCCTCCTATGGGTATGGGTGTGAGTTGTTCGCTCGTCAACCTTGCAGTCGCAGTTGCCGAGAAGTCCGTGCCGACAACCCGCGACGCTCCCAGACCCCCTCGCGCTGCGAACAAAAATCGCGACGGGAGTTTTTGTCCGGCATTTTGGGCTTCCCGGGGGACCTCAGTGGGCCTCGTGGCCGCTTGAAGCGACTCAGGATGAAACGTGTGTCCTGGGGAGTGGGTCGAGACCTTTGGGAGTCGACGTCATTCAACATGATCGACCCACGAACCAGGAAAGGAATACAGATATGTAAGACGTGGCAGCGTTTTCAAGACACCTGCTTGGGCGACGGGCAACTGCAATGCTGTGTGTATCGATCTTGATGTACCGTGCCAAGGGCTGTGCTGTGCTGCGCCGTGCTGAACTGCGATGTGCCATGCCGCGATTGTGCTCTACATAGCGTTGTGGATCGAGTCCTCCTTTGCATCCGATCTCTGACCTAACTGATCTGGATCTTAAGCTCGAGCTGCCTGAGCACATAGTAGCTGCCCCAGGGCTAGTTGACAGGGGACATGCCAGGGGGACGCGCCGCGGAACGTCCCAAGGGACGCCACAGGGGACGTGTCAGGGGACGTGCCATGGGGACGCAACGCGGGACGTGCCAGCGTCTCTCTCGAGACATCCTCAACACATCCTCATGCTAGGCGTCTGCCTGAACGACCTGGACGCGTGAAAACAAACGTCTCGCTCGAGACATCCTCAATACATCCTGGTGCTAGACATCTGCCTGGGCAACCTGGAGGCGTGAAACCGAGCGTCTTGCTCGAGGCATCCCCAGGATCTGGGCACGTGAAAACAAGCGTTTCACCTCAGACATCCTCTGAACTCTGGTTCCCAGGAGAGGAGCGATCTAGAGCACAAAACAAGCGTTTCGCTCGAGACATCCTCAACAATTTATGCAAAGCAAGCGTTTCGCTAGGGACATCCTTAAGAAGTCCTGGTGCTAGACATCTGCCTGGGCAACCTGGAGGCGTGAAACCAAGCGCCTCGCTCGAGACATCCCGAAGACCTGGGCACGTGAAAACAAGCATTTCACTTCAGACATCCTCTGAATGCTGGTCCCCAGGAGAGGAACAATCTATAACACAAAACAAGCGTTTCACCCGAGACATCCTCAGCAAATGTACATAAAACAAGCGTTTCGCGGGGGACATCCTCAATATTTTAATTCGCCGACCCACCCTTTCTTCGTTATTTATCGCACAAGAAATTCGCCGGCCCACCTCAAGTCGATTCTGGGGGTAAACCTCCAAAAGAGAACCTTGGGCCCGCGCCCTTTCCAAAAACACACAGACACCATGAATCGTCGATCCCCAGGACTATATATGGGAAAATATGGGAAGTGGAGGGGAGAGAAGAAGATCCAGAACATATGAGAGAGTATTGGGACTCCTGGGATTTGTGTCTGTTTATTTGTGTGTCCCAGGGCCCCCTCAGATACTTGCATTGTGGCCGGAATCTGACCTCATGAGGAGCCCCAAGGCGCCCCCGAGTTCGAGCTGCGGTCGCCGAATTCCGCGCTCCAGGATCGCCAGCAGGAAGACTCCCACCTTCCCACATCGTAAACAAAGGAGCGTTTCCCAAAAGCGGCGTCGTCTGCGCCGACATTGGCGCGTCAGCTGCCCGCGGCAGGTCGCGCGTAGGCGCCCTCGCTCCAAACGCAGCGTGCCGCGCTGGCGGCCCGCGTGAGTCACCGCGTGAGGTCGCTAATAGGTCATCTCGCGCAAGACCTGGTTTTGATCGTCGCTCAAATCACGAAGGCAGGTTTGGGGCAGTTGTAGGTCTCCTGGGGCCCTCACCAGGCGCCAGGGCCGCCGGAAAACGACTCCCTGACGAAGAGCCGGTCCCCGGGAAGGGTCCAGACTTCCGGGGCCCAGTCTGCGAACAACATGCGACGTCGAAGTTTTAGGGACCCGGAGCTGCACCGAGGCCCTTGGGGTCGAGGGTGCTGGCGCCGTGTCGTCAGCCTCAGGAGCAGCCCACTTCAAGCCGGACGAAAGGGGGGGATAGGGACAGGGAGGGGGTACGAAAGCTGCTGCGCGCAGCTGATTTCCGCCCCGCCGCCGGGCTCATCCCTCGATGCATGGGCGTCTCCTGCCGCAAGGAGCCGCCAGGGAAACCAGCCACGTAAGCTGATTCTTTGCCCTGCCCTTTGCTATCCTACCCTTTTCCTCCTTCTCCTCCTCCTCCTCCTTCTCCCCCTCCTCCTTCTCCTCCTCCTCCTCCTCTTTTGCTATCCTATTCTTGTCGTGCCCCCGACCGCTGGAGCGGCAGCCGCAAGACGATAGGCAAATCGGGCACAGCAGCCAGCCCTGGGCCGTGTGGTTTTGGCACCTCGGCCGGCGCGGGCAGGCGGGGGGGGGATTTTCCAACGTTTTCTCGGCTTTCCTCGTTTCTTGGCGGTTTCCCAGCCCCGGGATGCTCTCCAGCAGCTGCGCCTCGTCGAGGGCGTTCCTGGGGTGCCGGAATCGCTCCAAATGGCCACCAGAGAGCCGAGTTTTGGCCCGAAAACGACGTTTCGTGATCTCGAGCGTGTTGTCTTTCACTGCTCACCACGCCAGCCGCGCCCAACCCGAAGGCCCTGGACCACCCCGAATTCGGGTTGGGGGGGTGTACGGGTTCCACTGTGCTTCCTCCATCTTCTGGAGTGCCCGCCCCTGGAAGTCGACGACCCAACGGTACATTCGGGTCGGGTTGGGGTGGCTGATAGGTACGGCAGGTTCGCGCGGCGTTGGCGCACTGGCGACGCCAGCGAAGGCGCCCAAGGTTGAGTTCTGCGACGCAGAAGCACCGAGGGACACGGTGACGCCACTGGACGCGACGGAAGCCGCGATCGATTCATGCACGATCAACGCGGTGTCAAAAACGTTTGCGCACGCCGACGCCGCACCGACTTACCGAAGTCAACCTTCGGCTGACTTCGCCCGTCTTGAGCAGGGCTGCGGGCCCTTCATGGCGTCCCCTGCGGCGGGGCCCGGCCCTGAGGGCTGGGCCCCGCCGCGGGGGCTCCATGCGCCGATGCATCGCCGAAGCACTGGCGATGCATCCGCGATGCGGCTCGATGCGGAGCCCGATTTTCTCAGCGCCAGCTTCGCCGATACACCGCCGATGTCGCCGATGCATCGTCGATGCTTCGGCGATGTACTGGCGATGCGGCGGGATCCTCCAACCCCATCTACTCCGGCCCCATCTACGAGGCCTCTATTCCCGGTGCCCCCTGCGGCGGGGCCCTGCCCTGAGGGCCCACGGTGCCTGCCACGCCTTTGTTGGAGGGTCTGGGGCGAGGGCAGGGGGAGGGGGGGCGATGGAGGCGGAGGGCGCTTCGGGGCGACAGAGCGAGCACCCTGAGATCCGACGCTGCCAAAAATGGCAGCACCGCAAGACATCACGACCGGAGCCCTGGACCCCATCTTGCTGCGTCATTTTTTGCTTCGAGCCGGATCGGTCCGTGAGGGTCCCGAGGCCCGGGCCTGGGTGAGAACGCCCGTTGTGAAACAATGGTAGCGCCAGGATCTCAGGGTAGGGTTAAGTCGGGCCTGTCCCTCTACAGGGGGAATCTTCAAAAATAGTCCAACAATGGTCAGGGGACGAATTCTTGAGCATTGTGGTGTGGCTACTTTGGAGGTGGAGTATTTTTTAAGTATTTGCTTCCACGCAAAATCCGCCTGTAGGGGGACATGCCCCACCTAACCCGAGCCCTCCATCGACTCGAGGGCGGCGGAGATCTGCTGCGCGGCGTCCTCGGCGAAGCTGGTTGACGGGCCGATGCTCCACCACCACTACCATAGGCAGGAGAGGAAGGAGGAGGAGGAGAGGAAGGAGGAGGAGAAGGAGGGGAGGGTGCGACCAGTGGTGAAAAAGTTGCAAGCGCCAAAAGCTCAGGGTAGGTGGGGAGGGGGCGGAGCTCCATCCGCTCGGCGGCGGGGCTCTCGACCCTCTCGGGCGGGGGGGGGGAGGCTCTTCCTCCTCTCCCCCTCCCTCCCCTCCTCTCCTCCCTCCTCTCCTCCTCCTCCTCCTCCGCCCCTCCTCCTCCGCCTCCTCCCTTCCTCCTCCTCCTCCTCCTCCTCCGTCTCCTCCGTCTCCTCCTCCGCCTCCTCCTCCTCCGCCTCCTCCTTCTTCTCCTCCTCCTCCTCCTCCTCGCCGATCAAGGCCTGGGTGTCCCAGCCTGCCCGGGAGCGTTGGCGGTCCCCTATCGGGGGCCCGTCGCCGGTCTGTCGGTGGCGTGGTGCCAATGCCAAGGCAGCGCTTCCCTCCCTGAGCTGGTCCCCAGCCTCCCCAGACCCCCTCGAGGCATGGAAAGTCACGGCGGGAGAGGTTTTTCGCTAGTTTCAGCCTCTGGGGGCCTTTACAGGACGACGAGCCCAGGCTGTATACGTACAGGGGGCCCGACGGTGCTGCCCCATGCCCTCGGAGCACGACGGTGCTGCCCCATGCCCTCGGAGCATCGGGTAATATGGCCGCGACTCCCGAACTCGTGGTAGCGTCCACCAGTACCTTCACACACCGTGTGGATACATTGGCTCCCGTGTCGTCGTAACAAAAAAAGGGTCCCGGGGAATGGGTCCGGACCGCTGGGGGTCGCGTCACGAAGAAATCATGACGTCGGGGGGTCGGGGGTCTGGGTTTCGGCTCCTCTCAGAAGAGGGGGACCTCTCTGAGCCCCTTCGTGGCTCTCTCGCAGCTCGAACGGCCCCAGGAGCCATGGCGGGCTTCCCAGAGTTGGGCGGCCCGCCATGCCGTGCCGCGTGCTGCCGTGGACGTCTGGGCTCGTTGTCCGAAGTGGCACGGGTGACGCGCGAGGGATGCCAAGACGTGCGAAGAGCGGTTTGTAGTGTGCACGTCACCTCCTCCGCGCTCCCTCGTGGGCAGGAGCGGCTGGTCTGAACACGGGAGCAGAGGCGGACGAGCTGGCGGAACGACCTGGAGCGCAACGCGGAGGGGCGCTGTATTCTATGCCGCCTCCTTCTGCTCATCAGGAGCGCGCCCACGCTGCTCTTTGAACGTCCACTCGCCCTCCATCCTGCAGCGCCGGTGACCCGCCTGCACCGATCGTGGCCGGGCCCACTCTGGGCCTGGGGCCAGTGGACACGCCGTCCCCACCAGGGCCTGCACGCTGGCCGAGGGCAAGAATGTTGTTGTTGCTCCTCGTCCTCCTCCTCCTCGTCCTCCTCCTCGTCCTCCCACTCCTCCAACTCCTCCTCCTCCTCCTCCTCCTCCTCCTTCTCCTCCTCCTCCGCCTCCTCCGCCTCTCCTCTTCCTCCTCCTCCTCTTCCTCCTCCGCCTCCTCCTTCTTCTCCTCCTCCTCCTCGCCGATCAAGGCCTGAGTTGTCCCAGCCTGCCCGGGAGCGTTGGCGGTCCCCTATCGGGGGCCCGTCGCTGGTCTGTCGGCGGCGTGGTGCCATGTCAAGTCAGCGCTTCCCTCCTCCTCGTCCTCCCACTCCTCCTCCAACTCCTCCAACTCTCCAACTTCAACCCTCCTCCTCCTCCTCCTCCTCCTCCTCCTCCTCCTCCTCCTCCCTCCTCCTCCTCCTCCTCCTCCTCCTCCTCCTCCCCTCCCCCTCCCCCCCCCCTCTCCCCCTCCCCCTCCCCCTCCCACTCCTCCCCCACCCCCCACCCCCCCAAGCATCGGGCCCTCCCCAGGATCGGGCCCCCCCCCAACGGTGCGGTGACCACACCGTGTGGTGAGTCAGTGGGGATTCGGGGTGACCGCGCGGTCTTGGGCGGCTCTTCGGCTGTTCTCCGAGGGTGTCTCGGGCGGCTGGTGTCCCCAGGGTCTCAAAACCGTGCGGCGACGGACCTTGCGCTGAGGCCTCTGGGGATTCAGAGGTCACCACACCGCTTCGGGACCCCCAACAGGATCTGGCGCACGTGAACGTCGCGGGCGAAGACAGGCGAAGAACATGCCCGTTGCCGCGGCCTCGCGGCCCAGGCCTCCGGGCCGCGACCCCGCGGATACAGGGTGTTTTTTCGCGGATGCCCCGCACGGAACGCACCGGGGCGTCCGCGTACATATCCGCCGAATCGCGCCCCATACCGTCGGCCCGGATTAGTAGGTCGACCCTGCCAGGTCAAGGGTACTTTTGTGTCCTGCGGTTCGCGGCCCACGCTGTCTACGTTCCTACGGCGATGGCCCGACTGCAATCCAGACCGCGAGGGCG
>CAUYUJ010020980.1:92500-102500 GCA_963575745.1 Prorocentrum cordatum | reverse complement strand
CTCCTTCGAGGGCCCTCTGAGGGGGCACGTTAGGGCCCTTTTGGGGGCCCCCGCTGGCTCCAAGAGGGGCCTGCCAGGGCCCCTTGAAGGCCCCTTCCTTCGCCCCCCTACCCTGAAGTTGGTGGTCCCCAGACGCGGTGGTGAGAACACCCGGTGGTGAGTTTTGGGCGATTTGGGTAATGATTTTCGAGCGCTGGCTGGCCCAGGAAGCGCAAAACCTCGTGGCGACCGCGTGTCCCCAAACCCGGTGGTGACCCTGAATTATTCTTGGGGGGAATCGGGGTCACCTGGGTGTCTCACCACCTGGTTTGGAGACCACCAACAGGGGGAGCCGGCTGCGTGCAGCGGTATACCCACCGCGCCCTTGGTCTTAAGTCGGGCCTGTCCCTCTACAGGAGGGATATTCAAAAATATTGAAACATAGTCTGGGGACTGTTTTTATTTTTGCGTTCATTATTGTTATTATTATTATTATCTTTATTATTATTATTGTTATTATTATTATTATTATTATTATTATTTTTAACATTATTATTAGTATTAGGGGGCAGTTGGGGGGTAATTTTTGAGTGTCGCCCAAAATCCGCCTGTAGGGGGACATGCCCGACCTAACCTTGGTCACGAATCACCGTTTTTCACTGTTTTCGTCCTCTGGGTGCCCTGACCGGCCCTCCAGGACCGCCCAAACGACGACTGAGGGTAAAACATGATCGACCCACGCACCCGGAAAGGAATATAGAAATGTAAGGCGTGGCAACCTTCCAAAGACACCTGATTGGGCGACGGGCACATGCAAACCTGAATGTATCGATCTTGATGTATTGTGCCGAGGGCTGTGCTGTGCTACGCCGTGCTGAACTGCGATGTGCCATGCCGCGATTGTGCTCTATACTGCGTTGTGGATCGAGTCCTCCCTGGCATCCGAAGCCTCACCGAACTGATCTGGATCGTAAGCTCGAGCTGCCTGAGCAGATGGTAGCTGCCCCAGAACTCATCGACAGAGGGGACATGCCAGGAGGACGCGCCGCGGAACGTCCCAAGGGACGCGCCAGGCGACGTGCCAGGGGACGTGCCATGGAGACGCACCGCGGGACGTGCCAAGGGGACGCGCTACGGAGCGTGCCAATGGACGTGCCGCGGGACGTGCCAGGGGACGCGCCGCGCGACGTGCCAGGTGGACTCGCCACGGAACAAGCCAAGGAACGTGCCAAGGTGCAATATTGAGTGTATCGATCTTGATGTACCGTGCCGACGGCTGTGCTGTGCTGCGCCGTGCTGAACTGCGGTGTGCCATGCCGCGATTGTGCTCTATATAGCGTTGTGGATCGAGTCCTCTTTGCATCCGAGTCCTGACCGAACTGATCTGGATCTTAAGCTCGAGCTGCCTGAGCAGATGGTAGCTGCCCCAGAACTCATCGACAGAGGGACATGCCAGGAGGCGCCGCGGCACGTCCCAAGGGACGCGCCAGGCGACGTGCCAGGGGACGTACCATGGGCACGCAACGCGGAACGTGCCAATGGACGTGCACCGCGCGACGTGCCAGGGAGACTCGCCACGGGACGCTCCGCGGAACGTGCCAGGCAACATGCCAGGCTGCAATGGTAAGGGTATCGATATTGATGTACCGTGCCGAGGGCTGTGCTGTGCCTGGGCGACCTGGACACGTGAAAACACGCGTTTCGCTCAAGACGTTCTCAGCACATCCTCATGCTAAGACATTTGCCTGGGTAACCTGGACACGTGCAAGCAAGTGTCTCGATCGAGACTTCCTCGACACATCCTCATGCTAGACATCCGCCTGAGCGACCTGGACACGTGAAGACAAGCCTCTGGTTCGAGACATCCTCAACAAATCCTCCAGACATCTGTCTGGGCAACCTGGAGGCGTGAAACCAAGCGTCTCACTCGAGACATCCTCAAGACCTGGGCACGTGAAAACAAGCATTTCACTTGAGAGATCCTCTGAATTCAGGCTCCCAGGAGAGGACAATCTATAACACAAAACAAGCGTTTCGCTCGAGACATCCTCAACAAATTCTTAAAACAAGCGTTTCGCTAGGGACATCCTCAATTTTTAATTCGCCAGCCCACCTCGACCTCGATATGTATCGCAAAAGAAATTCGCCGGCCCACCTACTGGGCTTAGCCCTTTCCGGGAAAAGTGGTCGTTTCTTGATTCATTGTTTTGCCGATCGGCGCGGGCCCTCGCACATCCCCCCCCCATGGAGTAGATCTTGGTTGCTTTGGGCGCCTGTTTCGAGCAGGTGGAGTCTCCATAATGGACGCCCTGTTCCAAACAGTCGCACTACAACCCAGAGCTCCAGAGCCAGACCCCTCCCCTCCCCCCCCCTTTCCGCCCAGTGTCGAAACGCCGAATAAAATAACGCTCACGATGAAAAACTGGTCCCGGGGAATGGGTCGAGACCTCGGGGGGTCGACGTTATTGGACGGGGCCAGGACGAGGATGTATCCGTTCCAGAGCGTTGCGGAACGCTCTGGGAAAGCCGCGGCGCCCGAGTCATTTTCCAGAGCCGCCAGATCTCAAAGATTTTGGATCTATCCTCACCCGAATTCATCCTCGTCCTGGCTCTTACTTGGCTATCCCCGACAGCATTTTGCATCCCCCCCATTCGTCCAGCCCGGTGGTTAACAGCAGCGGCTGCTGCTGCTGCCGCTGCTAGAGTTGATGCTGCTGCTGATTGTGATTATGATTATGATGATTCTGGTGATATTGATGATGAAGGTGATGATGGTGGTGGTGATGGTGGTGATGATGAAGATGACGACGACGATGATGATGATAATGATAACGATGACGACGATGATGATGATGATGACAATGATGATGATGATGATGGTGATGATGATGGTGATGATGATGCTGATAAGGATGATTGTCACGACGATGATGATGATGATGATGATGATGATGATGATGATGATGATGATGATGGTGATGGTGATGGTGATGGTGATGGTGATGGTGATGGTGATGGTGATGGCGATGGCGATGGTGATGGTGATGGTGATGGTGATGGTGATGATGGTGATGATGGTGATGATGGTGATGATGACGACGATGATGACGATGATGATGGTGATGCTGATGATGATTGTGATGGTGATGATGATGCTGATGATGATGATGAAGATGATGATGATGATGATGATGATGATGATGATGATGATGATGCTGATGCTGATGATGATGATGATGATAGTGATGGTGACGGTGATGATGATGATGATGATGATGATGATGATGATGATGATGATGATGATGATGATGATGATGATGATGACGATGATGATGACGATGATGACGATGAAGGCGGTAAGAGTCATAATTGAAAACGCCCTAGCCTAAGAGCCGACAAGGAGCTTGGCTCTGCAGGCAGTGCCGGCGGGTCGCGGCGGGTTCGGCTGGGGAGGTCCGGGAGCGGAGCTTGCCTCGCAGGACGTGCCGATCTGCCGAGAGCGCGGCCGATCCAGGCCCCCCACGTCATGCTTTTTTCATGACATCGGCCCTCAGAGGTCTGGACCCCTTCCCACCGAGCGCGTTCCACTACTCGCAAAGTGCCTACTCGCAAACGTCCGAAAAGCGCGTGTCTGCGTCGATGCAATTTATGTTAGATCCCCCGCGGCGGATCCAGGCCATTTGCGAGTAGTTACTTTGCAAGTAGCGGAACGCGCTCGTCTGCCTTCCCTTGGACCGGTTTCTCATCCTGTCGTTTTCTAACGGTCCCGGGGCCTCGGGGAGGGCCCCCCTGGAGGCCGAAGATAGCGAAGAGTGTTCCGTCGTGATTTCTTCACAGCGCGAGGGGGTCTGGGGAGGAAGAGGGAGCGAGGGAAGAGCGCGGGAGGACGCAGGACGACGAGGGTCGGAGCAGAGCGAGTGGCGGCGGTGGTCGTGGCTTTTGAGGGGGGGACCCTCGTCACCATCGGCGGGACGCAGCTCGGAAAGCCGGTGCGTTGGAGACCCAGGGATGGGTCTCTACCTCTTCCTCCTCCTCCTCCTCCTCCTCCTCCTCCTCCTCTTCCCTCATCCCTCCTCCCTCCTCCCTCCTCCCTCCTCCTCCTCCTCTCCGCGCCTGCTCGTTGAGCTGCCGTTGTCTCAACTCGCCCTGTGGAGGAGGAGGAAGGGGAGGAAGAGGACCAAAGGAGGAAAAGGTACCCATACCGCTACCCTTCCTTCGGTTCCCCCTTTTTGGGCCTCCTGGGAGGCCCTCGTCGCCACCGCTGGATTCGCCTCGAAATTCTGGTCAGAATGCACCCTGGGAGATGTGCGGAGAGGAGCGGTTTCGGTACCTCAGGGTTTCCCTAGACTGGAGCGCTTGAAGCCAATATGCATCAACGATGTTGCAGTAGTTACACCCTTCTGTCCTGGGTCCCACTCCTCACCGGACCCTACAATCCTGCACATTCACTAACAGAAGCGCACCTTTGCAAGTCCAGCCAGACCAGCACCCCATCGGCATGCCGCATGCCTTTCAGGCGAGAGCACTGTTTCGAAGCGGAGCTAATTACGAAAAGTTATGAATGCGAACAGGTACGATCATGAAGTTCAACGAGGTGTTCAGCAAGATCCCCGTTTTGAACAAACATGATGGACCCACGAACCCGGAAAGGGATATAGACATGTGCAGCATGGTCACGTTTTCACGATACCCAACTGGACGACACCTCACGAAACATCCCACGAGACACCCCGCGAAACATCCCACGAGACACCTCACGAAACATTTCACGAGACACCTCACGAAACATTCCACGAGACACCCCGTGAAACATTCCACGAGACACCCCACGAACAGGCAACCACTCAACCAGACACCCCACGAAACATTCCACGGGGGTGCGACTGGGTGTGGTCGTGCTGGGGTGTGGTCGTGCTGGGGTGTGGTCGTGCTGGGGTGTGGTCGTGCTGGGGTGTGGTCGTGCTGGGGGGTGGTCGTGCTGGGGGGTGGTCGTGCTGGGGGGGTGGTCGTGCTGGGGCGTGGTCGTGCTGGGGCGTGGTCGTGCTGGGGCGTGGTCGTGCTGGGGCGGGTCGTGCTGGGGCGTGGTCGTGCTGGGGCGTGGTCGTGCTGGGGTGTGGTCGTGCTGTGGTGAGGTCGTGCTGGGGTGTGGTCGTGCTGGGGTGTGGTCTTGCTGGGGTGGGTCGTGCTGGGGTCGGGTCGTGCTGGGGTGTGGTCGTGCTGGGGTTGGTCGTGCTGGGGTGGGGTCGTGCTGGGGTGGGGTCGTGCTGGGGTGTGGTCGTGCTGGGGTGTGGTCGTGCTGGGGTGTGGTCGTGCTAGGGTGGGGTCGTGCTGGGGGGTGTGGTCGTGCTGGGGCGTGGTCGTGCTGGGTGGGGTCGTGCTGGGGTGGGGTCGTGCTGGGGTGTGGTCGTGCTGGGGTGGTCCGCACCCTGTGATTTATCGATCGGGTCGTGCTGGGGTGTGGTCGTGCTGGTGCTGGGGTGTGGTCGTGCTGGGGTGTGGTCGTGCTGGGGTGTGGTCGTGCTGGGGTGTGGTCGTGCTGGGGTGTGGTCGTGCTGGGGTATGGTCGTGCTGGGGCGTGGTCGTGCTGAGGCGTGGTCGTGCTGGGGTGTGGTCGTGCTGGGGTGTGGTCGTGCTGAGGTGGCCCGCGCCCTGTGATTTATCGTTCGGGATTTCAAAAACAAGCGTTTCTCCTGAGACATCCTCAAATTTTAATCCGCTGGCCCACCTCGACTTCGATATTTATCAGGGAAAGAATCCGCCGGTCCACCTCAGTTGAGGCACCGGGGACAAGTTTACATACTAAAAGAGAACCCTGGGCCTATGCCGTTTCCGGGAAAAAACATCCCCGTATGTGTAATTTTTGAATTGGCATGTACTTCTGGTCATCAACACCGATCAAGTCTCAAGCGAGAGCTCCATCTTGAAAAGGAACCGCCCGAGAAAGGTCGAGCGAAAACCACAGTTTGAAACGTGATCGACCCACGAACCCGGAAAGGAATATAGAAATGTAAGGCATGGCAACGTTTCAAAGACACTTGATGGGGCGACGGGCAAATGCAATGCTGAATGTATCGATCTTGATGTACTGTGCCGAGGGCTGTGCTGTGCTACGCCGTGCTGAACTGCGATTGTGCTCTATGTAGCGTTTTGGATCGAGTCCTCCCTGGCATCCGAGTTCTGACCGAACTGATCAGGATCTTAAGCTCGAGCTGCCTGAGCAGATGGTAGCTGCCCCAGAACTAATGAACAGAGGGAACATGCCAGGAGGACGCGCCGCGGAACGTCCCAAGGGACGCGCCAGGCGACGTGTCAGGGGACGTGCCATGGGCACGCACCGCGGGACGTGCCAAGGGGACGCGCTGCGGAACGTGCCAATGGACGTGCTGCGGGACGTGCCAGGGGACGCGCCGCGCGACGTGCCAGGTGGACTCGCCAAGGAACGCGCCAAGGAACGTGCCAAGATGTAATGTTCAATCTATCGATCTTGATGTACCGTGCCGACGGCTGCGCTGTGCTGGCCGTGCTGAATTGCGATGTGCCATGCCGCGATTGTGCTCTATATATATATATATATATGTATATAGATATAGCGTTGTGGATCGAGTCCTCATTGGCATCCGAGTCCTGACCGAACTGATCTGGATCTTAAGCTCGAGCTGCCTGAGCAGATGGTAGCTGCCCCAGAACTAATGAACAGAGGGAACATGCCAGGAGGACGCGCCGCAGAACGTCCCAAGGGACGCGCCAGGCGACGTGTCAGGGGACGTGCCATGGGCACGCACCGCGGGACGTGCCAAGGGGACGCGCTACGGAACGTGCCAATGGATGTGCACCGCGCGACGTGCCAGGGGGACTCGCCACGGGACGCTCCGCGGAACGTGCCAGGCAACATGCCAGGTTGCAATGCTAAGGGTATCGATATTCATGTACCGTGCCGAGGGCTGTGCTGTGCCTGGGCGACCTGGGCACGTGAAAGCACGCGTTTCGCTCAAGACGTTCTCAGCACATCCTTATGCTAGACATCCGCCTGGGCAACCTGGACACGTGCAAACAAGCGTCTCGATCGAGACTTCCTCGACACATCCTCATGCTAGACATCCGCCTGGGCGACCTGGACACGTGAAAACAAGCCTCTGGTTCGAGACATCCTCAGCAAATCCTCATGCTAGACATCTGTCTGGGCAACCTGGAGGCGTGAAACCAAGCGTCTCGCTCGAGACATCCTCAGGACCTGGGCACGTGAAAACAAGCATTTCACTTGAGAGATCCTCTGAATTCAGGTCCGCAGGAGAGGACAATCTATAACACAAAACAAGCGTTTCGCTCGAGACATCCTCAACAAATTCTGACACGCAAGCGTTTCGTTCGAGACATCCTCAAAAATAATTCCGCCGGCCCACCTCGACCTCGATACTTATCAAGGAATAATTCCGCCGGCCCGCCTCAAGTCAGGTCCTGGGGTAAACCTCTAAAAGAGAACCCTGGGCCTAAGCCCTTTCCAGGAAAAGGAGCCGTCCGTCCTCCCTTTATTTTGCACATATTTACAACAAATGCGCGGGGCGCTAAGGCGAGAGGCCCACTTTGAGCATAACCGCCCTCCATTTTGGAAGCTGAAGGCGAATCAGCGCGGCGCTAAGGCGAGAGGCCCACTTTGAATATAACACCTCTTGATCCGTTCGAACGCTACAAGATATCAAGACCAATGTGCGCGGCGCTATGGCTATAGTCCCATTTTGAAGAACACCCGCCCTCCATCCTTGAATGTGTTGCAATATATCATGACGAATGCGAGCGAATGCGAGCAGAATAACGCGAGAGCTGCAATTTGAATAGGACCCCCCTCCATCCTTGCAATTGTTGCGAACGTCAAGCTTCAGGATCATAAGTGTGAGGAAGCCTCAGGCGAAGCGCCTGGCCCGCCCTGCTGACACGTTCAGGGGTGCGGGAGGGAGGATTTCTTGTGGAAGGACATGAATGGATGATGATGATGATGATGATGATGATGATGAGGAGGAGGAGGAGGAGGAGGAGGAGGAGGAGGAGGAGGAGGAGGAGGAGGGGGAGGGTGATAGGGGGCGGGGATCGTGACAGGGAGAAGAGAGGGAGGAGGAGCAGGTGGAGGAGGAGGAGGCTTCCAGTGCCCCCGCGCGCTGCTGACAAACAGGCTCCAGAAGTAACGACTGCGGGGGGTGATGAGGAAGAGGAGGTCAGATGAGGGGGAGGAGGAAGAGACGGGGGAGGAGGGGGAGACGAAGATGAAGACGGAGGGGGCTGGAGGAGGGGGACGACGAGGGCATCGATCCCAACGAATGACCCCGTCCGCGGCACCCAGCGCCGAGGAGGGTGAGGAGGATGAGGAGGAGACGGAGGAGGAGGTCCTGTCAAGTCAGACAGTCCACGGAAGTTCCTCAGCGAGAGGACATCCAAGGGGTAAAGTTCTGACGATCTCCAGCCCGCGAACCCCAAACAGGGCAGTCAGGAAATCCCAACCAGTATGGTCTTGATCGATGCAGCAGGGCGCAGAGACCCATGGCTTCTGGGAGCGGACCCATACGGAGGAAAGTTTCACTTTGCCCAAAGGAGAACGAGCACATGACGCCCCGCCCCCCTCCTTCTCATCGTCCTCGTCCTCAGCCTTGATGAGGGGGGCCATGACTCCGACTTCGCGACCTTTTGTTCGCAACATGGGCCTCAGAAGGTCGGTGCCCACTCCCTGGGACCAGTTTTTCATCCCGAGTCTTTTTGTCCACGGTCCCAGGGCCCGGCGAGGGCCCTGGAAGCCGAAGACGACAAAGCACCGTCCGTCGTGATATTTGTCCAGCGAAACGAGGTGGCGGGCAGGAGGAGGAGGAGGAGGAGGAGGAGGAGGAGGAGGAGGAGGAGGAGGAGGAGGAGGGATAGGAGGAGCAGGAGGAGTAGGGGGGGAGGAGGAGGAGGAGGAGGAGGAGAGGAGGGGAGGAGGAGGAGGGAGGAGGAGGAGGAGGAGGAGGAGGAGGAGGAGGAGGAGGAGGAGGAGGAGGAGGAGAGGGGAGGAGGAGGAGGAGGAGGAGGAGGAGGAGGAGGAGGAGGGGGAGGAGGGGAAGGGGGAGGTCTAGGAGGGGAGGAGGACGAGGAGGAGGAGGAGGGGAGGACGAGGAGACAAGGAGGAGGAGGAGGAGGCAGAGGAGGAAGGGAGGAGGAGGAGAGGAGGAGGAGGGGGAGGAGGAGGAGGAAGAGGAGGGGGAGGGGGAGGGGGAGGAGGAGGGGGAGGAGGAGGAGGAGGAGGAGGAGGAGGAGGAGAGGAGGAAGCCCCTGTGGCTCAGGCGTCTGCCTGAGGAGGGGCCATTCGCTTGCACTTGCGAGCCGTTGTTCCCCCCCCCCTTGCCCCCCGCGCCGCCATGGTCTCAGCAGCCAGGCTCCATTGGATCATCCAGGAGCTAGCGAATGGCCGCCAAGGTGCTGTCAAACTGTGCAGCCACAGCGACAAGCTGATCATGCAGATCTGCCTGTTCCCCGTCTGGGAGCCGACTATGCGGAAAAGCCTCATGATAAGTTTGCTCCACATGGTGCAGCTGGACATCGACAACGCTAGTATCGTGGACCACGGGCACAATAACTCCAAAGGCGAGTCCCACATCTTGACGTGAAGCCCCTTCCGGTTTTCTTCGGAGGCTTCTCTGATACGCCGCCGGACATGCGTTCTGCGGTGCAGGAGGGCTCCGAGCGCCAGACGCACGCCGAGTCCATCGGGCCAGTCCTGGCGCGCGAGAAGGATGAGTCGCCCAGCGTGCAGCCTCCTGGTGAAGGTGGCGCGACTGGCTCGGGCTCTGTGGCGATGGAGAGCGAACCCTGTGCCAAGGCGGAGACTGACGTTGATGTGGTGAGGCCCCAGCGGCACGGAAAGGCTCATTGTTCCTCAGCAGCAAGGCGAGAAGCACACATTCGTTCCAGGCGTGGCCGCGCGCCTTGTTGGCCTCGAGGCTAGGCCGCTGCTAAATGGTCGCGAAGGCACCCTGAGCTTCTACGACGACGCTGCTGACCG
>CAUYUJ010020980.1:57500-87500 GCA_963575745.1 Prorocentrum cordatum | reverse complement strand
GGCATCCTCCCCTTCCTGCTCCTTCTGCTCCCCTGTATACTCTGGGTCCTCAAGAGGATCCGGATGTCCGAAGACCCGAGGTCCTGAAGGAGAGGGTGAAACGAGGGCGAAACGGGAAAGAGAGCGGATAACCCACCCATAGCGCGTTCAGGGGGACGGCGCAAGAGGGGAGACAACGCCCCCCTGCACGCAAGGCGGGGTGCGTCGTGGCATCCCTCCCCCCCCCCCCCCGCCTCCCCCCACCTGCCCCCGTGCGAGGTCTCCCTGGGAATAAGGTCGGAAGGAGCGCGCCTCCGGGGATCAGGGGGGGCTTCAGAGGCTCTCCCCCGCCTTGCGAAGCAGGGGGTCGCGGATCAAGAGGCAACCCTCCCCCCGGAGCGACGCCGTTTGGGCTTGGGCCCAGGTCGCTCCCGGAGGGGGGGGCCCCGGCCGAGCTCCCTCTACCCTCGTAACCGTAAGTCGGGCCTGTCCCCTCTACAGGATACACATATATATATATATATATATATATATATATATATATTTCCCCGGCAACCAAGGTTCCCAGTTCGAGCCGGCGTCGAAGACGCTATTTGAAGACGCTATTTCCTGTGACGACGCGTCCCGGTGAAGACGCAGGTGAAGATGCTAGTCCCAGTGAAGACGCTATTCCCGATGAAGACGATATTCTTTGTGAAGACGCGTTCTGCAGACAACAGCACTTCCCCTATGAAGACGCCCTGCGAAAACGCTATACCCGGTGAAGGCGCTATTCCCTGTGAAGACGCTATATTCCGGGTGCAGACGCTATTACCTGTGAAGACGCTATTTTCTCAGTGAAGACGCTATTCCGGGTGAAGACGCTATTCCGGGTGAAGACGCTATTCCTGGTGCAGACGCTATTCCTTTGGGAGACGCTAGTGCTATTCCGGGTGAAGACGCTATTTTCGGTAAAAACGCTATTCCAGGTGAAGACGCTACACCCGGTGAAGACGCTATTCCGGGTGAAGACGTTATGCCTGGTGAAGACGCTATTTTGGGTGAGGACGCTATTCCAGGTGAAGACGCTATTCCTGGTGCAGACGCTCTTCCTTTGGAAGACGCTAGTCTTTGTGAAGAGGCTATTCCGGGTGAAGACGCGATTCCCGGTGAAAACGAAATTCCAGGTGAAGAAGCTATACCCGGTGAAGACGCTAGTCCCGGTGAACGCTATTCCAGGTGAAGACGCTATACCCGGTGAAGACGCTATGCGCTGTGAAGACGCTATTCCGGGTGAAGACGCTATGCCCTGTGAAGACGCTATTCCGGGTGAAGTAGTCCCGGTGAAGACGCTATTCCGAGTGAAGACGCTATTCCTTGTGAAGATGCTCCTTCCATTCGCCAGGCCCAGTATTCAACGTGTTCCCCTCCCAATTGTAATTTGAAAGTGCCATTTTACTATACGTTCTCCGTGCCTAACACAACGCGCGCCCCATCTGCTGTGCGACACCCTCTGCTAGGCAAGACCCCTCCCCAAGTGGATTAAACAATAATCCTTGGTGCTGGACATGCCTCATCTGCTGTGCAAGACCCTCTTCTGGGCAAGACCCGGAGGACCCCTCTCCAAGTTGAGTAAAAAAAAGGTTTGGTGCTTGACGTGCCCCATCTGCTGTGCGGCACCCTCTGCTAGGCAGGATTTCTCCCCAAGTTGATCAAACAAACCCGTGATGTTAGACGTGCCCTATTGCTGCGCGGCGCCCTCTGCTAGGCAAGACCCCTCTCCAAGTTGATTAAAACATCGAATCCTTGGTACTAGATGTGCCCCTTTGCTGTGCGGCACCCTCTGCTAGGCAAGACCCACCCCCAAGTTGATTAATAATGAATCCTTGGTGCTAGACGTGCCCCATTTGTAGTGTGGCACCTTCTGCTAGGCAATGGCCCTCCCCAGGTTGCTTTAAAACGAATCCTGGGTGCTAGACGTGCCCCATCTGCTGCGCGGCACCCTCTGCTAGGCAAGACCCCTCCCGAAGTTGATAAAAAATGAATCCTTGGTGCTAGACGTGCCTCATCTGCTGTGTGGCACCCTTTGTTGGGCGATGGCCCTCCCCAAGTTGATTAATCAATAATCATTGGTGATAGGCGTGCTCCAACTGCAGTGCGGCACCTTCTACTAGGCAAGACCCCTCCCCAAGTTGTTTAAAACAAAAATCTTTAGTGCTAGACGTGCCCCATCTGCTGAACGGCACCTTCTGCTAGGCAAGACCCATCCCCAAGTTGACCAAAAAAGAGTATTTGGTGCTAGACGTGCCCCATCTGCTGTGTGGCACCCTTTGTTAGGCAATGGCCCTCCCCAAGTTGATGTATAAAGAAACCTTGGTGCTAGGCGTGCCCCATATGTTGTGCGGCACCTTCTGCTAGACAAGACCCCTCCCCAAGTTGATTAAACAAGAATCCTTGGTGCTAGATGTGCCCCTTTGCTGTGCGGCACCCTCTCCAAGGTGAGCCCCTTGCCGTTCGGCACCTTCTGCTTGGCAAGACTCCTCCTCAAGTTAATTTAAACAAAATCCCTGGTGCTAGATATGCCCTTTTGCTGTGGGGCACCTTTTCTAGGCAAGACCCCTCGCCAAGTTGATTTTAAAAAAGAATCCTTGGTGCTAGAAGTGCCCCTTCGCTGTGCGGCACCCTCTGATAGGCAAGAGCCCTCCCCAAGTTGATTAAACAAGAGTCATTGGAGCTAGGCGTGCCCCACCTGCTGTGCGGCACCTTCTGCTCGGCAAGACCCCTCCCCAAGTTGATTTAAACAAAGAATCCTTGGTGCTAGATGTGCCCTTTTGCTGTGCGGCACCCTCTCCAAGGTGAGCCCCTTTGCTGCGCGGCACCTTCTGCTGGGCAAGACCCCTCCCGAAGTTAATTCAAACATAATCCCTGGTGTTAGGCATGCCCTTTTGCTGTGCGGCACCTTTGCTAGGCCAAACGCCTCGCCAAGTTGATCAAAAAAGAATCCTTGGTGCTAGACATGCCCCTTTGCTGTGCGGCACCCTCTGATAGGCAAGAGCCCTCCCCAAGTTGATTAAAAAAGAGTCATTGGAGCTAGGCGTGCCCCACCTGCTGTGCGGCACCTTCTGCTAGGCAAGACCCCTCCCCAAGTTGATGAAAAAAGAGTCCTAAGAGGCCCCAAAACGGCCCCCCAGGAGGCTTCAAAACAGCTTCCAAGAGCCCGACGAGGAACCTCCCAAGAGACCCCCAAACGAACATCCAGGAGGCCTTGGACCCGCAACCCAGCCCCATCGGGCCGAGGGCGGCGGTGGCCGGCGGCGGCGGCGGCGGCCGACGAGAAACAGGTTTCTCGTCGGGCTCTTGGATGCTGTTTTGCAGCCTCCTGGGGGGCCGTTTCAGGGCCTCTTAGGGCCTTGTTTGGTCTTCGTGGGGGCCTCATGGGGCCTCCTGGGTGTTTCTCGAGGCCTCCTGGGACCTTCTTGAGGCGGAATGCCCCAGGAGCCCGCAATATGGATCCGTTGGAAGCGTGTCACCGGTGCGGCGCGGTCTGGGTGGCTTCACAATCCTTTGTGTTTAACGTATGCGTTTATAGATTGGTCCTCTCCAGGGGCTTCCTGGGGCCTCCTGGAGCTTCCCGGGGCCTCCTGAAGCTTCCTGCGGCTTTCTGGGGCTTCGTGGAGTCTCCTGGAGCCTCCTGGGGCCTCCCGGGGCTCCCCTGGGCTTCCTGGGACCTCCTGGTGCTTTCTGGGGCTTTCTTGGCCCCTACTGGTGCCTCCTGGAGCTGTCTTGGCCCTCTCCTGGGGCGCGAATCCTTTGTGTTAAACGTATGTGCCAACAGATTGGCCTTCTCTTGGGGCACGAATCCATTGTGTTTCACGTATGTGCCTATAGTTTTTGCTTATTCTTGGGGCACAAATGTTTAGTGTTTTGTGTGCGTTCACACATATATATATATATATATATATATATATATGTTGGCCCTATCATGGAGCGCGAATCCTTAGCGTGTTACGTGATGCCTAGAGATTTGCCTTTGTAGGGGGCGCGAATCCTGTTTTGCACATGTGCGTATAGGTTGGCCCTCTCCTGGGGCATGAATCCTTTGTGTTTCTATAAAGTGGCCCCTTCCAGGGGCACGAATCTATCGTGTTTTTTGCATTTGCTTGTAGATTTGCCCTCCTCTGGGGCACGAGCCCTGCGTGTTTTACGTATGCGCCTATGGATTTGCCCTCTCCTGGGGCACGAACCCTTCGTGCTTTACGTATGTGCCTATAGATTCGCCTTCTCCTGGAGCACGAATCCTTCGTGTCTTACGTGTGTGCATATAGATTGGCCTTCCCCTGGGGCACGAATCCTTTTGTCTTTAACGTATGTGTCAATAGATCGGCCTTCTTTTGGAACACGAATCCTCTTGGTGTTTTACGGATGTGCCTATAGACGGACCCTCTCCTAGGACACGAATTTTTCGTGCTTCGCGCGCGTGCTGATAGAGTGGCCGCATGATGGGCGACGAATCCTTAGCGTGATTGGGGCTTCAGGCCGAATGGAGGCTTAACGAGCTTGACCGGGCGCGAGGGGAATAGAGGCTTCAGGCCGAATAGAGGCGTCACGAGCTTCACCGGGCGCCAGGGGAATAGAGCCTTCAGGCCGAATAGAGGCTTCACGAGCTTCACCAGGCGCCAGGGGAATAGAGGCTTCAGGCCGAATAGAGGCTTCACGAGCTTCAATGGGCGTCAGGGGGATAGAGGCTTCAGGCCGAATAGAGGCTTCACGAGCTTCAATGGGCGTCAGGAGAATAGAGGCTTAACTCCGAATAGAGGCTTCACGAGCTTCAGTGGGCGTCAGGGAAATAGAGCCTTCAGGCCGAATAGAGGCTTCACGAGCTTCAATGGGCGTCAGGGGAATAGAGGCTTCAGGCCAAATAGAGGCTTCACGAGCTTCACCGGGCGTCAGGGGACTCAATGCTTCAGGCCGAATAGAGGTTCCACGAGCTTCAATAGGCGTCAGGGGAACAGAGGCTTCAGGCCGAATAGAGGCTTCACGAGCTTCAATGGGCGTCAGGGGGATAGAGGCTTCAGGCCGAATAGAGGCTTCACGAGCTTCAGTGGGCGTCAGGGGAATAGAGGCTTCAGGCCGAATAGAGGCTTCACGAGCTTCAATGGGCGTTAGGAGAATAGAGGCTTCAGGCCAAATAGGCGCGTCTAGGGTCGCCACCTCACCAGTGCGTCGCAATTCGTAGGCCGAATAGAGGCGTCATGCGCCGAATCCAAGCTTCAGGCCGAATAGAGGCTTCAGGCCGAATAGAGGCTTCACGAGCTTCAATGGGCGATCAGGGGAATAGAGGCTTCAGGCCGAATGGAGGCGTCACGAGCTTCACCAGGCGTCAGTGGAATAGAGGCGTCACCGCAGCTCCTTGGGGGAATAGCGTCTTCAAATCGCGTCTTCGGCGCCGGCTCGAACGGGGACCCCCCCCGGGCAAGGCCCCTGTTCGTATGTGTGTATATATAAACATACATCCATACATATTAAGTCTGGGGGCGTCTTTTGAACTACTCTTGCAACTTTTTGATAATGCTTTGCCTATTTATTTGTTCGTCCAAGATCCGCCTGCAGGGGAACATGCCCGACCTAATCCTAACCCACTGAAGCCAGTAAGAACCCCCACCCTTCCAGTGGAACGACACCGCATCCAGCACCCGGAGGTGCTAGCCTGGCAACCTGGGGAGAGCAGGAGGGACAGTCCATTTCGTCGCGGGTGGGAGGGCGGGGGAGAGAGGCACCCTGAGTTATATAGATGACAGTCGCGGGGGGGGGGCGGGGAATGATGATCCATTTTTGCGGTAGACGTCGATTTCGGTTGCGGGAAAGGGGGAATACTCATCTATTGTTGCGTTTGAGTGCCGTGCTAACGATGTCGCTCGGCTAAATCCGCCCCCGCGAATCTTTCTTTTCGTTTTGGTGCTGACGATAACTCAGGGGGGGTACTCAATGGCTTCCCTAGGTTACCCTTTTCGGGGCTGGGAGCAAGCCAGGCTTCCCCTCCATGTGGACCTGCGCCACATGTCGTCGTGGTTCTCGTCGTATGCATCCTTGTCGTCGTCACGGCTGTCCTTGCAGTCGTTGTTGTCTTCATCGTCGTGGTTCTCGTCGTCTTCGTCCTTGTCGTCCTCGTTGTCGCCGGAGCGCGTTGCCTCCGTCATAGAGCATGAAAAATGATATGTGGTTCCGCTCCCTGCGTTACCACTTGACGAGCAGCGTAGAATGGTACGCTTTCCGCCCTCCAGCGTTGCCACGTGGCGAGCATAATCTAATATGATTGGTTCGCCCTCCCAGCGTTGCCATGCGACGAGCAGAACAGGGCAAGCTTCATTTCCGCTCGCGGCAGTGCCATGCGACAGGCAAGTCGACGATCGAAGACCTCCGCAGTATTGATATCGTACATGTTCCGACGGATTCCTAGAAATCGTTTGTGGGGACTCTTGGGGATCTTCTGTCAAGCTCAGACATGGAGGGCCCGAGTTGGGGGGGTGGGGGGGCGCTTCGGGCCGGGGAGGTCCGAAGGAAGGGGGATTGGCTCGCCGTCGTCGTCGTCGTCGTCGTCGCGGTCGTCGTCATTGCCGTCGTCGGCGAGCGGCCGGGCGCGCATGTCGCGAGTGAAGGAAAATATTCGTTGTTTACCCCCTTTTCGGCGTTGCCATGCGAGGTCTGGAAGTGAATACTATCCGTAAGGGCTTCGCCCCATGCCGCCGGCCCCCTGTCTCGGAGAATGGGAGATGCAAAAGCTAATTCATGAGGTCTGGGCGCCGCCGTGAAGCAGTGTCGGGACTTGAGTGTTTTTCGACCCTGACCCCGCCGATTTGCATGAGGGGTGCCACCGAATTTCAAATTGTTGCAAATTCCATGTGTTTTTGGACCCTGACCCCGCCGATCTGCATGAGGGGTGCCACCGAATTTCAGGAATGTGGCAAATCCCATATGTTTTTGGACCCTGACCCCGCCGATCTGCGTGAGGGGTGCCACTGAAGTTCAAACATGTAACAAATCCCGTGCGTTTTGGACCCTGACCCTGCGGATCTGTTTGAGGGGTGTCAATTTTCACCCCCCCCAGAAATTCTGAGAACCCTCCCAGGGTGTGGTAGTTCTGCTGAGTTGGGCTCTTCCCCCCTCGCGCGTTCATCAACAAGGAACAGTAAGCAGCAACAATCAGAACTGTAACAGTGGAAACTGGAAGCTGCAACTGGTACAGGGAGCAGCACATTCCCGGCCTACAGCCTGGTGGCCCCGCAAGGGGGCCGGCGGATTTGTTTCCACCCCCTCTGCGTTGCCGCGTGGCGATTGTAGTAACATTGTGTTGTTGTCCGCCCCTGTGCGTTGCCACGTGGAGAGTAAAATAAGGTAGAGTGTGGTCCCGTAGGCGTTGCCGCGTCACGTGTCTTGTAGGAGTGTTTCTGTGCTGGTTTTCACGTCGCCACGCGACTAGTATACGCGACGATGGAGGATTTTTCAAAAGCCTTCATGAATATCATGACTGATTCTTGAGGAATCATTGGGGACCTCGGAGCCCAGACGTGGAGGGGCGGAGAGGGGGAAGGCTTAAGCCGGGCGTGTCCCTCTACAATTGGAATATTCAAAAATAGTTTTAAAAATATGATGGGGACGATTTTTGCAGTATTTTTGGACCACTTTGGTGCATTTTGGGTTTTTTTATTTGTCGTTCACAACCCCCCTGTAGGAGGACAGGCCCGACGTACGGGGAGGGGGGAGGTGCCTTGAGCTGGGAGGTCGACCGGCAGGGGCGGAGGCTCGCCGCTGTCGTCGTCGTCGGCGGCGGCGGCCGCGAGTGGGCGGGCGCACATGTTGCGAATGGTCTGCACGAACGAGATGGGCACGGAAAGAAGGGGTACAATGCTCAACAACGGTTCTTGTTCATTTTGAACAGGACTCGCTGTCCGCGCCGCCGCGGCCTGTGTCCATTCGAGACAGAAGGCCGCCTGCCCAACAGCGGCCGCTGAAGGTTTGGGACAACATTTGTTGTTGGGCATTGTACCCATTTTTTCCGTACCCATTTCGGGCGTCCAAAAATAGAACATGATGGTACAGTCGGCCTTGATTAGTAGGTCGGCCCTGCCAGATCAAGGGTATCCTTGTGTCCTGTGGTTCGCGGCCCACGCTGTCTGCATTCCTACGGCGACGTGGCCCTCGAAAGGGTCTCGTGTCCTCTCGCGGGTCGAGGTGCATGCTATTTGGTTCCGCCCCCCCTCCGCTGTCACTAGACGAATGGCGAATAGGACATGATGGTAGTTGTGCGGCAGCATTGCTTCAGATCCCAGTACGCTCGGCCGGCGCGCTTGATCCGTCAGAAGCAATCCTTGCGACCCCCATCGCGAGAAGCTCTGATCTCAGGATTGCTCTTACCGACGATTGGGCTGCTTGGGTTTGCCTTTACCCTACGAGCATTACCCCCTCTCCGTCGCCCCAGAAACACAGATCGCGTTCGCTGGTAGTTGTGCCGCCTTCCGTGTCGCCACGTGTCGGGTCGAGGTGAATTCAAGCAGTGGCGAAGCGTTTTAGCGTGCCTAGAGGCATACCAAAGAATGTTCTAACAACCTTTTGACGGTGTCCACGATATGTTCTTAGAACCTTTCTGGCGGAGTCTTTCTTGTTTTAACACATTTATGTTATAAGAACATTGTTTTCGTTCTGAGAACAGTTTCGGGTTCTAGGAATGCCAGGACGGTCGGTCCCTGCTCAGTGAACAGGACATGATGGAAATTATGCCGCCTTCCGCGTCGTCACGTGTCGGGTCGAGGTGAGTGCTATTTGGTTCCCCCCCTCCGTTGTCACTAGACGAGTGGAGTAGAATTGTTCGTTCCGTCCCCCTGCCCTGCAGCGTGGCGAGTATACGTATTGTGATAGTTGGTGTTCGCTTCCCAGGCGTTGCCACGTGACGAGTAGGGTAGGATGGTATGTGCCTCCGATCTCTGCGGCGCCATGCGATGATTGCAGTCGACAAACGAGGGCTTAGGAAGGATTCCATCAGTCCGACAGGCCCCTGAAGATTCCTCTGAGATTCCCGTGGGCTTGGCTCTTTGTGGGGCCGAGCCTGGGCGCGCAGAAAGGGGGATGGGGGAGGGCCTTCGGGCTGGGGAGGTCCAGAGCGAGGGGTTCGTCTTCGGGCGAAGAGAGCTATGCACATGCACCGATCCTGACAACGTCCATCCTTGACCCAGGATCGGTGCATATACCTTCCTGGCCAAGGCAGGAGGGCGTATGCACCGATCCTGGGCTCAGGATGGGCCTGGCCAGAATCGGTGTATGTGCATAGTTCTCGTTCCTCTACGTCTTCCCTCTCGTCGTCGCAAGACCCACCGAGCGCGTTCCACCTACTCGCAAACGTCCGAAAAGCACATGTCCGCTTTGATGTAATGTATCGTAGATCCTCCGCGGGGGGATCCAGCCCACTTGCGAGCAGTTAACCGCGTGCCGATGGTAATAAAGGGCCCCCCCCCTTCAGTGTTTAGAGTTGATTATCGTCGCCCTATACAAAATTCAAATTGGGCGGCGAGCGCTGAGGCCGAACTTCATTATCACCTCGAAACGCTATGTTGAGATAGCAACATCAAGCGATGTTGCTATCCCCGCGCGCGCCTGAACTTTTTTATCTCTGGGGTTGATTATCCATGGAAAGGGGAGCACATGAGCTACCCTACATGAGCACTTAAACAAATCAATTTTCATAAAGCGTTTGTAAATTAAAATTGATAGATTTGGAACTTTCCATTTTTCCGTTCTTCTTCTCTTCTTCTTCTTCTTCTTCTCTTCTTCTTCTTATTCTACGTTCCTCTTCTTCTTTTATATTTCTATCTGTCCTCACGCTCGCCTGAACTTTTTTATCCCTGGGGTTGATTATCCATGGAAAATGAAGCACATGAGCTACCCTACACGATCACTTAAAAAAATCAATTTTCATAAATCGTTTGCAAATTAAAATTGATAGATTTGGAACTTTGGATTTTTCCTTTCTTCGTCCTCTTCTTATTCTCCTCTTCTTCTTCTTTCTTAGTCTTCTTCTACTGTATTATTCTTCTTTTATATTTCTCTCTGTCCCCACGCTCGCCTGAACTTTTTCATCTCTGGGGTTGATTATCCATGGAAATTGAGGCACATGAGCTACCCTACACGAGCACTTACAACAAAAACAATTATCATAAGCGCTTGTAAATAAAATCTAATAGATTTGAAACTCGAGATTTTGTCTTCTCTTTGTCCTTGTCCTCCTATCATTTCTTTCATTTTATTATTTATTATTTTTATTTTCTTTTTTATATATAGCTTCCTCCATTCCAGCGAGATAAGCCATTGTTGAGGATATTTCTATGAAAACTAAACGCCAAGGATGTCTCAAAACGTGCTCGGCTTGGTCTCCTCTTGATCATCTCTTACTTCGAGATTATGCTGAGGTCTGCTGGGCTACTTTTATTATCTCTCCCTGAACCCCGACTTTATCATCCCCTAGTGTTTATTCTCACGGGCATGAGGTTACTCTGCGAGTGGTGGCACGCGCTCGTCTAAAGACGGTCGTCGGCGCCGTCGGCGCGCGGGCGGGCGGGCGGGTCAGCGCGCCTGCGGGCGGGCGAGCGAGCGCGCCGATTCGGCGGGCGGGCCCGCGCGCGGCCGGGCGGGCGCGCGGCCGGGCGAGCTCGCGAGCGGGCGGGCGCGCGGGCGGGCGGGCGGGCCAGCGTCTCCTCCTCCTCCTCGGCGGGCGGGCGGGCGCTCTGGCGGGTGGGCGTGCGGGCGGGCGGGCGCGCAAGCGGGATGCGCGGGCTTGCGTGCGGGCGGGCGTGCGGACGGGCGGTGGCCGGATGTGGTCGGCGTGTTCGCTGTCGTCGTATGCGTCGTTCTCGTCGTCGTTGTTGTCGTCGTCGGCGTCTTCCTCGAACCGTATGATCCCTTCGGCGGATCTTTTTGTGTTTCCCCCCCCCGCCCTGGCGTTACCACGTGACGGCTAAAACAACTTAGCGTAATTTTGTTGAGTGCCTTGCGTTGCCACGTGGCGAGTCGAGTAAATTTGTATGCTTCGCCACCCAGGCGTTGCAACCTGACGCGTGTAGCAACATACTGTTCGGTTTCGCCCCCTTGCGTTTCCACCGGACGAAGAGTGAAGTTGTAAGTGTTCGGCCTTTTTGCGTTGCAGCGCAGCGAGTATAATAACAGCAACAACGATGCCACCACCACCACCACCAACAACAACAACAACAACCACAAACATAACCACAACCACAACCGCAACAACAATTACAATAACGGCAACACCAACAACAGCAGCTTTACTACTGCTCGCTCTTATCTACTCGTCTGCCATTCAACATGTATATCCGAAACTCTTGATACCCACCCTCTTCATCTTCGATCGTATCCCCGTTGTGGTATTATCTTTATGACCTGCAGCGTGTATTTCGTGCAGCACCTAAAGAAAGGGAAGAGAGGACGGATGGAAGGAAGGGACAAAGGGGGAGAGAGGAGGATGGAGCACGAGAGAGAGAGAGAGAGAGCGAGACTAGCAGGAGAGGTGGCTAGGAACAGGAAACAAGTGGCAGAACCAGACGGGCAGATCGGACAGGTAGACCCTAATAGGAGGGCCAAGGCGACCAGTTCGAGTAGGCGGGTTGCTGAAGCGTGCGTCCTGCATGAAACGCGGTGAAGCCTTGAGCGACAGTGCGATTCCAAAATAATTATAGCCGGAGTGCAGTATCCCCAAACAGGGTTTTTAGACCCACTGCGGTTTCCAAGGTCGATTGCGTGCCCGCCTAGTGCGGGCTGGCATGGCATGTTAAAACATGCCTCCTCCTCCTCCTCCTCCTCCTCCTCCTCCTCGTCCACCTCCTCTTCATCCCGAAAGGCATCTCGGAACCCAGAGTTGCGAGGATGTCTCCAGCGTAACGGGCTGGACCACCTCGCGCGCGGCATTTCGGACCCCAGAGTTGCGACGATGTCTCGGGCGAAACGTGCTGCGAGGAAGTCTCAGGCGAAACGGGCCGGACCACCTCGAGCGCGGCGTCTCAGAGCTCCGAGTTGCGGGGGCCTCCTGGTGCCTCCTGGGGCCTCCTGGGGACCTCCTGGGGCTTCCTCCCTGGCCTCCTGTGGCCTCCTGAACTCCACCTGGGGTTTCCTGAAGCATCTTGGGGCTCCCAGGGGGGATATCTAACCTGTGGCCGTTTGGGCCTCTCGAAATACAGGGGGGGGCCACAGGAGCAGGAAAAATCAACGAATCGACACCGGATGTGTATTAACTTGACACGTTCTGATAGAGGGCCTCCTGGGGCCTGCTGGGAGCCTCCTGGGAATCTCCTGCGGACCCCTGGGGCCTGTCCTGGGCGTCCTGCGGCCTCCTGAAGCTCTCTGGGACCTCCCCCTCCTCCTGCCTGCTCCCTCATGCACATCATCCGCCTCCTCCTTCTCCCTTCCATCTCCTCCTCCTCCTCCTCCTCCTCCTCCTCCTCCTCCTCCACCTCCTCTTCATCGCGAACGGCATTTCGGAGCCTAGAGTTGCGAGGATGTCTCCAGCGTAACGGGCTGGACCACCTCGCGCGCGGCATCTCGGACCCCAGAGTTGCGACGATGTCTCGGGCGAAACGTGCTGCGAGGAAGTCTCAGGCGAAACGGGCCGGACCACCTCGAGCGCGGCGTCTCAGAGCTCCGAGTTGCGGGGGCCTCCTGGTGCCTCCTGGGGCCTCCTGGGGACCTCCTGGAGCTTCCTCCTGGGCCTCCTGTGGCCTCGTGAACTCCACCTGGGGTTTCCTGAAGCCTCTTGGGGCTCCCAGGGGGGATATCTAACCTGTGGCCGTTTGGGCCTCTCCAAATGGAGGGGGGGGGGGGCACAAGAGCAGGAAAAATCAACGAATCGACACCGGATGTGTATTAACTTGACACGTTCTGATAAGCGGCCTCCTGGGGCCTCCTGGGAGCCTCCTGGGAATCTCCTGGAGACCCCTGGGGCCTGTCCTGGGCGTCCTGCGGCCTCCTGGTGCCTCCTGGGCCTCCTGGGGACCTCCTGGAGCTTCCTCCTGGGCCTCCTGTGGCCTCCTGAACTCCACCTGAGGTTTCCTGAAGCATCTTGGGGCTCCCAGGGGGGATATCTAACCTGTGGCCGCTTGGGCCTCTCCAAATGGAGGGGGGGGCACAAGAGCAGGAAAAATCAACGAATCGACACCGGATGTGTATTAACTTGACACGTTCTGATAGAGGGCCTCCTGGGGCCTCCTGGGAATCTCCTGGGGGCCCCTGGGGCCTGTCCTGGGCGTCCTGCGGCCTCCTGGACCTCTCTGGGGCCTCCTGAGGCTCGCAGGGTCCCATGGAGGATATGTAACATGTGGCCTTCTGGGCCCCCAGGCTGGACCACCTCTTGCGCAGCATCTGAGAGCTCAGAGTTGCGAGAATATCTTGTGCGAAACAGGCCGGACCACCTTGCGCACGGCATCTCAGATCTCAGAGTTGCAAGGATTTCTCAGGCGAGACGGGCCGGACCACCTCGCGCAGGGCATCTCAGAGCTCAGAAGTTCGAGGATGTCTCAGGCGAAACGGGCCGGACCACCTCGCGCGCGGCATCGGGGAGATCAGAGTTTCGAGGATGTCTCAGGCGAAACGGGCCGGACCACCTCGCGCGCGGCATCTTGGAGCTCAGAGTTGCGAGGATGTCTCAGGCGAAACGGCCCGGACCACCTCTCGCGCGGCATCTGGGAGCTCAGAGTTTCGAGGATGTCTCAAGCGAAACGGCCCGGACCACCTCTCGCGCGGCCTCTCAGAGCTCAGATTTAGGAGGATGTCTCAGGCGAAACGCTCAATCCCGGACAACTCAGAAACGAGAGTTGTGAGGATGTCTCAGGCGAAACGGGCCGGACCACCACATTTGTTTAAGGATGTCTCTGCTTAGCTTTCCCTCGGCCGGAAGTAGCTTCTATCACAACAGCACCCCGTTCAGCAAGCTGTTTGGGGAAATATCGTGAGGGTATCTAATGCGAAAGCGTGATTCCTGAGTGTCGAGTGTGCGGCGCCTGAATCAGTTGCGAGGACGTCCCAAGCAACAGCGCGATTCCTGAGCGTCGAAAGCGCAACGCGTGAATTGATTGCGAGGAAATATCAGGCAAAGTGCGATTCTTCTATTCATTTCAAGGAAGGCCCTAGCGAGAGCGCGATTCCTCAATAAATTGAAGGGCCTATCAGGCGGGAGCCACTGTTGTTGTAAACCGGGGGCCAGGGGCACAGTTTGAACAGGAAGAGCTTCCTCGAAAAACAAAGATGTTACGCGAATCCGTGAGTCCTGCATAATTTGCCCGGAAGTCTCAGGCGCGAGCGCGGTTCCAAATTAAAGTATGAGGAAGTCCGAAGCGAAAACGCGACTCTTGAATGGCGAGGGCGTGGCGCCTGAGTAAACTGGAAGGAAGTCACAGGCGAGAGCGCGATTCTTCGATAAACTGCAAGGAAGTCGCTAGCGAGAACGCGATTTCTCAGTAAATTGCGAGAAGGTATCAGGCGGGAGCTGTTGTTGTTGTTGTTGTTGTTGCTGTTGCTGTTGCTGTTGCTGTTGCTGTTGCTGTTGCTGTTGTTGTTGTTGTTGTTGTTGTGACTCGGGGGCCGGGGGCGCAGTTTGAAGAGTAACATCTTCCTTGATAGAAAACAGGGTACGAGCCCTGGGAAGGGCACTTGAATTCAAAAATATGGTACAGGAGGGGGGATCAACAATCAATGTTCGTCAGTAGTGAGAGTTCAACAACAGCAGCAACAACAACAGCGACGACGACGACGACGGCAACGATAACTGCGACGACAGCAACAATGATTTCAAGACTGTTCGATCTTATCTGCTCGAGTGTCATTCAACGCGTGTTTCCCAAACCTTCGATACCCGCCCTCTCCGTCTTCGATCGTACCCCTTAGGGGGGTGCAGGCCGGGCCCGGCAAGCGGCGGGTCGGCCACAGACCGTCGGCCTGGCCAGCGGCAGCGCTGACTGGCGGCAGCCCGACCCCAAGAGGGACGGACAGGGGACCGACCTCGACGACGACGACAACGACGAGCGAAAGCGAGAGCAACAGCGACAGCGACAGCGGGGCCACGAAGGGCAGTGATGGGGCCACAGAGGGCAGCAGGGGGAGCACGAAGGGCGACGGCGGGGCCACGAAAGGCATGCGTATGGGGCCACGAAGGCGCAAACGGGCACGGGCCACGAATGGCAGATAATGCGGGGCCACAGAGGGCAACGACGGGGCCATTGAGGGTAGCAACGGGGACGCGTAGGGCAGCGAGGGGGCCACCGAGGGCGACAGCGGGGCCACGAAGGGCATGCAAACGAGGCCGCGACGGGCGCGAACGAACGGGGGCAACGAAGGGCATTCTCATATTAAATAGGCCGCAGAAGGCAAGGACAGGGCCACTGAGGGCAGCAACGGGGCCACGAAGGGCAGCCAGACGGCCGCGAAGGCGTCGGCGGGGCCGCGAAGCGCACGCATATGGGGCCACGGCGGGCGCGAACGAGCGGGGGCCACGAAGGGCATGCGTATATGGGGCCACGAAGGGCAGCGAGGGGGCCACGAAGGGCTGCAACGAGGCAACGAAGCGCAGCGAGGGGGCCACGAAGGGCTGCGCCGGGGCCACGAAGGGCTGCAACGGGGCCACGAAGGGCTGCAACGGGGTCACGAAGGGCAGCGACGGGGCCACGAAGGATTGAAACGGGGCCACGAAGAGCAGCGAACGGGCCACGAATGGCTGCGACAGGCCACGAAGGGCAGCGATACCCCGATTCTTAAGTAAGCTACGAAGGGAGTCCTGAGCGTGAGCGCGACTCCTGGGTGCCTGAGTGTCGGGAGCGCGGCGCTTGAGTCAAACGCGTGGAGCTCCAGCGCAAGAGCGCGACCCTTGAGTAGATATGGAGTAAGTCTCCAGCGAGAGCGCGATTCCAGAGCGACGAGAAAACGATTCCTGCATACATCGGCAGGAAGTCCCAAACGAGAGCGCGATTCCCGAGTAAAATGCGAGTAATTCGCAGGCGGGAGCGGGAGTCCTGGCGAAATTGTGAGGAAGTCTCAAGCGGGAGCCGTTGTCGTTGTCGTTGTCGTTGTCGTTGTCGTTGTTGTTGTTGTTGTTGTTGTTGTTGTTGTTGTTGTTGTTGTTGTTGTTGTTGAACATTATTTATTCTAAAGAATAATTATTGTTGGGCCCCCTGGTGCGCGCCCCCCCTGCGCCGCCTAGGCCGCAGCTACATTTTCATCATTTTCGTGAGGAAGCCTCAGAAAAGAGGGTGTGTACAGGATCCGGTTGTTTTGTTGTAATCCGCTTTCCCTTGCAAAAAACAATAGAAAATGACATTTCTTGTTCTAATATAATCAAATTTCAAGAATCCCTTGCAAAAAATAAGGTAAAGTGGACATTCGCGCGCGCAAGACGAAATCCTTCCAAAACCTTAGTGTTCGCAGCGATTTTAACATAAAAACATCAAAAAACCAATGGTTTTTCAACAAAAAAATGTCAAAATCTCATCCCGCGCGCTCTTGCGGATTCGTAGGAAACCCAACACTTTTTAAACATTTCTGTCAAACGGGCTTTTGCGAGCAACTTTTTCGAACTTCTGCGACAACGGTTGCGCACCTGCCAGGGCCATCATCCCTGTCAAATAATACCATGCGGGACACATTCGTTTTTTCTTCGCGCGCGCACGCCGTCGTCGTCGGCCGCGGGGCCCTGAATAGTAGCCACGGTCGTCCGCATGCCACGAAGTGAAGTGTCCGAACGTCATAGGGCGGGAAGCTGGGTGTGGGTGGTGGCGAAGAGTCGTATGGAAATTTGGTAGAGCTTGAACCGGCCCCCCCACAAAGTGGGGGTATTGCCCGCCTCCTATGAAAACCCTGGCACTGGTGAGAACGGAGTGTCCCCAGTCTTAAATGATTGTTGTTGTTGTTGTTGTTGTTGTTGTTGTTGTTGTTGTTGTTGTTGTTGTTGTTGTTGAACTCTCATTTCTGCTGCAGATTGTTCTTTCTAAATCAAAGTGTGCCCCTCGACGCTCGCACCTTGTTTTTTGACAAGGAAAATCTTCCTGCTCAAACTGGGCCCCTGGCCCCCGGGTTACAACAACAACGGTTCCCGCTTGAGACTTCCTTACACTTCTGCCAGGACCCCCGCTCCCGCCCGAGACTTCCTCGCATGTTATTCAGGAATCGCGCTCTGGCTTGGGACTTCCTCACAATTTATTCAGGAATCGCTCTGCCGGAGCTCTGGAGTCGCGATCTCGCTGTAGACCTGCTTGCAACCTACTGAAAAATAGCCTTGCGTTGGAATTTCTTGCGATTTGCCCAAGCGCCGCGCTCCCGACACCCAGGCACCCAGGAGTCGCGCCCGTTGTGGCCCCATGTGCATGCCCTTCGCGGCCCCGCTGTCGCCTTTTGTGTCCCCCTCACTGTCATACGCCGCCCAGTCGCTACCCTCAGTGGCCCCGTAGTTGCTTTCTGTGGCCCCGCATTATCTGCACTTCGTGGCCCCCGCTCGTTCGCGCTTTTCGTGGCCCCATACGCATTCCCTTCGTGTCCCCGCTGTCGCCCTTCATGGCCTACTTCGTGCCCTTCTTGGCCCTGTTGTCGTTCTCTCTCGTTCTCGCTTTCGCTCCTCGTCGTCGTCGCCGTCGTCGTCGTCGTCGTGGTCGGTCCCCTGTCCGTCCCTCTTGGGGTCGGGTCGACGGTCCGCGGCCGCCCCGCCGATCAGCGCTGCCGCTGGCCAGGCCGACGGTCCGCGGCCGCCCCGCCGCTTGCCGGGGCCCGGCCTGCAGGGAAGAACGGTATACCCCCCAAAAGGGGGTCGATCGAAGACGAAGAGGGCGGGTATCGAGGGTTTGGGAAATACGCGTTATTGGACACTCGAGCATATAAGGGCGATCGGTCTTAGAATTTGTTGTTGTTGTTATTGTAGTTGTTGTTGTAATTGTTGTTGTTGTTGCTGCTGCTGCTGTTGTTGAATTAAGAATAATTAGTGTTGACCCCCCCCGCCGGTGCATACTCTTTTTTCTCAATCAAAGTGTGCCCTTCGACGCTCGCACCATGTTTTTTACAGGAAAAGTCTTCCTGCTCAAACTGGGCCCGTGGCCCCCCGGTTACAAAAACAACGGCTCCCGCGTGAGACTTCCTTACAATTCTGCCAGGACCCTCGCTCCCGCCCGAGACTTCCTCGCATTTTATTCAGGAATCGCGCTCTCGCTTGGGATTTCCTTGCAATTTATTCAGAAATCGCTCCCCCGGCGCTCTGGAGTCGCGCTCTCGCTGGAGATTCGCTTGCAATTTACTGAAGAATGGCCTTGCGTTGGAATTTCTTGCAATTTGCCCAAGCGCCGCGCTCCTGACACCCAGGCACCCAGGAGTCGCGCCCGTTGTGGCCCCATGTGCATGCCCTTCGTGGCCCCGTTGTCGCCATTTGTGTCCCCCTCACTGTCCTACGTCGCCTAGTTGCTACCCTCAGTGGCCCCATAGTTGCTTTCTGTGGCCCCGCATTATCTGCACTTCGTGGCCCCCGCTCGTTCGCGCTCTTCGTGGCCCCATACGCATTCCCTTCGTGTCCCCGCTGTCGCCCTTCGTGGCCTACTTCGTGCCATTCGTGGCCCTGCTGTCGTTCTCTCTCGCTCTCGCTTTCGCTCGTCGTCGCCGTCGTCGTCGTCGCGTCGTCGTCGTTCGTCGTCGTCGTCGTCGTCGTCGTCGTCGTCGTGTCGGTCCCCTGTCCGTCCCTCTTGGGGTCGGGTCGACGGTCCGCGGCCGCCCCGCCGATCAGCGCTGCCGCTGGCCAGGCCGACGGTCCGCGGCCGCCCCGCCGCTTGCCGGGGCCCGGCCTGCAGGGAAGAAAGGTATACCCCCCAAAAGGGGTTCGATCGAAGACGAAGAGGGCGGGTATCGAGGGTTTGGGAAATACGCGTTATTGGACACTCGAGCATATAAGGGCGATCAGTCTCAAGTATTTTTATTATCATTATTATTGTTGTTGTGGTTGTTGAACTCTCACTTCTGAAGAACAATTATTGATGATCCACCTCGTCCGGTGCACATTGCTTTTATCGATTGAAGTGCCCTTCCGGGGGCTCGCACCCGTTTTTTTTATTGCGCCCTGTTTTTTTTATCCAGGGAAAGTCTTGAAGGTCAAACTGCGTTGTTGGCCCCCGGTTTACAACAACAGCGGTTCCCGCCTGATATTTCGTCACAATGTATTGAAGAACCGCGTTCTCGTTTGGGACTCCCTTGCAATTTACCACCAGATCGCGGTTTCCGCTTGATACTTCTTCACAAATTATTGAAGAATCGCGCTCTCGCTTGGGATTTCCTCGCAACTTACCAGTCTGGGCGCGCTTGGTGCCTCTGTGGGCGCGCGTGGGGCCTTTGTGGGCTGTGCCGGAGGGCGTCAATGGGCAGCGCGCTGGGGCCTCGGCGCGCTCGGCGCCTCTGTAGGAAGGGGTCTCTGTGGGCGCGTGTGGGGCCTCTGTAGGAAGTCGGGGCCTCACTGGTCAGCGCGCTGGGGCCTCCGTGGGCACGCTCGGGACCTCTGTGGGCTGCGTCGGGGGCCTCAGTGGGCAGCGCGCTGGTGCCTCTGTGGGCGCGTTTGGGGCCTCTGCGGGCTGGGGCCTCTGTGGGCGCGTTTGGGGCAATTGTTGGCTTTTCCGGAGGGCCTCAGTGGGCAGTGCGAGGGGGCCTCTGTGGGCGCGCTCGGGGCCTCTGCGGGCTGGGGCCTCAGTGGGCTCGCGTGGGGCCTCTGTGGAACGGGGGCCTCAGTGGGCAGCGCGCTGGGGCCTCAGTGGGCAAGCTTGGGGCTGGGATTTGGGTCTTTGTGGGCTGTCGAGAGCCTCAGTGGGCAGCGCGCTGGGGCCTCTGGTGGCGCGCTTGGGGCATCTGTGGGCTGGGGCCTCTGTGGGCGCGCTTGGGGCCTGAGGGCTGGGGCCTCTGTGGGCTGGTTCGGTGGGCAGCGCGCTGGGCCCTCTGTGGGCGCGCTTGGAGCCTCTGTGGGAAGCGCGGGGGAGCCTTAGTGGGCGCGATTGGCGCCTATGTGGGCTATGCCGGAGGGCCTGCGGGCAGCATGCTACGGTCCTTGTGGGCTTACTCGGGGCCTCAGTGGGTTGTGCGTTGGTGGCCTCAGTGGGCAGCGCGCCGTGACCTCTGTGGGGTGTGTCCGAAGACGTGAGTGGGCAGCGTGCTAGGGCCCCTGTGGGCGCGCTTGGAGCTTTTGTAGGCTGTGTCCGAAGGCCTCAATGAACAGCGTGCTGGGGCCTTTGTGGTTTGGGGGCCTCTCTGGCCAGGTCGTGTATGAGTAGTAAAGGGTGTGTCGAGCGGGAACCCCTGTCGTCACAGGTGGGCCTCCGGCGCCGCTACTGAATTGCAGTCTCGGGCCACGGGCTCTCGAAGTACAGCTTGAGGAAGTAACGAACGGGAGCCCTTGTCGTCGCGGCTTGGCCCACACCAAAGTGACTGAATTACGAGGGCGTCTCGAGCGAGAGCGCCACTCTTGAGTTCGGGCGCCTCTGACAAGGGGGCTTCTGCGAATACATCTAGAGGAAATATCTATCGAGAGCCCCTGTCGTCGCAATTGGGCCTCCACCACTTTGACTGAATCAGGAGAAAGTCTCGGGCGAGAGCGCCGTTCCTGGGCTCGGAAGCCTTCCTGGCCAGGGGCTCTCGGAGTAAGTTGTGAGGAAGTATCGAGCAGGAGCCCTTGTCGTCGTGGCTGGGCCCCCGCTAACTTGATTGAAATGCGAGGAAGTCTTGAGCGATAGCGCCGTTACTGGGTTCGGGGGCCTTTCTGGCCAGGGTGTCTCGAGGTAAATTGTGAGGAAGTATCGAGCGGGAGCCGTTGTTGTCGTAGCTGGGCCTCCAAGGGCCCACTCTTAGGCTCAAGCCAACGCTCGAGCGGCAGCCTTCTTTTCAGAGAAATGCAGCCAGCGTCGAGGCGAGAGCGTCCGGAACCGTTTCTGGATAACAGCAATACTTATTCTTTAGAGATGAGTACTCAACAGCGGATGCGACATCAAGCTACGGACCAGGGCCTGGCTTGGTCGACTGGAGGCAGCACTGCGTGCCGTGCGTCGAGGCCGTGCTGGGCCAGCCGCGGCGGTGCGCGCTCGTGCGCGTAATGGGGCGCACCGCGACGCAGCTGGCCCGCGAGATGTGCGACGGGGCTTGGGCACGTGGCGGAGTCAACCGCAGGGCGTTCAAGCGATGCCGCAGCGGCCTCTCGTTCTCCCAGGCGCGGATGGGCGACTCCATGCGGAGATACGAGACGTTGGCCCTGCGCCAGTGGCTGGCCGACCCAGTCCGCCCTCCTGGCGCACCAAGGTTTGGCTGGGCGCCTGGTGTGCGCAGGAGGGCACAGGCGCAGGGCGCGGAGGCGGCCGCCGCAGGCGCGGTGCCCAGCAGTCAACGCGACGGCCACCCCGCGGGGGAGGCGCCGCCGGGCCCGGCAGCGAGGAGGAGGAGGCTGGTCCCGTCCCGCGGCCCTCCTGGTCGCCACCGCCGAGCCCCTCGCCCCGCTCAGCGGCGAGGAGGGCTAGGCGGAGGCACCCGCAGCTGCGGAGCGGCCCACCAGCGGCCGAGGCGCGGCGGCGGCGCGGCGCGGCCCACCCGATGCCGCGGCGCACGCGGCGGAACGGCGAGGCGCCGTTCGGCCTCTTTCATCGCCCTCGTCTGGCGGCTCGCGGGGCGCGGCTCGACTGACGGGCTGCGCTTCCGCGCTCCTGATCTCCTGAGATCCTGCTATCCTCCTCCTCCTCCTCCTCCTCCTCCTGCAGTCGAGTTTAAACCTACTGGCAGAGTTTGGCTCGATGATGCACACAGTGGAACACCCTCCTCCTCCTCCTCTTCCTCCTCCACCTCCACCTCCTCCTTCTCCTCCTCTTCCTCCTTCTCCTCCTCCTCTTCCTCCTCCTCCTGCTGCCGAGTTTTAACCGGTTGACAGAGTTTGGCTCGATATTGCACACGGTGGAACATTATCCTCTTTCTCCTCCTCCCTTTCCCCCTTCTCCTCCTCCTGCTCCTCCTCCTCCTACCTTTCCTCCTTCTCCTTCTCCTCCTCCTCCTTCTCCTCCTCCTCCTCCTCCGCCTCTCCCTCCTCCTTTCCCTCCTCCTCCTCCTCCTCCTCATCATCATCATCATCATCATCATCATCATCATCATCATCATCATCATCATCATCATCATCATCATCATCATCATCATCATCATCATCATCATCATCGTCATCATCATCATCATCATCATCATCATCATCATCATCATCATCATCATCATCATCATCATCATCATCATCATCATCATCATCATCATCATCATCATCATCATCATCATCATCATCATCATTATCATCATCATCATCATCGTCATCATTATCATCATCATCATCACCCTCATCATCATCATCCTCATCATCACCCTCATCATCCTCATCATCATCATCGTCATTATCATCATCTTCATCATCATCAACATCATCATCATCATCATCATCATCATTATCATCATCATCATCACCACCACCACCACCACCATCATCATCATCATCATCATCATCATCATCATCATCATCGTCAGGGGCCGTTGCGGCTCCAGCCCCTGCGGGACCCAGGGACGCTCGGGACGGCGACCCAGGTCGGGGCATGTCGTGGAAGCTGTATTGGGCGCGCGCGGGGCGGAAGGCAGGCTTCGACTTCGTGGCGCCTTCAGGCGAAGCCCTGGTCCGAGGCCGCGGCGCCAGGATCGACTACACGCATCCTCGATCCCAGACCCCCTCGCGCTGCGAACAAAAATCACGACGGGAGGTTTTTCGCTGCTTTCGGCCTCCGGGGGCCCTCGCCGGGGCCGTCGAAAAACGACTTAGGATCAAAAACCGGTCCTGGGGTGAGACCTCGGGGGGTCGACGTTGTGAACAAATCATGACGTCGGGGGTCTGGGATTTTTTTTGCATACCACACGCTCCCCACCCCAGTCAGATTCCACCCCACAGACCCACGTTCAGTTTACAGCAACCGCGCCCCAGGGAGGGAATTTTGCATACCAAGTCCGCGACCAGGACCCTCGCCCTCCCCCCAGGGCTTTTTGTCATAGTATATAGTTTTTTCGGGCGGAACGTAAGAGTGACCTTTCGTCGGAGTGGCGGGCCCACGGGGCTCCTTCGATCGCCGAGTGCGGTGCGATAGTCGCGTCTTGCGCGCGCGTGGGTTTGCCCCCCCCCCCCCCCCCGCGGCCTCCCGAAATCTGGAAACCAAAGGTCGCTCTTGCGTGTAGCCAACTCGGGCAACGAGATCTACGTATGCATCCACTGCCCCAGGCGGGGTTTTCCTGGGGGGGGACCCCAGAACAAAAAGCCCAACTCGGTGTTTCTTCCGAGATTTGTCGGGGGTTCTGGGGCCCCACAATGAGAAACAAGACTATTTCAGAACACCCCCCGGGAAAACCCCGAACAAAAACCCAAGCTCGGTTTTGTTTGTGTTGCAGGGTGTTTTTGTTCCCCGTATCCTAAGATGGGGTTCTTGTTATTACTCGGACGCCGCCGACTCCAGAGAGAACACACCTACTCATGCACAGACTTATTCATACTCAGACCTACTCATACTCATACCTTCTCATGGTCTGATTTACTCAACACACAACATGCAGGCCTACTCATACTCAGACTTACTCATGCTGGGACTCCTTCATACCCAGACTCACTCATACCCAGACTTGTTCCCAGACCTGTTCATAAACAGACTTACTCAGACTCAGACCTACACATACTCATACCCTCTCATAGTGTGAGTAATTCAACGCACGGTCTGAGACCTACTCATACTCAAACCTAGTCATACTCAGACTCGCAAGGGGAGCCGCCAGGGGTGCTTTCACAGGCCCGTTCGCGGCGAGTTTGTGGGGATGTCTCAGGCGGTTTGCTCGTTTTCATGCCCAACATCCTTTGCTTTCAGAGCAGATTGTGAGGATGTCTCAGGCGGGGCGCTGGTTTCAGCACCCCTAAGGGGAGCCGCCAGGGGTGTTTTCACGGGCCTGGTCGCGACCAGCTTGTGGGGATGTCTCAGGCGGTTTGCTTGTTTTCATGCCCAACATCCTTTGCTTTCAGAGCAGATTTGGAGGATGTCTCAGGCGGGGCGCTGGTTCCAACACCCCTAAGCGGATTCCAGTGGTGTTCTAACGGGCCCGTTCGCGGCCAGTTTGTGGGGATGCCTCAGGCGGTTTGCTCGTTCTCATGCCCAATATCCTTGGCTTTCGAGCAGATGCTGCCAGGGGTGTTTTCACGGGCCCGTTCGCGGCCAGTTTGTGGGGATGTCTCAGGCGGTTGGCTCGTTTTCATGCCCAACATCCCTTGCTCTCAGAGCAGATCGTGAGGATGTCTCAGGCGGGGCGCTGGTTTCAGTTCCCCGAAGGGGAGCCGCCAGTGGTGTTTTCACAGGCCCGTTCGCGGCCAGTTTGCGGGAGATGTCTCAGGCGTTTTGTTCGTTTTCATGCCCAACATCCTTTGTTTTCAGGGCTGATTGTGAGGATGTCTCAGGCGGGGCGCTGGTTTCAGCACCCCTAAGGGGAGCCGCCATGGGTGTTTTCACGGGCCCGTTCGCGGCCAGTTTGTGGGGATGCCTCAGGCGGTTTGCTTGTTTTCATGCCCAACGTCCTTGGCTTTCAGAGCAGATTTTGGGATGTCTCAGGTGGGGCGCTGGTTTCAGCACCTCTAAACGGAGCCGCCACGGGGTAGGACACGGGCCCGTTCGCGGCCAGTTTGTGGGGATGTCTCAGGCGGTTTGCATGTTTTCATGCCCAACATCCTTGGATTTCATAGCAGATTTGGGGGATGTCTCAGGCGGCATCCCTAAGGAGAACCGCCAGGGGGAAGGACACGGGCCCGTTCGCAGCCATTTTGCGGGGATGTCTCAGGCGGTTTGCTCGTTTTCATGCTGCGAGGAAGGAGATGAGGCGTACTGTTCCCTTGGGTCGTGCTCCGGCACGTACCCTCTGGGACGCACGGGGGAAGGAGTCGAGGCGTGCTGCTCCCTTGGGTCGTGCTCCGGCACGTACCCTCTGGACGCACGGACCCATCGGATCCAGCATGTCTATATTCATTGAACGCAGTCTCGCTTCTTCGGTCGGACACGCCCATGCCTAGCACGGTGCCGCGGACGGGGGGGAGACAACGAGGTCTCCAAGGCGCTGGGCGCGGTTCCGCCGGCATTCGACAGGTCTTCCTGCGAATTGATTTAGGAACGGCGGCAGGGAGTGCAAATCAAGGTTCGACTACTGCGACGTCCTCGGGGGCAGGCGCTGCCGTTGTCAGCGCAGACGCGCGTTTTGCTCGGGCGTTCGACAGCCTTTTGGCATGGCTGGCTCCCGTGGGCGGAGCTTCGACTGTCGGAGCAAGTTGCGCAGATCTGGGCACCTTCGCAGCAACGGAGTTGGGCCTGTCGCCCACGGAGACAGAGGCGGCCGTATCTCAATTGCTGGATGACGGCGCTGTTTACGAGACGATCGATAAACATCTCCATGTGCTGGAAGGGCACGGTTCTTATTCCAGCGCGGTTGCGAACGAAGGCGACGGCGTCAACGGGGCGCTGGGCGACGCGCGGGACATCGTGGAGGGGGCCGACCAAAAGTCCGTCATGGCACAGCTGGCAGATATGAGGTCACAGGCGTGGTGATTCGCATCGCGCCTCTGGTCCTTCGCCCCGGCGCCAAGTGCAGAAGTTTTTTTGGTTAGTTATATATATATATATACACCTGCGTTGCTAGCTAGGCCCGATGCCAACTGCGGACGGCCAAAGCCGAGGCGCAAACCGCGAGGGTGCCATTTGTAGCACTTGCCTTTTGCACGTCATGTGCCTGCGACTTTTGTTTGCGTTGCCAGCTAGGCCCGATGCGAAGTGCGGACGGTTGAAGCTGAGGTGCAGGTCGCGAGGTGCCGTTCGAAGTACTAGTCATTCGTACTTCCCCTGGTGTTTCGGACGCGGCGCCGAAGGAATTCTGTGCCTTGACATAAAAGATGCGCGGGCATATGCGTGTCAAGGAATACGTGCGCGCGGTGGATGCGCAGCCGCGTTGCGCGCGCGCGCTCGCCGCTCGCACGGGCGCGCTCGTGGAGCAAAGAACTATCATGGACAAGTGCTTGCCGTGGCACTATCCTGCAGCATGATATGCACGCCTTGTGTGGCGAAACGTACTTTTTACATATCCCACTGCCAACTATCCTAAAACATGCGCGCATTACCACGGGCTGAGGAGGGCGCGGCCTGGCAGCTGAGGAGGGGGAATGAATGGGAGGCTCATGTTCAATCGTGCTCAAAGCACACTCTTACTCATACTCACCCACCCGCATTAGGATTCACTTGTATTCGCCGGCCCTGTCGCCCATGCGGGCGCGCTATTATAGTCAAGCGTTCATGAAGAGACGCTCATTATGGCATGACCAAACATGAGATGCACATATGGGGAGCTCCACGCAGTGAGTAGTTCTAGTTTTTCTCAGTTCTTTCGGGTGAGCGGTGTCTGTGCCTCCCTGGCCACGCCAGGAGGGCGTATATCACCGCTCGTGGGCCCAGGATGGGCCAGGCCCGGTGCCGTGGGCGATTATAGAGCCAGTAAATGGACAATCTATTCGAACCCTGACACATTCGAGGGAGATTCTAAATCACCCCCGCGCCCTCGACATCAATGTTGATATCAGCAAAGGCGGTGCTTTGGAGTTCGAATATTGCGAAGGCCTCACGGCCGGTGCCGCCGACCCTGGAGGGCGACCCATGCGTTCTCTAATGTGGCGGGGGGGGGCCTCTTGGGGTTTCCTGGGGGCCTCTTGGGGGTCTCGTGGTGGCCTCTTGGGGGCATCTTGGGGTTTCCTGGGAGCCTCTGTCGCCGAGGGCTCGTCGGGCCCCCCGTCTGGGCACCCTGTTGGAGCCGTTTGGGGAGCCTCTGGGGCCATTTTGGAGGCATATTGGGCGGTCTTGAGGCTCTCTTGAGTCATTTTGGGGCTCTCTTGAGGCCTCTTGGGCCATCTTGGGGCAATCTTGGGGGCATCTGGGGCCGTCTTGGAGCGTCGGCAAGTTGAAACGGCGAGAACGCCAAAATCTGTCAAAAACTTTCTAAGGAAATCGTTGATTTGTCCCTCTTCGTGCCCTCTTGGGAGTGCTCGTGGAGACTTTTTGGAGCGTTTTGGCAATATCTTGGGCCGTCTGGAGGCTACTTTGGCGTCTTCGACCGATGGTTCGGCGATTCGGGGCCCTCTGGAGCCGTCTTGGAAGCCTTTTGGGGCACTCTTGGCCAGTCTGGGGGCTTTTTAAAGTCCCGGGACATCCCGGGGGGGATGCGTATCTGCCCCCCTCCCCCCCCCGGGAAGCCCCCCCGGCGGGGAAGGGAACAAAGGGAAAGGGCTTCCCTTCGACTTAGCTACGACGTTGCTCAATTTCTCTCTGCCTTCGACTCAGCTACGACGTTGCTCGATCTCGCTTGGGTTTCGCTTTGGCTGGCGCGCCTGAGGGGAGGGCGTCGACGACGACGACGACGACGTCGACGACGACGACGACGACGACGACGACGACGACGAACGGAAGAGCATCGACGACGACGACGACGACGACGACGACGGCGACGGCGACGACGACGACGACGACGACGTCGACGACGACGGCGGCGACGACGACGACGACGTTCACGACGAACGGAAAAGCATTTTCCACACGCCGACAGGGTCGGCGGATTTCTGTCCACCCACGTCCCCCCCGTCGCGACGCCATCAATATTGATTTCGGGTGGTGTAGGGGGCATCTCGGGCCGCAGGGTTCCAATATCATGTCCATGTACGGTCTTGTCGCTCTACCAGCAGGATAGCGCCAAGGCCACCGGCCCGCGCTGCCGCGGGCGTGCCCTGCGCGCGCGGCCCCGGCGGCGAAACGCGCAGCTCGCCGGGAGGTTCGCCGACTCGGCCGCGCGGCGCCTCGCGGCGGGACGTGCAGGTCGGCGCTCGCCGCAGACATCGGGCGCCTCGAAGAAATCGAGGCAGAGGTTTTTCATAGTTTTTAGCCTCTCGGGGCCCTCGCCGGGCATCGGGACCGTCAAAAAACGACTCGGGTTAAGTCGGGCCTGTCCCTCTACAGGGGGAATATCCAAAAATAGTTAAAACATAGTCGGGGGACAATTGTTTGAGTATCTTTTGATCATTTTGGACCTTTTTCCGTATTTTTTATTCTCCGCCGATAATCCCCCTGTAGGGGGACACGCCCGACTTAAGACTCGGGACAAAAGCCGGTCCCAGGGAAGTGGTCGGGAGGTCGGGGGCCCGCGTTTCGAAATTATCCTGGCGAAAGACCCAACCATACGCAAGTGTGAGCACCGCAAGGCAGGGGGACGAAACAACAGGAATTCCCAACGGGGCTTCGAACCGTGTGAGGGGTGCGCCAAAATGGAGCGGAGCCGCCATGCGAACCCTGCCACTGGGGCCTTCGGTGGAGCTCCCTATGGGGCCACGAACCGTGTGAGGGGTGGGCCAAAATAGCGCGGGGCCGCCATGCGAACCCTGCCAGTGGGGCCTTCGGTGGAGCTCCTTGTGGGGCCACGAACCGTGTGATGGGTGCGCCAAAATGGAGCGGGGCCGCCATGCGAACCCTGCCACTGGGGCCTTCGGTGGAGCTCCCTATGGGGCCGCCACGAACCGTGTGAGGGGTGGGCCAAAATGGCGCGGGGCCGCCATGTGAACCCTGCTATTGGGGCCTTCGGTGGAGCTCCCTATGGGGCCACGAACCGTGTGAGGGGTGCGCCAAAATGGAGCGGGGCCGCCATGCGAACCCTGCCACTGGGGCCTTCGGTGGAGCTCCCTATGGGGCCACGAACCGTGTGAGGGGTGCGCCAAAATGGCGCGTGGCCGCCATGCGAAACCTGTCACTGGGGCCTTCGGTGGAGCTTCCTATGGGGTCGCGAACCGTGTGAGGGGTGCGCCAAAATGGGGCGGGGCCGCCATGCGAACCCTGCCACTGGGGCCTTCGGTGGAGCTCCCTATGGGGCCACGAACCGTGTGAGGGGTGGGCCAAAATGGCGCGGGGCCGCCATGCGAACCCTGCCACTGGGGCCTTCGGTGGAGCTCCCTATGGGGCCACGAAACGCTGTACTTGGCGGGTGAAACGCAGGGAGGAGAGAGGAGGAGCAGGAGGAGGAGGGAGGAGGGCAGCGGGAGGAGGAGGAGGTGACGCGGGGCGCTGTCTCTTCAAAACGAGGACCCAACACCACAGGATGGTTGGGAAACATCGAGGCGTCGGATGTCTGGGGACCTGAACGGTGTGTTGTGGCGATTTCGCGGGCCGCTCTTCGGCTGACACGACGGGAGCTTTTCTGTTACTCTCGGCCCGTGGGGGCTCTCGCCGGGCCTCGGGGCCGTCAAAATGAATGACGCAGGATGAGAATTCTGCCCTGGGGAAGGGCTCTGGCCCTCTGAAGACACCACGGCCTCGGAGGTCTGGGGTCGGGCGGGGCGGGTGGGATGGCTTGCCGGGGGCTTCCAGGAGGGCTTGGAGGGCGGGGGTCAACTTCTCTTCAGCTGCACGTGAGAGTGATCCCTCGCCGGAGTGACCTTTGGTGCGGGCTCACCTGGCCCCCCCGATCGCAGAACATGCGACAGCAGCGTCTTCCGCACTCGTGTTTGGTCCCCCCCGCGGCCCCCGGAAAGCTGCGCACCAGTGGTCATGCGTACATGCGTACCGAGGGTCGCCCTTGCGCGTGGCCGAGTTTTCGTTCCGACTTCCTTCTGCAGCGAAGGCGGAGCAGAGACAGAACGAGGGACAACGAACTAACCCGGAGAGGCAAGTAAGAAAGCCCCTCCGGCGAAAGTATAACGCTCCAGCACCCTGGAAGCGTTACCCTGGCACCTCGCAACCTGCACGATAACCCCGGGGGGGTTCTTGATTGCTTCCTGCGGTTACAGAACGAAGCGAAGCAGTGCAGGTCGTCCTCTTCGACCTGCTGGTCGGCTGCACGCTCAGCGGGGCGGTGTGCGCCGGCCCAGGCTCGCGCACCATCGGCGTCGCC
>CAUYUJ010020980.1:0-52500 GCA_963575745.1 Prorocentrum cordatum | reverse complement strand
GGGAGGGGGGGGGGAGGGGTTAGGGGAGGGGGGGGGTTTTGCCAGGGGGAGGGGGGGCGGGGGGGGGGGAGGGAGGGTTCCGGCAGGGGGAGGGGGGGGGGATTTTCGGAGGGGGGGGGGGGAGACCCCCGGGTTCTGGAGGAAAAGGTTGGCAATTTTCCACAGTAAAGCGGCGGTGGATCACGCTCTCTCATATATACACACACTATATATATATATATATATATATATATATTATATATTGACGTTTGTTCACATGCTATTGTTCTGGCGAGTGTGACGTGAGGGCCGCTTCTCTCTCCGTAATCGTTCTGGCTTCAAGCACAAATCTAGCCCCTCTTTTCCCTATGCTCAGCGCCCTCGCGCCATATCTGGGCTACGCATCCCAGGTCTCGATCGCGTGGCTGAACCGGTGCCCTGCGGCGCCGGCGTGTCCGTCGTGCACGTGCCCGTCCTGCCCGGCTTGTCCGGCCATCCCAGCGTGCCCTGGGGCGCCGGCACCGTCCTGCCCGGCGGAGTCTCCGGCGGGCGGGGACAGCCACCTGGCCGAGCTGGGCGGCTGGTTCGAGCCGGTGCTCCTGGTGAGTGTCTTCGGGCTCGCCCTCTTCGTCGGCATCGTGATCGGCACCGGCGCGGGCTCGTGCCTGCGCGGGGCGTGCTCGAGCTGGCTGGGAGCCCGCGGAGCCAGAGGCCCTCGTCATGGCGGCGCAGCAGGTCCTCCCGTGGGCGTGGGTACAGTACGCCGGCGCGCCGCTCTGGCACCAGCGGAGGGTGTTGGGGCGCTTGCGGCCGTCGGCGGCACGTCCGACTGAACCATACCGATTGGTCGTCGCGACGGCCCAGGCCGACGTGTACGATGAGGACTACTCGGGGGCCTGCGTGGACATCCAGGGCATCAGGATGTGTGCCACCCGGGCGATCCCGCCCGGCCTGGACCGGAACAACACCCATCGGTTCAGGCGGGACCCCACCGCGGCCGAGCTGGTCGCCTTCACCACGGCAGCGGAGCAGGTGTGCCAGGACATCCTCGTGAATGAGGCGAACCTGGCCGGAGTGGCGTTCGTGCCCCATCCGCAGGGCTGCCTCCAGCCGATCGCGGAGTTCTTGGTCGCTGCGGATCCTGTGCCTGGTGCTGTGGCGGCCGCGGGCCCGGGGGCCCTCGTCGCCGCGGGCGCTGCCCCGGGGGCTGGAGCGGCCCCCCTCGGCGGCGCAGCGGCGGGTGTGGCGGACAAGTGGGTTACGGTCGAGAGCACTTCGTACCACGCTCGTGGGGTGGTGATCACGTTGCCAGCTGATGCCCAGATCACCGGGGACCTGGCCATCTTCACTCCTGCTGGTCATGGCGCTGTGGTGGTGCGGAACATCCGTGACCTTGACGAGGGCATCTACAAGGCGCTCGAAGCCGTTCACGATCCTCGCATACTGCAGCGTGCCCATCACGCCGTCGATCGGCCTCGCCGCGGATACGCCGAGGCTGCCAAGGAGCTGGTCGAGAGCGTGGTGAGCAACTGGACGGTCCCTGGCCCTCGGACAGTGCTGTGGTGTGCTCTCTGGCTGGAGCGCCGATCGAGCACGCCGCTGTCGCACCACCGCTGGTTCGTGTCGACCTTCGGCCTGAAGGCCGACCAGTGGGGCGTCGAGCCGCACGGGACCGCCCTCCGGGCCCTCGAGGAGCTCATCTGCTTCGACGGGGTCAACGCGGCGGACCTGGCCGGCATCGAGGTCATCATGAGGAAGGCCCAGCTGACCGAGTACGTGTACTGGATGGACTCGCTTGGCAACGCCGAGAAGGGCAAGGGGGCCGGCAAGCCATCCGTCTCGTTCAGCCGTCTCATGGACGAGTCGGCCATCTTCTCTGGCCTGAACAAGGACACTGGCACGGCCATGGTGTGTCCGGCGTTGTTGGATCACGTGTCCGCCGAGGTCCAGAAGGATGCAGCCATTTTGAAGCAGGTGAGGAAAGCCAAAGAGGAGCGGGCCGCGCTCCTCAAGAAGCAATGAGGCCTGAATCCCTCGACCCAGGAGCCCCCCCCCGCCTGGGTCGCTACGCGCAGGGGGGGCCTGCCGCGCACGGCTGGCGCGCGCGTGATCTCTTGCCTCTTCCTCCCCCTCCTCCCCCTTCGCTCAATAGGGGCTCCTCATCAGATCTTTCCGGGGCGAGTCGGCGGCGTCTCGAGCGGTCTGTCCATAGTGAACGGTTGGTTCGGGACATCGCCCAATCTTTAAATGATTTGTTTCAGGGGTCGTCTTGTCGTGGGGGCGCTTGGCCTTCTACTGCTGCCCAGGACGAGGCTGTCCAGCGAATTCGGCTTGCGGTGCAAAGAATCGGCCCCCCCCCCGACGGACTCGACGGCGCGGGAGCCTTGCGAGAGTTCTGCGCCCGGCGCACCTATGGTGGTGAGCCCGCCACCGTTGCGCCGATCAGCCCAGCGTCTGTCTGCCTCTTGGACCTCCCTGCCACGGGCAGCTCCCCTCGTCCTTTGGAGCTGTTGGGAGGTCCGGAGGGTGAATCTTTGGCTGATAGAGTTTGCTCCAAACTTGTTCCTGAGTCCCTGGCTGCCGAGAGGCTTCAACAGGAGGCCCCTGCTAGAGCGTATACAGATCCAGCACTCCGACGTTCTCCCCGTCTGTATGCGTCTGTTTTAAATCGCTTGAGTGAGGCCGGTCTGATTGACTGGAGGCTAGGGCGCAAGGAGTCTGTGGGAATTTTCGCCGTTTTAAGAAGTCAGGAAAGCTGAGAGTTATTATCGATGGGAGACGGGTGAGTTGTTGGTTTCAGGATTCAGACCCCGTGCACCTTGCCAGCGGCGCCTCTTTTGCTAACATCCAGGTGGATACCAAAGAGCCTATCTGCGTCGGAGGAGTTGATGTGGCCAACGCGTTCTACAACTTAGCTCTTCCTCTACCTCTTCGGGAATACTTCGGTCTCCCTAAGACACGTGCGGGACTCGTAGGGGTTACTAACGTGGGTGGACAACCAGTGGGGCCTTCAACGTTTATTACACCTATCTTTATTGCGATTCCCATGGGCTGGAAACTGTCACTCTGGATTATGCCAGAGATCCTTGAATTACATTCTAGGCGTGTTCCTGGCATTGGTTTATATAATGCTCTCTTCGACGGGAGACCGGCTCCATCTCTTCATCCTCTTATACATACAGAGTATGTTGACAACTTCGTCGCTCTCAGCCAGTCCTTGTCAGATGTGCAGGCAGCAGCGGACGGTGTGTCTCGTCAGCTCGTTTCGGCGCCTCTGCCTGTTCACCCGTGCGAGTCCTCAGTAGGCGGCACGACGCTGGGCTGGCACTTCTCAGCGGACACGGCCGACGTTGGACTGAACCCAATGATGTGTTGGAAAATCCGCCTCGCTTTCATCGAGCTATGTCGTCGCCGTTTCGCGTCTGGGCGTACCTTGGAAATGTTGCTCTCCCACTACACCACTAGATGCCTCATCCGACGTGAACTTCTCTGTGTCTTTAACGCGGCTTACGCCTTCGCCGAGCAAGCTGGGGACCGGGCTGTAAAGATCTGGCCATCCGTCCTTCGTGAGCTGGCGCGGGCTAGCCACCTTATTGTCTTGGCGTATCGTGATCTTGGGGCAGAGTGGGATCCTGAAGTTACCGTGGTGGATGCATCCTCTTGGGGCCTTGGTGGTTGCTCTTACGTGGCCTCGGATCTTGATCTGGCATCCTTGGGCTCTTTCAACGAACGCTGGAGGTTCACTCAGTCTGGGGAGAAGGCTTTCAACCCGCGGGACTCCGTGCTCCTCGCACAGCGCCTTGGAGGTCACCATCGGGACTCCCCTCCTGATATCCCCGTGGGTCTGGTTCCCCCGGTTCCTGAGGCTCTGTGGGATGCCCCTTGGGTCCTCACGGAGTCCAGAGCCTGGCGGCGCCCGGAACCCCAGGTGTGTCTTGAGGGAAGAGCGATGGTCTGGGACGTGAAGCGGAAGGTCCGGGCACTCCGAAGCTTCGGCCGTAGGCACCTCCACCTCGGAGACTCGATGGCGCCCATCCTCGCGGTCACCAAGGGCCGGTCTTCGACGAGGCTGATGTTGCGAGTTTGTCGACAGCATGGCGCTCTAGCACTGGCCTCGTTCTCGTACCACGTCTGGAGATGGGTCCCTTCGGAGCACAATGCAGGAGATCCCGGATCTCGTGGACAGAGGTTTGCTCTTGCGGCCGCCTCGGCTCGAGCGGTCACTTCGCGAGCTCCGAGGGTCGCCACGCCAGCCGTCCCACCCCCGCCTGGTCTCGAGCAGCTGGACGCCCCGCCGGGGCTTGATGCTCCGGCTGCCTGGCAACGCCCTGATGTCCGCGAACGGCGAGTCAGGGCCGCCGGTCGGGCCCTCGCCGGGGCCTTCGGCGCCGCTGACGCTGCCTCGGTCAGCTGTGGCGCCCTTGTCCTCCCGGCAGGCGGCCTCGAGGAAGCGGCCGGCTGCTGCAGCGAGGCCGGCCGGGTCGGGACGCGGGGCTTTGAGCCGCCCAGCACTGGAGGGGGCCCGTCGTGCCGACCGCCGTGCCGCCCGGCGTCGGGCTCATCCGACGAGCGCGGCCGTCGGTCCTCTGGCCGGGTCGTCCTTCCTCGAGCACAGCGTGATCAGGCCTCAACAGCGGGCGCGGTACATTGCGATGGTGCAGGAGTTCAAGAGCTGGTGTCTGGTCATGGGGATCGCCCTGAGCACCGTGTCCGAGCTCGACGTCGGCCTGGCCCAGTACTTCCACGACCTCTTCTTCAACGGGGAGGTGGTCGACAGGGCCTCAGCGCTGCTGGCCGCCCTGGCTCATCTGGAGTCTTACCGCCTGTCGCGGAGGACCCCAGAGCTCCCCCGGGCGCGGGCCGCCCTGCGCGGCTTCGGGCGCCTGGCGCCGAAGCGGGCTCGCCTGCCTCTTCCATGGGTGGTGGTGGCGCTCCTAGTTGTCAAGATGGTTGCTTGCAAGAACGTGGACGCCGGCCTTCTGGCGCTTCTCAACTTCGTGTTCTACTGCCGGCCGTCGGAGCTGCTCCGAGCCCGCCGAAAGGACCTGATTCCACCAGTGGCTCGAGGTCCCCTACGGCTGCGGCACTGGGGGATCCTCCTGAACCCCCTAGAGGGGGAGACTCCGAGCAAGACACATGCCTACGACGAATCACTGATGAACGACAACTCGGAGTTCAAGTGGATGGACGCCGTGCTGGAGTACCTACGCGCGCGCGGCCCGCTGCCCGAGCTGATGACCACCATCGACTACGTAAAGTGGACGAGTCACTTCAGGAGCGCCGTGAGCGAGCTCGACCTCGGCCCCCTGATGCCGCTGACGATCTACCAGCTTCGTCACGGAGGTGCCTCTCACGAGATCCACTCCGGGAGCCGAGATCTGCTCGGGGTGAAAAAGCGGGGCCGCTGGGACTCCGACGCCTCCCTGCAACGCTACGTGAAGGCGGGGCGTCTCAACGAGCAGGTGCACCGCCTCAGCCTAGTCGCGCAGGCGGCGGCCAACCTCTGCGCGGAGCGCATTGGCTCAGTGATCCTGCAACCGCTCCTCGCACAGCGGCTCCTCGTGGAGGCCGGTTTGCCCTAGAGCTCTTCGCTGGCCAGGCGCGCTGGAGTGCGGCCTGGCGCTCGTGCAGGTCCTTGTCAGGGTTCCCAGTCTTCTCGATCGATATTCGGGCCGGGCCATCCCACGACCTAAACAACAAAACCTTGGGTCAGCTTATCCGGGGATGGCTCCGCTCGGGCCTTGTCGTGGCCCTCTGGCTGGGGACGCCCTGTACGACGTTTTCGGCCGCAAATCGAGAAGGGTGGCGAACGGCTCTTCATCCAGATGGTGTCCCTGGGCTGCCTCCTCGGGTTCGTGCTCGCGTTGAGGAGGGGAGCTACTTGGCCTCTCTTTCAGCAGGGCTCTTTAGGCTCGCTCGGTCCCAAGGCATCCCGGTCACCATCGAGAACCCCCATACAAGTCGTCTCTGGAGGCTCCCTTGTTGGCAACAACTTCTGAGGCTGTCAGATGTCGAAACCACGGTCATCGATTACTGCGTCTACGGGATGCCTTGGCGGAAGCGTACGCGTTTTGTCTCAGCTAACGTTCACCTTGGCCATCTTCATCGTCTCTGTGCTGGCCGCAAAGTTTGTGAATTCAGCGGCCGACCACATATCTACCTGCAGGGCTATGATGTGTCTGGTCGGCATCGTACACTTGAGGCTGAGCCATACCCGCCGAGGCTGTGCCGACAGATCGTCACCGCCTTCTCGTTCTCAATTCATTCCACTCGGTCTAAGCATTGGGAATAAAGTGAGGGGCTGCGGTAAATACCAGGGTTTATCTTTGGAAGAAAAAGGCGGTCTTGGGGTTCTAGCTGATACTGTATATCCTGTTCAGCTTGTTTCTCTCCGGGTGCTGGTCTCGGCACTCGAGCGCTGGTGGCTCTCGGCACTCGCAGCACACAGATCGATTCAGCGACACTGATGAGGAAAACATCCTGGCCTGGCAGTAACTTCAACCTGGAACATTGACGCTTGTTCACATGCTATTGTTCTGGCGAGTGTGACGTGAGGGCCGCTTCTCTCTCCGTAATCGTTCTGGCTTCAAGCACCCACAGACTCCGTTTTAATGCTATGCACTCTGCCTCCCCAAACCTCCCTCTCAGCCGCCTTTTAAGGGCGAGAAGCTTAACCTTCAACCTGGAACATATATATATATAATTTGCTCGCCCCCCCAGTATCATACCTTTTTCGTTCGCTCCAAACTCCAATCGTCAATCTCCTCCTCTTCATCCTCCTCGTTCTCCTCCTGGCCCGTCTGATGTGCTGGAGGGGGAACCTGAAAAGGCTCCCTGGCCAGTGGCGGGAGGGGAAGCCAGCAAGAGGAGCAGGAAGGCGGAGGAGGAGGAGGAGGAGGAGGAGGAGGAGGAGAGAATTGAATCTGGCGCTGAACCTTTCGGGGCTCGTGCCACTGGTGCTGTCCCCCTCGTCGTGGTCAGAGGCTTCTTTGATGTATGTGATGGCCTCTTGGGATGTTTCAGCAGTATTGAGCGATGTATTGAGTCATCGACCGAACAGGGAAACGGACAAGTTTTCCTTTTCGGTCCTGGACATGGAAATTGAAAAGTTTCTATGTTCGGTACAGGGGGAGGGAAACTGAAACGGTTTCCTGCCCCGTCGGCAGAGTGAAACTGAACAGTTTCCCTCTGCCATTCCAGGCTCACTGGAGAAGGAAATTGAACAGTTTCCTTGTTCAGTTACGGGAGCGGGAAACTGAAAAGTTTCTCATTCCCGCTCTCGCTTGCAAATCGTTGAAGAAGGAAATTCTTCACGCTTCGCGTATCCCCACCAGCCCATCTCAAAACAGCAACTCTAGCGAAGCATGCCGACAGTCGTGTTTTTCAGGCGTGTTTCCGCCTGCCCCCGCATATCTCCCCTGTTCCTTCTTCCTCCCGCCTCCGTGTACATCCTCCTTGTGGTGGGAGCGGGAGAAGGACGAGGCGGAGGAGGAGGGAGAGAAAGCGCTCCTCGTGGTTTGAGTCGTTCGGGTTTCTCGTCCTGGTGTGAGTCGTTCGGGCCCTTCTTCCTGGTGTGAGTCGTTCGGGCTCTTCGTGGTGTGAGTCGTTCGGGCTCTTCGTCCTGGTGTGAGTCGTTCGGGCTTCTCGTGGTGTGAGTTGTTCGGGCCCCTCGTCCTGGTGTGAGTCGTTCGGGCCCCTCCTCCTGCCCGTCCAGAAACGACGCCCAGGCGAGTAGAGGGTCGTCCTGATGGGCTTTTCGGCGTCTTGGGTGCCTCGGGGGGGCCTCTTTGGGCCGTTTGGGATCCTCTTGGGGGCCTCCTGGGGGCCTCTTGGGGCCATCTTGGGGCCTCTTGGTGCCTCCTGGGCGCTTCTCGGGGCCATCTTGGAGGAAATCGATCAAAGAAGAGGGGAGCTTTAATTAGCGCTGCCCCCTTCAGAAGGCCAACATGGGGCCAAAACCTTAGTAAAATCAATGGTTTTGGCTTGAAAGAAGAGGGGAGCTTTAATTAGCGCTGCCCCCTCAGAAGGCCAAAATGGGGCCAAAACCGTTCTAAAATCAATGATTTGGGCTTCAAAGAAGAGGGGAGCACTTTTCTTCCCCCCCCCGTCGGGGCCAGAATCCTCGTGAGGGGTGTCGTTTTTTAGCCCCCCCATGAGTCGAAAAAGACCCCTCCGGCCACCCGCGGAGGGACCTCTCCAGGCCCAGGGGGAAGGGGTAGGGGGAGGGGTAAACCCCTCCCCGAAGGGGAAGAAGGGGGGTTGAGAACAGAGAGAGCTCCCTAAACCACTCACGCCCAAAGGGCTGGTGGGACTGAACAGTTTTCTTGCTTGGCTACGGGAGCGGGAAACTGAACAGTTTCTCTGTCCCGTCCCCAAAGCACTGGAGAAGGAAATTGAGAAGTTTCCTTGTTCAGTTACGGGAGAGGGAAACTGAAAAGTTTCTCTGCCCCGTCTCCAAATCATTGGAGAAGGAAACTGAAAAGTGTCCTTGTTCATGTATGGGAGAGGGAAACTGGAAAGTTTCTCTGCCCCGTCTGAAACAAGACGGAGAGGGATTATTCAATCAGCCCACTCACACAGAAAACCTCGTCATTGGTAATAAGGGGCCACTAACGAAATTTTTTTGAGGCCGACCCCCGCGAAGGCTCACAGGTATCGTCTTGGAGGCCGACTCCCGCGAAGGCTCACAGGTATCGCTTTGGAACCTTTCGGGGCTCGTGCCGCGGGGCTTATTGATAAATGCATGTTTCGTATCATTGAAGCTTGATGGCATCTTGGATCCCAGAGCATCGTTTTCCAGCTTTTCCAGCTTGTCCCAGAGACTACCCATTGAAAAACGATGTATGTTTCCATCTTTTTCCGGCTTTTCCCAGAGACTGACCCATTGAAAAAACATGTGTGTTTCCAGTTTTGCCAACTTTTCCAGCTTTTCCCAGAGATTACACCATGGGAAAGCCATGTGTGTTTCCAGCTTTTCCAGCTTGTCCAGCTTTTCCCAGAGAGTACACAATGGAAAAACCTTGTGTTTGCCAGTTGTTCCAGCTTTTCCCAGAGACTACCCCATTGAAAAACCAGGATTTTCTATCTTTTCCAGCTTTTCCAGAGACTACCTCATTGAAAAACCATGTGTTTCCAACTTTGCCAGCTTTTCCTAGAGATTACACCATGGAAAAGCCATGTGTTTTCCAACTTTTCCCAAATATTACAGCATTGACAGCATCGGGAAAAGCTGGAAAAGCTGGAAAACACATGGTTTTTCCATGGTGTAGTCTCTGGGAAAAGCTGGAAAAGCTGGAAAACACATGGTTTTTCCATGGTGTAGTCCCTGGGAAAAGCTAGAACAGCTGGAAAACATATGGCTTTTCAATGGGGTAGTCTCTGGGAAAAGCTGGAGAAGCTGGCAAACACAAGGTTTTTCCATTGTGTACTCTCTGGGAAAAGCTGGACAAGCCGGAGAAGCTGGAAACACACATGGTTTTCCCATTGTGTAGTCTCTGGGAAAAGCTGAAAAAGTTGGCAAAGCTGGAAACACGCATGGTTTTTCAATGGGTCAGTCTCTGGGAAAAGCCGGAAAAAGCTGGATACACACATCGTTTTTCAATGGGTCAGTCTCTGGGAAAAGCTGGAAAAGCTGGAAGCACACATGGCTTTCCATGGTGTAGTCTCTGGGAAAAGCTGGAAAAGTTGGCAAAACTGGAAACACACATGGTTTTTCAATGGGTCAGTCTTTGGTTAAAGCTGGAAAAGCTGGAAAACACATGGCTTTTCAATGGTTTAGTCTCTCGGACAAGCTGGAAAAGCTGGAAAACATTTGCTCTCGGAGAGAGAGAGAGAGAGAGAGAGAGAGAGAGAGAGAGAAAGAAAGAAAGAGAGAGAGAGAGAGAGAGAGATGAGAGAGAGAGAGAGAGACAGAGAGAGAGACAGAGAGAGAGAGAAAGGTATGATACTGGGGGGGGCGTCTATATATATATATATATATATATATATATATATATTATATATATGTGTGTATACACACATTTCTATAAGATCAAAACACAATTTTAGCAACAAAGAAATTGAAGAGCAACAAAAAACGAGGAGCAACCCATGGCCTGGTTCACGCGAGAGGGCCTCCGCTCCGCGGAGGACTTCTGGGCAGAGGCCGCCCGCATCGTGCACTTGCTCGAGTGCGAGGGCGTGCCCCTCTCGGCGGAGGCTGGGGGCGACGATCGGGGGGGAGAGGCACATGCTTAGATCGGGCATGTCCCTCTACAGGGGGAGTGTTCAAAAATAGTGAAACAATAGGTTGGGGACGATTCAGCTATTCTCTTTGACTATGCTTGCAAGTGTTTCTTGGCTATTTTTCGTGTTTCGTTCAAGCTCTGCCTGTAGGACACGCCCGACCGGAGGAGGAGGAGGAGGAGGAGGAGGAGGAGGAGGAGGAGGAGGAGGAGGAGGAGGGGGACGCATCGACCCCCAAGGGCCCATGGATCGCCGATGAGGTTCTGATGGCTCCAGCCTGCCCAGGAACATGCGGGGTCAACATCGTCGGAGGCCTAGAGGTTGACACCAACACCAATATCGGCGGTGTGCCTCCATCCAGGAAAGAAGATCCCGATCTCGGTGATGGTGGTAATATTCTGGCTTCCAAGGTGGCCGAAATATTGAATCGCTTCGCTCATTCCGCCGGCCCGTGATATGGCATCGCTGGTTTTTGTCTGTGTGTTCGTTGCCCATGTTGCGCTCTTGGGGGCGGGTGTCGTTCGGACGCGTTGCGTGGGGAGTTTTGATGGTGAAGCAGTTCCCTGGGGGTCGTCTCTCGATGGGGCGAAATAGAGTCGTCGTCAAGATGCTTCTTTGGGGGGCCTCTTGGGGTCTGTTGAGAGGCCGTTCGGGGGCGCCTGGGAGACATGTTTGAAGCCTTCTGGGGCTTCTTTTGGGCCTCCTGGGAGTCTCCTGGGGCCTCTTGGCGACATCTTGGGGCCTCTTGGAGGCCTCTTGGGGCCTCTTTGGGACCTCCTGGGCGCCTTCTGGGACGGAGGGCTCCATTTTTGAGTTCTCGGTATCCCTCCTGAGTCCCTCTTGGGCCCGTCTTGGGGCCTCTTGGTCCGTCTTGGGCGGCACTTGGGCCGTCTTGAGGGCTCTCTTGGGTCGTTTCGGCGCCGTCTTGGGAGCTTCGTGGGCCGTCTTGGAGCGGTCTTGGGGGCCTCTTGGGCCGTCTTGGAGCGTCCGGAAGCCGAAAAAGCCAGAACACAAAAAACATCGAAAAAACCAATGAAAATCAACGATTTTGGCCTCTTGGGGCTCTCTTCGGAGGCCTCTTGGAAGGCTCTTGGGGCGTCTTGGAGGCCTCTTGGGCTGTCTTGGGGGCCTTTTGGGCCGTCTTGGGGTCATCTTCGGCGTCTTCGAGCGCTCTTTGGGCGTCTCGGGGGCCTCTTGGGCAGTCTTGGGGGCCTCTTGGGGCACTCTGAGCGCGCTCTGGGGAGCCTGAGAGGCCGCACCCAGAAGGAAAACCATCTCTGAGTAGACTTGGTCGGGCGGCGACCGGGCGTTGGTCGGGGTACTTTTCGCCGGGGGACCCCCAGGGGCCGCCCCGCGCGCGCGAACTAGAAATACTGTTAATACTGTTAACCAGTTACCGGAGATCTTAGCACGCCCTGGCCCGTTGGCCGAAATATTACCACCAACACCGAAATACAGGATCATCTTCCCTCTGTGGAGGCAACCCCCTGTGTTGGTGTTGGTGCCCATTTCCAAGCCTCCGACATCGGGGGAGGCTCCAGAGGAGGAAAAGGAAACCGCACCGCTACCCTTCTCTCGCTGCCCTTTTTGGGTCTTCTTTGGAGGCCCTCGTCGCCACCGCGAAACTCGCCTCGAAATTCTTGTCCGAACGCGCCCTGGGAGAGGTCCGGGGGGTAGCGGTATACGGTATCAGTACTTGTTTGGTTTCCCCAGAGGCGTCGGCCATCGGCCCGAGCTGTCCGCGGCCGCGGCAGAGGCTCAGCTGTCCAGGGTTGCTGCTCCACGCGAGGGAAGCGCTGCTCCAGCGAGGGGCTGCGGGCATGAAGACCGGGCGTGTCGTGAAGCGTGTCGTGCCCGTCGTTCCCGTGGCGGACGACGGCTAATTAGGTGGATGTCGGCCGGCGTCGCCCGTTCGCGCTCCATGGATTTTGTGGGAATGACGTGTTCTGGCGGCCATCGGCCATCGCAAGATTTTTTATTTAATTCGTATCTCACACAGCACACAGCACAACCAATGGCCTGAGCCAAACATGCACGAGCAAGCAGGACAGAAGCACAGATAATGCAGCACGCGCACGATGACTGGGCGTTTCGTGAGGCGTATCGTGCCCGTCGCCTCCGTGGCGGACGACGGCTAGTTAGGTGGATGGCGGCCGGGGTCGCCCGTTCACGCTTCATGGATCTTGTGGGAACGACGGGTTCGGGCGGCCATAGGCCCTGCTTCTGCAGCGGCTGCTCCCGGAATAGGCCCTTCGGGTGGCGGTGCTGGTGCACGCAGAGGCCCCTCGGGTGGCGTGCATGCGGCTCCCGGGACCAGCCCTGGTGGTGGCGGTCCCGGTTCTGAGCCGAGCACTGCTGCCGTTGCGGCGGTTGCTCCCAGCACTGGCCGCCAGAGTGCCTCGACGAAGCGTGTGTCCCATCGCGTCGAAACCCTTGGAAACATCAGCCTTGGTCATCACATCCGTACCCATCGGTCGTTGGAAATAGGTATTATGGGATTCCCAGATTCCAATCTACTTTGAACGCCTTCCAACTTCAACGATCGAGTGGATTCACGTTTTCCGTCCTCTTTGGGGGGCGGGTGGACACCCTATCTGCTTCAACGGATTCCTGCTTCATGCTTCTACCTACTTCTCCCGACCGATGGGTAAGGTTCAGGCGATCGCAAACATGCATCAAGCGGGCGTGGATTAGCGACGGGTCCCGTTTCCATAGGAAATCGCGGATTGCCGCCGCCGAGCGAGGCGGCACCAGCCGCATTTCGTGGAGGGCACTTCCTCCGATCCATGTCTGCGCGCCCCCGAAAGGTTGAGACGGCGAGGAAGCCACCTGGCGCAGGAGCCTCGCCGACGAAACGCCTCGCGTGCGACGGCGAGGTCAACGGAGGTCCTCTACGATCCTCCCTGCGCCCAGCGCAGCTTCTAGACAGAGGGTCGAGAATGGACTCGGCGTCCGCAGGCGTGGACGCCCCCCCCCCACACACACACAAACACACAAACACACACACACACACACACGCACGCACGCACGCACGCACGCACGCACGCACGCACGCACGCACGCACGCACACACACACACACACACACACACACACACACACGCACACACAACACACACACACACAAAACACACACACACACAACATACACACACACACGCACACGCACGCACACACGCACACACATGGACTTGACGTCCGTAGGCGTGGACGCCCGCCAATGTCCGAGGCGGGAATGTATGCATGATCACCGCCTGGAGGATCAGCTTCGGGGGCATCGGCAGGCGGTGGATATGGACATATTCGGGCCCCCGGGGGCCAACATTTGTCCATATCCACCACCTGCTGGGGCACCAGGACGGCGGTTCCCAGGCGGTGGATATGGATAAATTCTTGCCTCGCATAGTGGCTGATGCGATTCACACTTGAGCGACGCACAAAAAACGGGGTCGTCTGCGCCGACATTGGCGCGTAAGTTGCCCGCGTAAGCTCTTCGCTTCCAATGTGGCATGCCGCGCTGGAGGCCCGCGTGAGCCACCGTGTAAGGGCGCAATGTCATTTAACGTAAGACTTTTTATCGTCGGTCAGTTATCCCTCAGTACTGAAACATACAGCCGGCACGCGTCTCCGTAGCATGCGTCACGTAGCAATAGCTGCACCCAGTCGGCTTCCAGCCGGCGACGAATTTTGGCTGCCCTGCGCACTTAGGAGGACCGCCAAGACAGCACCGACACCTTGCTGGCCAGGCCGGACGCCAGTCAAGCGACGCAAAAGGACTGGGTCGTCTTCGCCGACATTGGCGCGTAAGCTGCCCGCGGAAGCTCGCGCGTGAGCGCACTCGTCTCCAATAAAGCGTGCCGCGCTGGCGGCCCACGTAAGCCACCGCGTAAGGTCGCTATGCCATCTCGCGTAAGATCCCTTTTTGATCGTCGCTCAGCTGGGGATCAGCCACGCCAACCGCCCAGGCGCACTGAATAGGAGTGTCGGTACCGATGCCACCACCTGGGCTAGGTCGTGGTGCCAGATAGTCAGAGACTGGGAGGCTGTGTCGCGAAACATCTGTACCGCCTTGTTGAACACCACGATATCTTTCAGCACAGCTCGCTCCAGCCTGCTGGCAAGGATGGAAGCCGGGCCCGACATTTCTGGTCGGTAGAAGCCAGGCCTGAGCTGCTCGAATTGGGTACGGCTCAGAGTCTCCAGCCGTTTGGAGCGCCGACCCTTCTCGAGCACGATTGGATGGATCTCCTCTAATATGCACTTCTCTTGGACTGCTCGAATGCGGTGTGCCTCCTTCTGGATGCGACGACCAGCGAACTCTGTCTCGTCGCCGCGCCACTTGCCAAAAGTGAGTCGGCTCTTCAGGGAGTCGGCCAGCCACTGTGTGTGTGAGGGAACGGTACCGAGCCAAAGGTCACCCCACCTCTACAGGCGGCCCGAATTAGTAGGTCGACCCTGCCAGATCAAGGGTACCCTCGTGTCCTGTGTCTTGCGACCCATGCCTCCTGCATTTCTGTGGCAACGTGGCCCCCGGAAGGGTCTTGTGTCCTCTCGCGTGTCCTCTCCAATCAAGTCCGACTGTATCGGCACCCGAGCCTTCAGCGCCCCCTGCGCACGCAGAGTCCAGCAGCTCGGGGTCAGCAGCGGCTTCTTGAAACCGCGGTCGCTGTGGTGGGAAGTGGTCGTCGCGTGCACTCCCAGGGAGCGTCGTCTGAGCCGTGGACTGCCAGGGAAAGCCTGATCGAGCACCCGTCCGGCACGTGCATGCTGAGGAGGAGGAGGAGGAGGAGGAGGAGGAGGAGGAGGAGGAGGAGAGGAGTAGAGAGGAGTAGGGAGGAGGACGAGGAGGAGGACGACGAGGAGGAGGAGGACGAGGAGGAGGAGGAGGAGGAGGAGGAGGAGGAGGAGGGAGGAGGAGGAGGAGGAGGAGAAGGAAGAGGAGGAGGACCACGCTGATCGGACCTCTGGCTTGACGTGACCTTATTGATTGACTGAAGGCGTTCTTGCAGTAAATAATGCTCTGATCCATGCCGTAGCCAAGGAGTACCAGTCCGAACAGCATCATCGACTCCGATTGTGGCGTCGGGGAGTAGGTCACTAGATGTTCAGTGTCCGGGTCGGCGAAGCCATGGACACACCAGCGGCTCTTGGTCTTCGGTGTGCTGAACATGCCCTCCTATGCCTTCCAACGACGCACCATCTGGGAGGACAGCACTGACAGCACTCGCTCAGGCCGCGTGCGCATCACTCGAGAGGCTCCTCATTGCTAAGTATCCGCAGCACGTTCGGCTTGTTGAGAACACTCCTCTCGGCCTCGTCGGACTGCTTACAGATCTCGCGTTCCTGGCGGTCGAGGCCCTTCGGCTTTACCTCTCCACCTCGAGACGACAGAAGAGACCATTGACCAACACAATGTTGCCGCTCCAGCCAGACTCCTCAAACCAGATGCTGAGCGCCTCACAGAAACCCTCCAGAGCACTGAAACTGATCTCGTCCATCTGTATGTCGGCGTCTTGCTGCCTCGCTCCCAGGTTTCCGAAATCCTGGATCTGACTGCGGACGCTGCCCACCGTTCTGGTGGAGCCGAGCTGAGGCAGTAGCTCCCTGGGCGTCGGTGGTCCAGAACCTCGAAGAAGCTCGTCGGTAGGAAGTCCACCACCTGAGCCGGATCTGAGCTCCGCTGGACTCAGCCTGGCACGCTTGACCTCCTGCTCGTCCTCAGACAGGGAGGGTCTCCCCGAGGAGGCCAGAGAGCCTCCCGCCGTGGCCACCGCTTGAGAGAGCCAGAGTCCGATTCAGCTGGTGCGGTATTCGATTGGGAGGAGGAGGATGAGGAGGAAGAGGAGTAGGCGGCGGGGAGAGGAGTCGGAGGGGAGGAGGAGGAGGAGGAGGAGGAGGAGGAGGAGGAGGAGGAGTTGGCTCTGCTGCGAGCTGTCGGGTTGGACCAGCAGTGGCAGTGTCGGCACTGTCTTGGCGGCTGATCACGGCCGGTTCCGTTGGCGGTGGGACGGCTGACTCGTGCTTTGGTGCTGGTATCAGTCGCAGCTCTAGTCCTGGCGCCCAGACGAACCAGGGCCTCGGTCTCTGTCCAGCTGCTGAGGTCGGCGTCGGGAGTCCTGGAGGAGGAGCTGGTGGTGCGAAGCGTGTTTGAGCCACAGTGTCCGCGGTCGCTGGAGTCTGAGCTGGGGTAATTAGGAGGATTGCTGGAGTCGGAAGCGGGGGTAGGAGCCCTGGAGACCTCGTTGGTGATGTGGGGACCCAAGTTGGAGTCCTGTTGAGCGCTACGGCTGCCTGACGCCTCGTTGGAGCCCCTTGGGATAATGGAGATTGGTGATGCTGAGCTGGCGGAGCTGATTGGTGCCACGGTGGCCTTTGGAGGTGGAGGACTTTCTTGAGCAACGTCCAGAGCCCCTCCCGAGATACCCTTGGCTAGTTGCTGTTCCAAGACGTCCCGATAACACGTAGTCATAATAAGTTCTGCCCCCAATGATTCGGATTGCGTAGCCAGACGAATTTGTTCACAACTGCATTTCCGCACGCAGACGACTCCGCACACACACACACACACACACACACACACACACACCACACACACACACACACACACACGCACACACGCACACACGCACACACGCACACACGCACACACGCACACACGCACACACGCACACACGCACACGCACACGCACACGCACACGCACACGCACACGCACACACGCACACACGCACACACGCACACACGCACACGCACACGCACACGCACACGCACACGCACACGCACACACACACACCCACACGCACACGCACACGCACACGCACACGCACACACACACACACACAAACACACACACACACGGTGGTGCTGTGATGATACACTACGGCCCCCAGTCCCACCCATCGGTCCCGTTGTAGCCCATAGGGTTTGCGCCCCGTCCTGGGCGCCCGTCTCCAGATGTACACCCAGTCCTGGGGTTGGCAGACCCTGTCCTTGTGCCAAGCTGCGCCCAGGGCGTGCTGCAACTTCCTTCGAGCGTCTCCCTCAATCGCAAGCCGTCGAGCGTGAGTCCTGATCTCGTGCTGATGCCTGAACCCCGCCGCTGCACTGTCTAGGTCTGTGCTCGGCTCAAGGTCGTGAAGCCCTATGTGGTCCAGGGGGTCCTCGCTGAGCAACTCTTGGGGCACTCGGGGGTTCTGTCCGAACACGAGCTGGAGTGGCGAGTACCCACCCCGGGTCAAGAACCAGTTCGCAGGCCGCCAGCTCCAGGTCGTCAGGGCCCTCTAAGATCACGTCATCTATGAATCGTTGGAGCCGCTCCTTCAACCATTGACCCGCGCGCTCCGTCTTGCAATTCTGCCACGGGCTGTCCGCGTCGGTGGTATGTTGGAACATGCCTTGCTGCTCGAGGCGTCGGCTGAACTCGGCCTCGAACTCACCGCCCCCGTCGGAGATGAGGACCTCGGGAGGCCCGTAGTGTCGGATCCAACCTCGAGCGAAGGTTCACCACACAGTAGTTGGCTGAGAGCACTTCCAGGGACCCACGAGGCCTACCCACTGCAACGACGTACCCAAGCACACGGCATTCAGCAAAGTGGATTCACGGTGCTGCTACGTCACAAAGAACCATTCCGACCAATGTGTTTAAAGAGAAGGTGCGAGCAACAGTGGCTTTCCGTTGAGGAATGGACTTGCTTGCGCTCTCACAAGACTTGCACACAAACTGTCTCTGCACGAATCGCAACATCTCTGACCGAGCGTGAGCACACCTGGGAATACGTAGCAGATCCCCCTTGGAAGGATCGCCAAAATTGATGTGAGCCGTCTCCACCTGACGAGTCCGTCCCCGAGTCAGCGGACAGTCCTGCTCCTCCTCCTCCCCCTCCTGTGATGAGCTCTCCTGGTCGGAGACCTCAGCCTGGGCCTGAGGTGTCTGTTCCTCCTCCCGCGGAGGCGCCAGAACGCCGCTCGGAAAGCTCTCGTCGACACCCTGCCGCTGTGATATGGCCGAACGGTGGTCTGCGTAGGCGATTGCCCTACAAACCTTGTGCGGATGACAGGCCGCACGATGGGGCAGACCACCTCCTTGCAGCACCGGATGCTCGCGGTCCCTGGCGCACCGCTCTCCCAAGAGTGCCCGTACAACTGCACAGTCGTCAGTAGCCATTGTGGTTGGTTTCTTCGAGACGGTGCGCAGCCTAACAGAGAGCCCGAACTTGCACACACCGAAGGTGATCCTGGACACGCCCGAGAGTTCCAGAAGCCTCTGAGAGTTGGGAAGACGCCAAGAGGTAGCTGTAGCTGGGTTTTCAAGAGCAAACCCGCGACCGCCGGCGACCTGAAGCCCGATCATCTCCATCGCATACGACCACAAGACCAGTGCCTCGTCTCTGGCCCTGCTCGTCACCACAGGGTCTCGACGACCCCTCATTGACAGCGTTGATGTAAGCAACCTCCGTACACGGAGGAGGAGGAGGAGGAGGAGGAGGAGGAGGAGGAGGAGGAGGGAGGGAGGGATAGGGAGGGAGGAGGGAGGGAGGGAGGGGAGGGAGGAGGGGGAGGGAGGGAGGGGGGAGGTAGGGAGGAGGAGGAGGAGGAGGGAGGAGGCGAGGGAGGAGGGAGGAGGGTGGAGGGGGAGGGGGAGGGGAGGGGGGTAGAGGAGGGAGGAGGGAGGAGGAGGAGGAGGAGGGAGGAGGGAGGAGGGAGGAGGGAGGAGGGAGGAGGAAGGAGGAAGGAGGAAGGAGGAAGGAGGAAGGAGGAAGGAGGGAGGAGGAGGAGGGAGGAGGGAGGAGGAGGAGGAGGAGGAGCACCAACCGAGGACGCCACTCTTCGAGCACTCTCAGACCTGGCTCTCTCGATGGTGGGCCCCTCGGACATCCCATCCCGGCCACTCCGACCTTTGTTGTCGAGCCTTCGATTCCCTGGGGCGTCTGCACCTCCTTCTCGAATCAGTTGATTCGCAGTCCACGACATCGCAGATCCTCCTCCAGGTCCTTCAGAGCCCGGTGTCCGATGATCGCCTGAGATGCGCCGCTCTCTACAATGATCAGGCTGGTCTCGAGAGTGAGCAGCGTGAGCTCCGTCTCTTGGTGGCCGGAGTCCTGGTCACCGATCTCCTTCAGCGTTGCCAGCACGGTCTTGCCCAAAATGGTGATGCCGTTGAAGCTAGCCTGGTCGCCGTTGTCTGCCTCGATGGCCGCGCAGGTGAACGCCACCGCCTCTGCTCTGGATTTCGTCTTGCTCCTACTCTCGTCTCGAGGTCGGTGGAAATTCTTGCACTCCTTGTACCAGTGTCCAACTTCTCCGCAGTTGCCGCACTTCGTGATCAGCTTCAGTTGGGATGGCAGCAGGCGGCGCTTCTTCTTCTTCTTCTTCTTCTTCTTCTTCTTCTTCTCTTTCTTCCAGACTCCTCGGTCGCGCTTCAGCGCCGTCTTCAGCTTATGATTCTCCTTCCAGGTCTGGTTGGTCTTGCCGATCTGCGCCAGCGTCTCCATGACCTCCGGATCGGCCCTTCTCCGAGAATTGTACCAGCACCATGGGCTTTATCCTCTGAGTCGAGCTCCTCCGCCCAGTGAGACCACTCGAGGATCGGCTCGTCGCTCGAACTCGTCGCCGCCGCCTCGGGTGTTGCCGATGTGGAGGAGGTCTGCTCCTCCAGGCTGACCAGAGTCGGATGATTGTTGTCGCCCCACACTTTACTTCTGGTGTCCAGCTTCGGTAGTCCCCAGAGAATGCCCTCGCCCAGCATAGAGCCTTTCGTCAAGTTCTTGAGATTCTGGCGGCCTTGGTCGTTGAGACGAGACCCCTGTAGCATTAGCATTCCTTGAATCTTCGGCGGGATCTCCATCCCGATGCTCTTCGCCTTGTCGAACTGACGCTCCCGCCGCTCCGCGAAGGTGTGTAGGTCCTCGTCTTTTCGGCGCTCTGCGTCCTGCATCGCCTCACTGCCCGTCCGGAATAGATCGTCGTCTTCTCTTTCACCAGGTTTGACGCCCACCCTGCGCAGTATGGTCTCCACGGTTAGCTCGCCGTCCGGGATGTCCTCGAGGCTCGAGCGGATGTCCCATGGCAGCACCTCTAGCAGCCTGTCGGTAGTTTGCGTCTCGCTCAGGTGTAGGCTCGCCTTCCAGCGCTTCACGTACTTCAGGAGGGGAAAAAACACACAGACACAACGAATCGTCGATTCCCAGGAAAATATTGGAAAATATAGGAAGTGGGGGGGAAGATGAAAATCCAAAAAATATGGAAAAATATTGCGAATCCTGTTATTTGTGTGTATTTATGTGTGTGTGTGTGTGTGTCCTTGGGCCCCTACAGTATTGTCTCCATAGTCTGAACCTCTCCCAGCCTGGCCATGATGGAGCTGGCCTGGATTGCTGCCACGGGCCTTGCCACCAATTGGAAGTGCCCCGCCATGAGCTCCAATTGCGCCACGGATCTTGATTCGACCACTCCTGGTCTGCCCACTGCGTGTCCGCAGATCCTCTCCATGCCTCAGCAGACCTCCTAGACGGTGGGACCCTCCCCCTCCCCCTCCTCCTCCTCCCCCTCCTCCTCCTCCTCCTCCTCCTCTTCCTCCTCCTTCAGATCTTCCAGGCAGCATCCCTCCAGGGATCGTGACGGGCCCATTCATCTATCATGCTCCGGCCCGCCTCATGAGAGAGGGAGCCGCACCGCCCCTCTTGCTCTCCGACGTGTGCTTCTGCTCCGTGAGCCTCGGCGACGCGGTGGGCGCCAGCGTCGCTGGGTCGCTCTGCTTGCTATCCTGCCCAAATGATGTGGACAGGATAGCAAAATGAACGCGCATTCTTAAAACAAAGTATTGACAAAAACTATGATCTACTCAAGCGAGAAACGGAATTACTAAATTGCGCCGCCTAATCAAACAAGGCAAACCATAATTCAGTAAACGCAAGAATTGGCTTACTAAACTCAAAAGCGGATTTTCTAAATCCAGGGCCGTTTTTCTAAATCCCAGATGTGATCATTACCATAACCTGAGTGGTTCCATCAGACATCTGCGTCAGAGAGCGCCCCTGCTGCGTCAGAGAGCAAGAATGTCAGACTAAGATGTTTCTCAATCAGCACACGCAGCACGATCAGTGGCTTGCGCCAAATGTTTCGCCGGCGGCGCCAAACATCGAATTGTGCCAGCATGCAAGAGGAGGAGGAGGCAAGGCGGGCGGCCGCGGGGGGTCTTCAGCCAAACATGCAAATGCAAACATGACAGATGCACAGATAATGTAGCACGCGCACGACAAACAGCAATATTAGGTGAGTCAGGACGAGAGGGACCTTCATGATTCCACAGTCCTCGCGAGCATCGGCCAGGCTGGCATGAGCGGAACGCGATACTGGAGCCTTGGCTAGAGGCCGCCCGGTAGTTATAGTTGTGTTAGGAAGGTTCATGGTTGCTCCGATTGTATAGGCCGAGCAGGCTTCCAAAGTCACGCTGGCCATCTGGCTGGCTGGCTGGCTGGCGTGCGAGAGCAATGTGGCAAGCAGCTGGTTTGTTCCGTTCCACCCTGCCCATTGTTTCAGCCAAAGCTGTACTGTACAAGAAGACATGGCCCGAATGGCGATCGACAGGTGACGTCACAAGCATAGCACACGTACGCTGTTCATGTTCAGACGGCTGCTCCGCAGAGGAGCCAAATTACCCGAGGATGATTGAAGATGACACTTGTTCGATTGGGACGGGCCCCGTAGGCCGATGGGGAGGGGGGAAAGATGGCCATGAGTGTCTTTACCGCCCCCATGTCCTCCACCCTCAAGGACTTTGCAGCCGTGGCCTTCAGATCAGGCAGGGTCCCCTGCCGCGAGGAGTCACGCGGAAGAGTGGGCGGCACACCAGTCGTGCGCAGGGACCCTTGCCGCGGAGAGTCACGCTACAGTGCGGGCGTCGCGCCAGTCGTGCGCGTTCATCCCGTGCATGAAATCTCCATGCGGGCTCTGCGAGCTCGCGCGGTTGGGAAAACGGCTCGTCGTCCTTCATTTCCGTTTCCGTCACCTTTTCCTGTCTTTCCTCATCGCCCCATCTTTGTCAGGTTGCCGAGGCGCTGCGGGCTTTCCGCAGAGTGCAGTACATATTAGCATGGTTACGATGCGAAAGGTTCGGGTGCAGACGTCTTGCGAGATCCAGCGGATTAAGGTCCAGCGGGAATTGCAGCCATCCCATTCGAAGGTGCACAGCCGAAGGCCCAGCTTCGGCATCAAGTAGTCTCGTCCCATATGCTGGGGTAGCCCATGTGAGAGAGAGAGAGAGACCGCGGAAAGGGATTCGCGCGGGACATTGTTTTGTCCTTCTCTTTTCCCATCCGTTCGTTTCCCTTCCCTCGTTCCCTCCCCCCCCGCTGGCCCCCTCCTCCCCCTCCCCCTCCCCCTCCTCCTCCTCCTCCTCCTCCTCCTTCAGGTCTTCCAGGCAGCATCCCTCCAGGGATCGTGACGGGCCCATTTATCTATCATGCTCCGGCCCGCCTCATGAGAGAGGGAGCCGCACCGCCCCTCTTGCTCTCCGACGTGTGCTTCTGCTCCGTGAGCCTCGGCGACGCGGTGGGCGCCAGCGTCGCTGGGTCACTCTGCTTGCTATCCTGCCTAAATGATGTGGACAGGAAAGCAAAATGAACGCGCATTCTTAAAGCAAATTATTGAAACAAACAATGATTTTCTAAAGCGAGGAACGGAAGTACTAAATTGCGCCGCCAAATCAAGACAAGACAACGCATATCTTTAGTTAACGCAAGAATTGGCTTACTAAACTCAAAAGCGGGGTTTCTAAATCCGGGGCCGTTTTTCTAAATCCCAGATCTTATCATTACCATGACCTGAGTGGCTCCATCAGACATCTGCGTCAAAGAGCGCCCCTGCTGCGTCAGAGAGCAATAATGTCTGACTAAGATGTTTCTCAATCAGCACGCAGCACGATCAGTTGGCTTGCGCCAAACTTTTCGCCGGCGGCGCTAAAAATCGAATTGTGCCAGCATGCAAGAGGAGGAGGAGGCAAGGCGGGCAGCCGCGGGGGGGCTTCAGCCAAACATGTAAATGCAAACATGACAGATGCACAGATAATGTAGCACGCGCACAACAAACAGCAATACTAGGTGAGTCAGGGCGAGAGGGAGAATCATGATTCCACTGTCTTCGCGAGCATCGGCCAGGCTGGCATGAGAGGAACACGATACCGCAGTCTTGGCTAGAGGCCACCCTGTAGTTACACTAGGAGGCAGGACCTGGAGGCAGAGTTGGTGGTGGCGGAGTGGGGAGGTGCGAGATACGAGACTATTGTTTCCAGCCTTTTAATTTTTCTCCAGCAGGTTCACAGCTGCTCCGATTGTACAGGCCGAGCAGGCTTCCAGAGTGATGCTGGGCAACCTGGCTGGCTGGCTGGCTGGCGTGCGAGAGCAATGTGGTAAGCAGTTGTTTTTGTTCGTTCCACCCTGCCAATTGTTTCAGTCAAAGCTGTGCAAGAAGACATGGCCTGAATGGCGATCGACAAGTGACGTCACAAGCATAGCACACGTACGCTGTGCATGTTCGGACGGCTGCTTCGCAGAGAAGCCAAATTCCCCGAGGCTCACTTGTTCGATTGGGACGGGCCCCGTTGGCCGATGGGGGGGAGAAGGCCATGAGTGTCTTCACTGTCCCCTATGTCCTCCACCCTCAAATACTTTGCAGCCGTGGCCTTCAGATCTGGCAGGGTCCCTTGCCGCGAAGAGTCACGTGGAAGAGTGGGCGGCGCGCCAGTCGTGCGCAGGGTCCCCTGTCACGGAGAAGTCACGCTACAGTGCGGGCGTCGCGCCAGTCGTGCGCGTCCATCCCGTGCATGTCATTTACAGGCGGGCTCTGCGAGCTCGCGCGGTTGGGAAAAAAGGCTCTTCGTCCTTCATTTCCGTTTCCGTCACCTCCACCTGTCTTTCCTCATCGCCCCATCTTTGTCAGGTTGCCGAGGCGTTGCGGGTTTTCCGCAGAGTGCAGTACATATTAGCATGGTTACGATGCGAAGGGTTCGGGTGCAGACGTCTTACGAGATCCAGCGGATTCAGGCCCAGCGGGAATTGCAGCCATTCCATCCGACGGTCCACAGCCGAAGGTTCATCTTCGCAATCGTGTAGTCTCATCCCATATGCTGGGGCAGCCCAGGTGAGAGAAAGAGAGAGAGAGAGAGACCGCGGAAAGGGATTCGCTTTTCCCATCCGCTCGCTTCCCTTCCCTCGTTCCCCCCCCCCCCGCTGGCCCCCCCCCCTCCCCCCCTCCCCCTCCCCCTCCCCCTCCCCCTCCTCCTCCTCCTCCTCCTCCTCCTCTTCCTCCTCCTCCTCTTCCTCCTCCTCCTCTTCCTCCTCCTCCAGTCAATGCACCCCTTCCGCACCACCATTCTTTCGCCCTTCCTGCTCTCTCTCTACTTGCGCGCACTGTGCTGTACTTCACTGCTCGTGACTTGTGTGTTACCTGAAGTTGTTTGGCTCTAAGGAAACAGAAAAAACAACGATCCTGCGGCGCGCGCGTGCGTCGGCTGGCAGGCCGGCCTCCTCCCTTCAGTGCTACCTTAGGGTACGCTTGACGGCATTATCCCTTTTTGCCCATGTCATCGGCGGAGCCCACTGACCATGAGACATCATCGGGACATATTGCAAGGATTACGAATATCCAGGCAAAAGATTGGTTATCAGCCGAAACGACGGCACAGCCGCTCGTTTCGCAGAGCATGGGATATCAAGAAGGAGCGCTCGGGCGAACAGAAGATCGAAGACCTTCCGAGCGTCACACAAGTATAAGCACTTCAACAAGGCGGCAAAACCCTTTTAACCTTCCCAGTAAGAGAGCATGAGAGACTATGTTCGACTTGGCAGAAGGAGATTCATTTGTTGATTCAGTGACGAGATCCAGAGAACAGTACTCGAGCGGAAGGTATGGCACAGCCAAAACTTCCGCCGAGGGAACCTCTGAGTTGGTGTCGGCACGCCCTGGCTTTCAGCCATCGACCGACGTAGATCTCGGAATGGGAAAGTTGTTGGATCATATCCCCATCGGAACTTCATGCGCTGAAAGTGTGGGCGCCGAGCAGGCAGTGCAATATACGTTGCATGGACAGAGTGAGGATGTGAGCGATTCACAGCTGGAAGGGGACAGTTCCCATTCGATAGAAAAGAACGAGGAATATGCCCAATTCCACACCTCGCCTGGTCCGTCGCGTCATCCCGAGCCTCTTCTTGATCTGTGTGTCGGACTCGCTTCTAACCGTACAATGATAGAGGCAAGTCAGACAGCCATCCTTGATTCTGACGATGATGATTAAGACGGAGAAAGCCTAACTCAAGGTGAGCGCTCATCGGCACAGCCGATATTGAGCCCCCCCGACGCAATGCGCGCGGTGAGAAATACGCGAGAAGTTACAGACATGACTCCCCGTCTGCTTGCGAAGAAACCGAAGGGTGAGGATGACGACTTGAATGCCCCACCCTTATCGCAGGGTTTTTACCGAACAGCGAAGACTGATAGGTTTCTGGTAGGGCCAAAAGAGAGCATCATGACTCCCCAGGGGGGTCTGGGCGAGGTCCGGACGGGATCCAGACGGGATCCGGACGGGAATCCGGGGATCCTATTTTTAGCCAGCAGTAGCGCACTTCGTGGTCTTCGAGTTCCCAGAACTCCATTCCTGGGCATGATTTTGAATGCCCAGAACCAACTGTAAGCCACTGCGTGTTCTTCGAGTTTCCAGAATTCCGCTCATGGGCATGATTTTGAATGCCCGGAGCCAACTGTAGCCCACTTCGTGTTCTTCGAGTTCCCAGAACTCCATTCCCAGGCCATTTCTGAATGCCCGGAGCCAACTGTAGGCCACTTCGTGGTCTTCGAGTTCCCAGAAATCCATTCTTGGGCATGATCTGGAATGCCGGGAGCCAACTGTAGACCACTTCGTGTTCTTCGAGTTCCCAGAATTCCACTCCCGGGCCACATTTTGCATGCTGAGGCAGGCTGAGGCCAAGGCTGGCTGAGGCTGAGGCCGAGGCTGAAGCAGACTGAGGCTGAGGCTGCGGCAGGCTGAGGCTGAGGCTGAGGCTGGCTGAGGCTGAGGCTGAGGCAGGCTGATGCTGAGGCATGCTGAGGCTGAGGCTGAGGCTGATGCAGGCTGAGGCTGAGGCTGAGGCCGAGGCTGAAGGCAGACTGATGCTGAGGCTGAAGCAGGCTGAGGCTGAGGCTGAGGCAGGCTGAGGCTGAGGCTGAGGCTCAGGCCGGCTGATGCTGGGGCAGGCTGGGGCTGAGGTTGAGGCTGATGCAGGCTGAGGCTGAGGCAGGCTGAGGCCGAGGCCGAGGCTGAAGGCAGACTGAGGCTGAGGTTGAAGCAGGCTGAGGCTGAGGCTGAGGCAGGCTGAGGCTGAGGCTGAGGCCGGGCGAGGCTGAGGCTGAGGCAGGCTGAGGCTGTGGCCGAGGCTGAAGAGAGACTGAGGTTGAGGCTGAAGCAGGCTGAGGCTGAGGCTGAGGCAGGCTGAGGCCAAGGCTGGCTGAGGCTGAGGCTGAGGCAGGCTGAGGTTGAGGTTGAGGCAGGCTGAGGCAACCTGAGGCTGAGGCCGAGGCTGAAGGCAGGCTGAGGCTGAGGCTGAAGCAGGCTGAGGCTGAGGCAATCTGAGGCTGAGGCTGAGGCAGGCTGATGCTGAGGCAGGCTGAGGCTGAGGCTCATGCAGGCTGAGGCTGAGGCAGGCGGAGGCTGAGGCCGAGGCTGAAGGCAGACTGATGCTGAGGCTGAAGCAGGCTGAGACTCAGGCTGAGGCAGGCTGGGGCTGTGGCTGAGGCAGGCTGATGCTGAGGCAGGCTGAGGCTGAGGCTGAGGCTGAGGCAGGCTCAGGCTGAGGCCGAGGCTGAAGGCAGACTGAGGCTGAGGCTGAAGCAGGCTGAGGCTGAGGCTGAGGCTGAGGCTGAGGCAGGCTGAGGCGGAGGCAGACTGAGGCTGAGGCTGAGGCAGGCTGAGGCTGAGGCTGTGGCTGCGACTGCCGTTGTCGCTGCGATTGCCGCAGGGGTCCAGAAATGATGGCCGCAGGGGTCCAGAAATCTGCCTGTGGGACGTCCTGCACGGTAGAGCAAGACTGAAAGCCGGGAAGGTTGTTGGCAGCGACGGGGCCACCCCAGAAATTTACAAAGTCTTACAATGTTTATGCGTATGTGAATTTGGGCAACATTTCCGAAAGAGATTTTCTGATGTCTGGAGTCCTGATCCCCCAAGTTGGAAACACATCGATTTCACAGGTATCCCGAAAATTATTCATCCTCAGACGCTACCAGATTTCAGGTGGGTGGGAAAACTTGACGTCTGCTCAAAATGGTATCTTCTTGGTGTGCAGCCGCATTTACGACCCTCAGTTTCTTCGAGCAGTATCGCTATTTTCGGTTTTCGTCCAGGCCACTCTTGCGACGACGTCGTGTGCATACTACATCAATGCATTTTCGTCGCAGCCCGTTGGGGAACACGCTTGTGTGTCGCATGCATGGATATTGAGACTGCTTTCGATAGCATGCGGCATGGACGTTTGAGCCAAGCCCTTCTGGCCAGAGGGGTGCACCCTCGCATGGCAGCTGCTCTGTTGAGGGAGCTTTCCAACATGAGGTGCAACATCGCGCTCCCTGGGGCTGACCCCTGCGAAAGGTTTCCTTTGGAAAAGGGTGGAAAGCAAGGCGGCGTGGAGACACCAGAGCTCTTTAACATTATGTTGGAAGTCGTTTTTGCCGACGTGTTCGAGAAATGGCGCCGTGCCCGGTACGGATTTGCTTTGGACGAGGAGGGGACCGAAAGAGTAACGCATTTGATCTGGGCGGACAACATCTTCCTCCTGGCTTCTAGTGTGGAGGAGTTCGTGAGCATGTCGCAAGATTTGACAAATGCTATCACGCAGTTTGGATTCACATGGAAGTTGTCTTCTCTGGAGTGTCTCTTGTGTGGCCCTGCCGCAGCTGGAGTCTCTACCAGTATTTGCGTCGTCGCTGACCGGGAATACATTTTCAAAGTCGTTGATAATTTGCACGCTTTGGGCACACTTCTGAGCGCCGAGGGGGACACCAACACTATGGTGGACCACAGGTTGGCCAAGGCCGAGAACAACTTCTGGAGCAACGTACGCGTATTCAAAGGTCCTGGCAGCTGGATGTCAAAGTTGAAAGCGTGGTCTCGTGGGCCGGCGGCTTCCTCTGCATATTGTTGCTCTACGTGGCACCTTTCTGACCGCATCTTAACCAAGGTCAAAGTCTGGGAGTTCAGAATGTTACGAAAAATGTTTAGTTTCCGCCGGAGGCCGGGTGAGGGGCACTCCCAATTCATGATGCGGACGGCCCGCATAATTGAACGTCAATTTTTTCAGTCTGGTGTTAAGCCGTTGCATTGTCGTGTTCTTCACAGTGTGTTCAGAAGCTCTTGGCGAGAGAAGTCCGCGCCAGATCACGGGGGCCACAACTACCTGAGGTCGTCGCGATTGTTCCGATGTGGGATTCCATACGTTCGGCGGGAAGCGAGAGGAAGAGGCGCAAAGAAGGACTGATACACGCAGGGTTTGGACACAGAGTTGAATGGGAGGACGTTTTCGTGGCCGTCTTCGACGACGAATGGCGTTTTCAGCGGGATACGTGCAGACAGGAATCGGAATGGTTGCAAACGTACGCTTTCTTCGAGAAGCATTTGTGTTCGAAGTGGGGGTTGTTCTGCTGCCAGCCCGACAGCGCGGAGCAGAATCTCATTGTTACGCCAAAGTGTCCCAAACGAAGAAGGACTCATACACATCTGCTGGAAGATCTCCCTGGAGACCACGGGCCGGGAACACCTATTGTGAAGTGGGATGGACACCGCGGGCGCGTTATCTTCATCACGGACTGTCGGCCGCTTGCTGGCATCACCATGGGCTCAACCGTCTTGACAACTCCGTCCTTGGCACCGCTGACGCATCGTATAACAAGGAGTTTTTGGGACATGGTGTGCATTGGCTGGCGGCCGCCGCGCGACTGCGATGACATTGTGTTCTGGCACAGGCGCGACTGGAATCTCCGAGCGGACCACCTCGTGAACTTCACCATGGACGAGAGAAAGTCATGGTACCAAAGTTTCCCATTTGACCCGGCAGACCTGGAACGATGCAACCTGATCGTCCACGCCGATGGTGGCACAAGGGCGAGTTCGTGTTCAGCTGCAGCGTGGTGCATTGAAGCCGTGGTGCGACGTGGGCAATACGAAACCACAACGACTTTAATGATCGCAGGGACATTTATGGCAACACCTATTTCTTCATTTACTGCTGAAGCTCTGGCTTTGGAAGAGGCAGCACAGGCCGTGACGAAGATCATTGGGAATCGTGATGTTTAGAATGTAGTTCTTGCTTCCGTCAGCTTTCTCCATCCCGTTGACCGCGCAGCTCTGTATTTTAACCGTGGCATGCACAATCGGCCAACACTGTTCGTGTTCTAGGCTTAGCGAAAGAAAGAAAGAAGAGGCCGAGGCTGAAGGCAGACTGAGATTGAGGCAGGCTGAGGCCGAGGCCGAGGCTGCAGGCAGACTGAGGCTGATGCTGAAGCAGGCTGAGGCTGAGGCTGAGGCCGAGGCTGAGGCAGGCTGAGGCTGAGGCTGAGGCTGATGCTGAGGCAGGCTGAGGCTGAGGCTGAGGCTGAGGCAGGCTGAGGCTGAGGAGGCTGAAGGCAGACTGATGCTGAGGCTGAAGCAGGCTGAGGCAGAGGCAGGCTGAGGCTGAGGCTGAGGCTGAGGCTGAGCGAGGCTGAGGCAAAGGCTGATGCAGGGTCAGGCTGAGGCAGGCTGAGGCTGAGGCCGAGGCTGAAGGCAGGCTGAGGCTGAGGCTGAAGCAGGCTGAGACTGAGGCTGAGGCAGGCTGAGGCTGAGGCAGGCTGAGGCTGAGGCTGAGGCTGAGGCAGGCTGAGGCTGTGGCTGCGACTGCCGTTGCCGCTGCGACTGTCATCGCGAATGCGACTACGACTGCGAGAACCGCAGAATTCTACAACTGGATTCTCATTTGAATCTTAAGGGAATGCTTCCATATATGCTCCTACACATCGCTGTTAGGTTGCTTTGCCGGGATAATTACAGACCAGACTTCCAGAACATGATGAGCTCGTCATACAGGGCGAGCGAGACGACCTGGCAAGGACCATGGACGTTGACGCCACTAAGAGGGGCGAAAGAGCGAGATGACAACACACGCCTACCCTAGGCAGTGAAAGGGGCCGCTCCAGCAAGGCCCCCAGGGCCGGGCGTTCCAGCCCCAGAGGGTTTAATGCCTTTGATTCGCTTCGAATGTCATCGACTGGAACTACCTGCAGCTCCTCGACGCAGGGGGGGGGGGGGTTCTGGAACGCCGGGCCAACGTGCCCCGCTCGGGCGGAGAATCGGCGCCCTGGAAAAGCGCGCAAACCGGGGGGGTCATGTCGAAGACCAGTGCGTTCTCAATGTTCGCATGTTCGTTCCAAATGTAGCCCAGCGTGGCTCTGTGCCGAGTGCGTCACGATGGAAGAGCGCAGCTGCCATCATCTCGCGATTCAAGAGTGGGCGGAAAGAAACAGACAGGATCGGGGGCAGCCGAGGGCTGCGAGTGCGCGCGTGCAACAGACTTATCTCCGAGGCGCAGGTAAATAAGAAGACCGCCGAAGAGGCTCAACGACAGCTTGCGGCTTCCGAGGCTGAGAGACAAGGAATTGCACAAAGGATGGAGCATGAGAAAACAATCATTGTGGAAGACGCACAGGAGCTGATACAGCATGCCGATGCCAACGCAGCGGGCGTTACAGACGAAGCACGTCGGCGTCTTGCACAAGAGGAAATGGAAAAATGGAGAACCCAGAGCAAAGCGGAAAAACTTGTCTGACTCTCAGCAGGAGGCCGAACGTGAGAAAGCTGAATACAGAGAGATGGCTGATGCTGCAAGGAGGGAAGGAGAGAGTGTAGCCCGAGAGCTGGCAGCGCGAGAAATCAGGAATCAACTTGAAGCTGCTAGAGTCGAGGCCAAAAGAGTGAATTCTGAGGCACTGCGATCCCTTAGAGAACAATAGCAAAATACCCAGACAACCAGAGAAGAGGACCATAAAATAATGGCCGATGCCTGGGGCCGTCTGAAGGGGCACGCAAGAGAACAGATAAGAGACAACGCCCTTGCAACTCGGGCCGTCAGCGAGGAAAAGAGAAGATTGCGGTCCGACCTTGAGCAGCGACGGATCGAGAAAGAGGTGGGTTCGACACTGGCACTGCCGGCGCATGTTGAGCCGCCCCCTCGCCCCATTGCTGCTCGCCCTACTAGGGCGCCTGGCGCCTTGCGAGCCCGGGCGCGATCGGGCGCTCCGAATCAGGCCAGTCGCATTTGTGCACAGCCCTCGCCCGACGCACGCAGGGGTTGTTTGAAGCGCGCGCGCGCAATGCCCATCTGGACACGGGCACCAAACGCAGCGAAAAATGCGCTCGGAGGAAAACGCTTGGATATCAGGATGACTGCGAGAAGAGGGGGGAACCCCGAGGCATGCCTGATGCTCAGAGCGCAGGCAATGATCCTGATGGGAAGGCGCCGAGACACTCGGCCTCGCCTATGGATGTTGAGCCCGAGCGCCAGATGAGCAATCTTGCCGATATTATGGGCATTCCAGTTTTCAGATTTAAAGTCGGATCTTGGCAAGATGCCGACGCTGACTGCTCCGTTGATACCGACGCCCCCACTGGCAAGAGCGCATTTTCTACCTGGGCCGGCTGTCGAGAAGATCTCGGGGGCAAGCGAGGGTCCGACGCGGGGGGGCGCGCGAGGAACGAACCCTGGAAACGCCCCTTTCAACGCGAAGATGTCGGACCACCCTAACAACCTCGACTTGCCCAGACACCTCCCTTTCACGGTCGGCCCAGCTGTTTCTGGTGAAGGAGGTGGAGACCCTGGAGGTCACGGCGACGATCAAAGAGACGATCAGAGCACAGCCCCCGGCACATGCATGACTGTTGCGCGACAGTTTGACGAGATGGGCAAGTCCGAGCCGCCTACAGGCCCTCCAGGGGGGCCGGGTGGCGATGGCTACCCAGACGGAGATGGCGGCGGGGGGGCGAGCGGTCGCAGCGGCCCTGCATGGCGGCCATATCGCGCGAATTAAATGGGCATAAACAGGAGAAGTTGTGGAAACAATAAAGAACTAAACGTGCTCGATATACAGGGTGTTCAGACACTCCGAGAATGGGGGCAACATTGCATCAGAGCGGTAGCTGGATCGCGGCATGACGTTCACGCGGCGCAGTCATGGGTCAGCGAAGCAACGGGCCCTGATGTTCCCAAGGAGAATCATAGAGACTCAGGGGCATTGATGCGCCTTGATATGATGATCGCTACCAACCTGCTCGAGACATGTGCAATGGCGACGCGCAACTGACTTCTGTCAGTGCAACGTGCCCATTTCCCGTCGCAAATCAATCGCATGGAACATTCGTGTCAGCTAGAAGGACGTCTCCTGACCGGTCGAGAAATTTTACGAGCCATATGCGCTTGGTGTTCCGCCAGGTCGGAGAGCGGACCACATTGGATATGCCGAGACCTCTTCAAACTGACCATCGATGGACAAAAGCCTGATCCGGACTTGTACTACTTCTATAGCGAATGGATGGAGCGGCACCAAGAATTGCACGGCGCCAGGGAACCATCGCATGAAATGAAGGCTTCAGTACACGCACACTTCTATGAACAGATCCGACAGGTCCCTAGGCTTAGGTATGCAACGCAGTGGTATGAGTTGTCAACAGATCCTCTGGGCGCGGGAATGAGAACTCATCAATGGCTCTTGCTCCAAGCCGAATATCTCATGATGCGGGACAGAGAACAATGGGCAATATCTGAACATGCGTCGACCCCCAAATCCAGAAATAGACAGGCCCGTCTGATAGGCGGGAAAAATGAGGGCGGCGGGGGCGGAAAAAGGGCTTCTACGATGCCGGCAACAATCCGTCGATTAGGATTGCCCACGGATAAGTTGGCATGCGGAAGAAAGAAGGGTGAGACAACCTGCAAGTTCGCGAAGCAAGGAAAGAATTACCTTGAAGCAGGGCAAAGTTGCCCCTACAATCACAAGAAGCCCAAGACATTTGCCGCCCCGGCACAGCTGGGAGCGGGCGGTGATACTCGCGCTGCCGGCGGAAAAAGCGATCGCAGAGGCAGGAGTAGAGCAGATGCCCGAGGGGGAAGGACCAGCCTCGCTCTTCGACCCCATCGAACAAATTCGGCAACTCGAATGCGACGCAGTCGCGGACGAGGGGTCAGTCGAAAGCCTCGCGAGAGCGCCAAAGCAAAATGGCGTGCTGCGCGTGGTCGCGAGACCCTCGCAACTGCAAGGGCCCTCGGAGTGGGTGCTATAAGCAGCGCGGAGGCTTGACCGACGCCGAGAAAATCAAACGTGGCAAATACGAAGAAGCGCAGCTCAAGGCTGGCAAGTCTTTGGGATGCCAGAGAACTTCTCGGCAAGCTGATTCCGCGGCTGCGATCGCGGGCGACGACGCGCATGGCGAGACCCCGAGAAGTAGGGGTTCGAGCAAAAGCCGCGGAAGGAACCGAGGCGAGGGCAAAGGAAAGGGCAAATATAAACCATGTAAGACAGTCACCGAGACCGGAGCTTGCTCACGAGGCAAAGACTCCCGGCACGCGAAAAACACACCAAATCATCCGTGACGATGGTTGGGCATTGGCGTGCCATGGGCCAGTGCCAGGATGTTTGTTATTACATAAGAGCTTTTGCTGATAGGCTTCTAGTGGGATCAAAAGAGAGCACCTTGACGCCCCAGGGGGGGTTGGGCGGGATCCGGACAGAACCGGACAAATCCAGCAACCCCAGGAATCCTTAGGAATCCTTACGAGTTTTTGAAAATCCTTAGGGATCCATTCCCAGAAGACCACTCCCAGGCCACATTTTGAATGCCCGGAGCCAACTGTAGGCCACTTCGTGTTCTTCGTGCTCCCAGAACACCACTCCCAGGCCACATTTTGAGTGCCTGGAGCCAACTGTAGGCCACTTCGTGTTCTTCGTGTTCCCAGAACACCACTCCCAAGCCACATTGTGAATGCCCGGAGCCAACCATAGGCCACTTCGTGTTCTTCGTGTTCCCAGAACACCACTCCCAGGCCACATTTTGAATGCCCGGAGCCAGCCGTAGGCCACTTCGTGTTTTTCGTGTTCTCGGAACACCACTCCTGTACCATATTTTGATCGCTCGGAGCCAACTGTGGGCCACTTCGTGACCTTCGCGTTCCCAGAACAGCAGTCCTGTGCCATATTTTGAATACCCGAGCTGAGGCAGGCTGAGGCCGAGGCAGGCTGAGGCTGAGGCACGCCCAGGCACGCTGAGGCTGACGCTGAGGCAGGCTGAGACTGAGGCAGGTTGAGGCTGAGGCTGAGGCTGACGCAGGCTGAGGCCGAGGCAGGGTGAAGTTGAGGCTGAGGCAGGCTGAGACTGAGGCTGAGGAAAGCTGAGGCTGAGGCTGAGGCCGAGGCAGGCTGAGGCTGAGGCTGAGGCAAGCCGAGGCAGGCTGTGGCTGAAGTTGAGGCAGGCTGATGTTGAGGCTGTGGCTGAGGCTGAGGCAGGCTGAGGCTGAGGCTGATGCAGGCTGAGGCTAAGGCTGATGCAGGCTGAGGCTGAGGCAGGCTGAGGCTGACGCAGGCTGAGGCTGAGGCTGAGGCGAGGCAGGCTGAGGCTGAGGCAAGCCGAGGCAGGCTGAGGCTGAGGCTGATGCTGAGGCAGGCTGAGGCTGAGGATGAGGCAGGCTGATGCTGAGGCAGGTTGAGGCTGAGGCCGAGGCAGGCTGAGGCTGAGGCTGAGGCCGAGGCAGGCTGAGGCTGAGGCTGAGGCAAGCCGAAGCAGGCTGAGGCTGAGGCTGATGCTGAGGCAGGCTGAGGCTGAGACAGGCTGAGGCTGAGGCTGAGGCAGGCTGAGGCAGAGGCAAGCTGAGGCTGAGGCCGAGGCAGGCGAATCCTTCGGAATCCTCAGGATTCCCTTGGAATTCTTAGGGATCCCTAGGAATCAACATTCCCAAGGATTCCTAAGGTTTCCTAACGATTCCTATGGATTCCTAAAGATGCCTAAGGATGCCGTAGGAATCCCTAGGAATCCTCAGGATTCCATTGGATCCTAAGGCCGTTGCCACTGCGACTGTCATTGCGAATGCGACTGCGACTGCGAGAACAGCATAATTCTACAACTGGATTCTCACCTGAATTTTAAGGGGAATGTTTCCAGATATGCTTATACACATCGCTGTTAGGTTGCTTTGCCGGGATAATACACACACACACATATATACACACATACATACATACATACATACATACACAAATGTATCCCTTTTTCTGCTGATGCTCATTCGTTTCGTGGCTATGCGTTTGCAATGGCCCCATCGGCCCGGCCGACAAGGGAAGGACAAACGTGCGCTCCTTGGCACAGCCAGTCGAGTCGCACGTGCCTCCCCTGCCCCACTGGCTCCGGCACCGCGCGGTCCACTCAGCAACTTCGGAGGACAAACATTTGAACAAATTTTCCGAGGAAACCGTTCCCGCGTCCGACGCGCAACACGAACGCAGAGAGATGCTGACGAAACTTGTCACTATCCTTGTTCAATTACATCCTCTTCCCAGGGAAGCGATCATGTCCTTTTGTGGCGAACCTCACGGGGAAAGCTACATCAGACCTGCGAAGACGGGGAAATGTCGGCATAGTGTAAAGTTTCACCTCTCCACCCATGAACCGGCCATTACTCGAAGGAAGGTGCGTCGCCATAGCCCAAGGGAACTACTTTCAAGTGTCGACAATAGATGGAAATTCCCAAGGGAAGAGCATAGACGAATGCAATCCGAATGGAGAGCATCATCAAGAGACGTTCAGCTCAGGGCATCTGATCTGGCCGACGAAGTTTGGCACCTTTGGCTAACGTCCGAAGAGAAATGAAGAGCCGCCCAGAGTGGCTCAGCCGCTGCGTGGTGCAGGGAGAAGTCGCCTGTGCACCTCGGTACCCTCAGGTTCATAGTCGACACGGGCTGTGGACATAACCTTATCGCAGAAAGGTTCATTCGAGCTGCAGGCGCAATGGGTATGATCAAACGATTGGAAGAATCGATCTTCCTGAATACTGCCGGCGATTCCTCACGGGCCTTCGGTTCAGTTTGCGTCGCATGCCCCAACTTCAGGGGTGGTAATTTTGAAGCGTTGGCAATGCCAGAAACACCGGGGTGCGTGGATCACGGTTTTAGTTTCGTCTGGCCAGCAGGTCAGCGACCCTACTTACTTCTGCCAAACGGTCACAGAGTGGACCTGATCGTTGAGGGCAAGATACCATACTTGACCCTATCCGGCAGAGAGGCGCTGGGTCAATGGATGTGCGCGGCTGCCGCCGGAAAGCCTGCCGCCCCCGAGCGGTGGCGTTGCGCGACGTCGGGCGCCAAGACATTTCTGGATGACGTGGAATCCGCGGGAGGTCCCCCGCCCCGCTCCATTCAGAGTCGCGTGACAATGGACCTGCGCACACATGAGATGATTGGTACCATGGCTACGCTGATGGAAGGCCGACATCTGCCGAGTACTCACTTCCGTCTGCCATAGGCTCTTTGGATACAGCCACTGATATCTACTATTCGCCTCATGCAACTCGTGAGTGCGGTTGGGACAAGACACCAACGGGCGTCATGAGTCTTGTATATTCCTCATCTGCTCCCAATCACGACACAGGCGCTGGTTGTAAGAAATTACGCCACGGCGCTGCCGGGGGTTGTGCGGCTACTTTCGGGAACCCTTGCTGGCACGGGGTCTCTGGGTCCATGCCCTATAGCGCAGATCGCGGGCTGGATTCCACTAGCGTAGCCGCCGCACCTGGGCGAATCGCGGATGCAAATGAGGCTTCGGGAGAGGGTGACTTCGTCGATATTGACGTACCTCCCGAACTGGACCCAGAAAATGCCGAGGTTGAGGTGCCAGTCTCTGCGACGGAGCGACTCAAAAAGAGCGCTCCCTCCCTCTCGCACTTGCTAATTCACACTCCTGAGAATCTTGTTCGCTCGGTATGCAACTGGGCGAAGGCCATGCGGCGCCTACAGAGGAAAGCGCAACATAAAGGGCTGAGGGTACCGCGACCATGCGCGAATCCCACGACGTTCGGACACCTGACCACCATGGATCATTGGCTCGATGGATAACCTATCGCGGGGGCTCCACGACGAGACCGCGCGCGTGACTCTTCGCGACCGGGCAACATGTTTCATAGCAGCGCAGGGCGTGCACGACAAAACTGCTATTCACGTATGCATTTGTTCGATTAACCTCAAAACCCCAGAAGAACAGTGAAATATTGGTATACTGACGGTGCTAGAGAACTTGCAAGGGCGTGTATCGAATTCAAGATTGCACACGACCCTGCCATCCCTGGCAACAAGAAGCTGATGGCTGTCGCTGAACGATCCAATGGAATTCTTCAGATGGGAATCGCGCGCTGCTCATGCAAGCGGGCCTTCCCCTACCATTTTGGACATGCTGTCCGAGACCCCTGTCTTTGCTACAGCGCAAGGGTCCCTGAGAACAGCGAGTCGTCATGGAGGCGCAGATTCGGACATGAGTTTGCCGCCCCATTTCTTCCGTTTGGTGCCCTCGTTCGATTCATGCCTCCACCCGAATCTAGATTTCGGATCGCCAAAATGGGCGGGGCGATGGTTACGGGGGTTTGCCTCGGCTACGCACACAAAGCGGGGGGCGCGGTTGGACCGGAGATCCACGTGACACCGCTGCGACAACTTGATGGTCTGAACATGGAAACTGGGCGGACACCAGCTGGCAATAGCCCGATCATCGAGAAGTCAGGCCAAGCCTGTAGCAATAGGGTGGGCGGCGCTGCGCTGGGCCAGAACCTGAATTCCCCATGCGCGAAGCATGCGAGATTGCACAGACGACGGTCGACGACGCGTTCATTCCAATAAGCGGTGCCCCTGCCCTTGACGGCCCGGCCGGTCAGGGAACCAGGCCAGGATCGAAAGCGACGTAGTCGTTCGGCGAAGAGGATCCCAGCGTGCCAAAACCACCGCCTCCGGCACAAGGCGAGGCCGCACCGCAACCTCAAGTGGAGGACGGCTCCGACGACGATGGTCCGGGCGGAATTCTTATGGACGACGTGCCTGCGGTGCCTGATGGCAGGGGTCCTCAGCGCGATTCTAGACCCGATGATGACACACAGCGAAAGCTAGGTCTTGCCCATGCCGAGTGCAGGTTGGATCGCCTGTCTAATTTCTCGGCGGCGCAGCCGCGGTCGAGAGCGCCCGGGCCAGGGCAACTTCTCGCCCGAACTACGCAGAATCAAAAACACTATGGAAAACTACGAAGATCGAGGCATTGTTGCGGGTTTTAGCATGGGCGAAATGATGGGGAAGCTGCCATTAAAAGGCAGAAGGAAAACTTGCAGCATTAGAGTCTAATACGGTTCTGATTATGCACCCGTGACACGTGTCTGGGTCACAGATGCAGATCCACGTCGCGGAGCACAATGGCTCAAGAAATTGCCCAGATCCACCAATCCTGGCATCCACCCAAATCGGCGGTTCAACATGAGCCATGCAAAACGGAGGAAAGCGGTGGAGCAGTTCAGACTCGAGAAAAAGAGGTTTCTGCGGAGTCGTTGACCCGGGACCTTGCCTTGCCCTCCTGCGCGATATTGGCATCGACGCAGTCGGTCTCCAGAACGCGCAACGCAGCAACGCAGAAACTGAGTCTCCACAGGGCAACGTTCATCCAGGCGCTGAAAGCCGCCGAAGAAAGAAAGGAGATGCGGTTGTGCCGGAGGAAACTGACGTAGACTGGCGCGCTGTCCTGCGCCCCGCGGGAGCGGCAGCGGAACTCTCCAGTGGCGTGGGCTCTGGGAGTGACCGGGGTACTTCCGATGATGACGGAGTATGGTGGAAACAGATTTGGCGCGGTGGGGCCATCGAGATGGGGTTCCTCCTGACACAGTCGGAGAGGACATCGCGCCCCCGCAGTCTTCCAAGCCCAACGGGAACAGCCTGGCTTCGAGTCCGGCGGCCGCCGCCTCGCGACGTTTTGTTCCCCGCACGCCGTTGCAGCCGCCTGAATCACGTCCTCCGCCACATCGTGAGAAAGACAGGTCAGATACAGACTACCCTTACAATCCGTTCACCAATGATATTCGAATCGTAGAACAGACGAATGAATTACCAGCTGAGGCTCAACCGCAACGGCGTGCAGCGGCCGTAGCGCGACCAGCGTCTAAGGCCGAAGCTGCGGCGAACCAGGGCGCCCGCAAAACATTGCGAACCGAATGGGGTCGATTAAGAAGCATCGGTGCTTGGGATGAGTCGGGCGCGATGGAATATAGCGATGTTGTTCGGCAGCGAAAAGGTCAGACGACCCACTTTGGACGCCTGTTTGCCATTTTGGTGAGAAAGAATTCTGAACTCCCGATCGGACACAAAGACCGCAAGTAGAAAAGGTCGCGTTGTTTTTGATGGATCTGACGTCAGATATCAAAATAGAGAGGTAGCTTCGTTTCAGGTGCTGTTTAGCAGCCCGGCCAGATGCCAAACAAGCTTGCACTCAGTCCAAATTAGGGGGAGCTCCATGGAGTTCCCCCCCAAGAGATGAATGGCCGTCCGCTTGGAGAGACATGCGGAATCCTGTATGCCCTCTGATCCTATCACTCTACGGACATCTTGACGCCGGTGGACATTGGGAACAGCATTGTGAGGGGCATGTGACTTCCAAGGGAATTATTAAGTGCAGTCCTTGGCGTAGTTGTTATTTTCATACACGACTACGTTTGTTCCTTAGTATTTATGTTGACCGAAGATAACCTTGAAAAAGGCTGGCGCCTCTTGCAAGAGGCCTCCGACGGTTGCCCCAAGGGCATTGAGATCGACCCACCATGGAGCGATATCTGGGCTGTGAACATCATCTGTCCACGCAATGCGTTGAGTGGCACGGTGAGCCACCAGCCGTCCTTGATTCTCCACCGCCGAAGGTGAACAAACCGCCCATCTGGTCAAACGGCGGAGAGCGACGACGAAGAATCGGGGGGTGACTCAGCGGCGCAGTCGACTGAGCCATATCAACATAGATAGAGGAAAATGGTCAGAGCCAGCGAGGACAATATGACTGAGTTCTTTGAATCCTGCGTGACACTCTATGCACAGTTAACCGATGCCGACCCTGCTACGCACCCTGCTGCTGGTGCCCCTTTTGGCCCCGAGCCGATTGATTCTGAGGATGGACAAGGAGGTCCGCGGGGGGAACAACACCCCCCTGCAGAGGAGGCCATAGCAGCCGCGCTAGGGATTCAAATTGACACAGCTTCCCCAGACAAGCCTGTCGAGGTCCCCGGCTTAGCCGCGGAATCCGGTCCAGATGGCCCTCAACCACCGACGCCGTCGGGGGCTCTTCAGCCCGTCGCTGCGAATATTATCATGGGGATCTTATATGGTGCGAGGATGGCTCGATATGACTTATTGCGCGCGGTCTGCCACGCAGCCAGCTGCGTCGCGAAATGGACTGAACAACAGGACGTGGACTTTTTTTCGCTTGATATGTTACATCAAGTCCACGACCCTGTACAAAATGACGTCATGGGTAGGCGACAAAGTGGAGGATGTCTCGATCCGACAGTGCTCTGACGCAGACCTTGCTAGCGACTCACGAACGCACCGCAGTGCGAGTGCAAATCAGCAGGTCATTTGGGCACCGCGCGCGCGAGCTAACCAGAGCATGGCTTCTCGTCGGCAAACTTGCGTGTCCCATGGCACGCTTGAGGCAGAAACTGTTGCGCCAGATCTGGCCTTGCGAACTGAGTTACTGCCAGCCCTGCCGTCGCGGGGCATTCTGCCACAACGAGAGGTAAAATGCACATTCATGGAAGATGATCAAGCAGTGCGCCAGGTGATCAAGGCGGGGGGCTCGATGCAATTGATGCGCCTTCCGCGAACCAGCCGTATAGATGCCGCCGCCATTTCTGAGCAGTTCACCCTTGGAGTCGTTACTTCACAGCATGAACGCATTCAAAACGAAACCGCCGATATCGGCGCAAAGCGTTTCACTTATCCGCTTGCATGGGTCAAGGTTCTTTGCCTTGTTAACAGTTTGACCCCTAAGTTTTGGAAGGTCAACCGGCACCGAGATTATCTAGCATCGACGTTCACTGACGGACCCCCCCTGGAACCCGGGGGGGTTCTCAAGCCACGGATAGGTCTGAAGGCCGCGGCGCGTCAGGGGGGCGTGGTGCAGAGCAAAAAGATGCATCGGAAGAAGAGAGCCAACAAAATAATGCAAGTGAGAGCCGCGCTTATAAAACACAAAGACATGGCCAAACTAACAACCACCTCGACGGCAAAGCCGCATCTGGTGAGGCGCAGGCCCATGTGCACCCTTTGCCGACGCCGGACTCTGCAGTTGCCATCGAAGAAAAGGCTGATGAGGCACCCGGCAAGGCCAGGGGTGCTGACAGCCAGAGACCCTCCGAGAATGACAAAGATGGTTTCAGGAACAGCAACCATCAGCGAATATCGGGATAAGATAAAGGCATAATGGCTATGTTTGAGATAACTTACAGCGAATCAGACGCTTCAGATGTACCTATACTTATACATTCCCCGGAGGAAGATGACTGCAACGAAATTGCCGATGCGGCTGCAGCAAGGCCGAATGAGAATGAATTGATGCCATTGATAGCCCAATCTGCGCAAGACCCAGCAGTGGACAGAAACGAATGGAATGGAGAAAGATTAATACTTTAATGTTGCTGCGGATCAAACAGCAGGATAGGTAACCCGAGGAACTTCGTCGATAATTCATGTAGGGTAATACGATGCACCGAAAGTGAGGGCATGAGGACCGAAGAAGGCAAAAACAAAGCACTCACGGAGATCGCATACTTTAAGGGAAAGCATATTCCGCTCTGGGGTTCGATCCAGCGCGCTGGAGGTTCTCCCTGGCAATGTGTTAACGAAGCCCCTAGTTCCGCAAAGGTGATCATATAGATCTTCGAAGGACCCGAGAAGTTCGAACCGATGTTCGATACCTCTTTTGTAATTTTAGAAAGATTGCACGCGGTGTCGTTGATGCGGGGGGGGGGGGGGGGGGGGGGGCATAGTTTGCATTGGGTGGCCCAGTCAGTGTTAGTATTGGAAGGGGCCCTCAAGTGAAAGCATTTCTGAGAGAGATGGGGTTGCAGCAGACAGCGCTGCACGGATGTGCGTATGGATTGAAGGATAGAAGGGAATGTCACGAAGAAGCCGTGGGCCATTGCTGCGGCATCCAGCATTTCACCGACGGTCTGGAGCGGAAGCGTGACGGCGCGCACGCACTCGTGGAGGCGCGCGGTAAGGGTTGCAAGCTTGCCGAAGGTTACACAGACGAGCTTGCAAAACAGATTCATGTTGTTCTTGCGCTCGCTGCATCACACTCCCCCCGTCCATCTTCCCCCTTCTCATCATGATGTACGCGCCGCTGCCATTTTCTCCCGTGAGGGGGGGTGGGGCCACCATCGGCCGCGCCCCCCCTTAGCGGAGCTGCCGCGTGGCCGCGGCCGCTCCCCCCTCGCGGGCCGCGGGCGCCAGTCTGTAGCCTTCCGGCCACTTCCCCGCTTGCGACGACAGACTATTGCTCTCTCGGCGGTATTACCATTCGAGATGCATACGAAGGAAGGGTGGTTCTCTCTGTGCAAAACGATAGGGTGCAGATACCTCACGGGGGCCACCTGGACACAGTCCAAGGTGAACCTCATGGAGGACAAGAAACCGCCCGACGAACAGGCAGAGGAACGAATGGCGGAACAGCCGAGACAATGCTACGAGGATGTAGATTGCCCAGATCATTGTTGCAAGGCTTGCCGGGATAGCTATGATAGAAGCGACAGTGGTGATATGTCCACTCATGACGACGCGATTGCCTCAAAGATGATTCCTCACAAACAACCCGATCAGAATTGCAAAAAGAGATCGCCGAGAAACTGGAGATTTTTAGTCCCCGAACGGCAAAGCCGCCAGGGAAGCTTAAAGCACCAGTTATGTACACCTTCGAGCACTATCTGAATATTTGGGACGCTACAGAGGTGATCGTCACGGATCAGTCAGATAGCGGGCCGAATGCGATGAGTCTGTCTAAGGTAAGATTGATTACCAAAGAGTGGTCCAGACTTGAACTAAAACACACGTGAAATTTAGAACCAGAGGACGATGACAAAGAGTTTCTCTGTGGCGAAAAGGTACCGCAAATGCCTCGCGGACGGTGGATACAGCAGGTTGTGATGACCCGAAATGGCTGCGCGCATTCTCAGACGGATAATGTTGCAATTGCATTCAGTTAGGAAGTGGAGTCAGCCAATGAATCAGCAATTCAGCGACTGTACAATAACATATTGGTTGATCCATGGACCGTTTTCTGGGCAACGTGCAAGCAGAACTCACAGCGCGGCTTCAGCAACAATTTTGATGGTCCGCCTCCAAATTTGGCGCAGATCAAGGAGTGGCAGTATTTCCAGTCACGCGTTGACGCGAGCACCACGCTGTGGTGTAGGTTCTTCACCGGACCTCCAGGAGACCCGACGAGCAAACCTGTTCGTTTCTGCGATCATGGAGAAATGATGAGACCGGTTCTTGGGACCGATCAGCGCACCTACATGGCAGAGGCATGATATTTTGTCACTATCGAAACCATGAACAGACGCACTGATCAAGTTGTCTTCATTTGGGGACCATCAAAGAATAGGCCTTCACACAGCCCAGCCGCTGATAGATGGAGGGCCCGTGGTGCATTTCCAGTAGTCGGAGGAGAGCCCAAAGTGAAAGTAAATGTGGTCACGCAAGCACTGACCGGGGAGGCTCTGAGCAAACGTCATTAGGATCGAGGAGCAGGAAGAGCCCCAAACCAAGAGAGCTAAACTTCGCTCAGCGACGCAGTCGCCTGAGCGAGCAGAGCCGCCCTTGAGGGAAGGCAGTGTTTTGACTCAACAGGCTAACTCCCCACCTAAGCGGATGGGCGACGACGAAGGACGGACGCCCGTTAAAGTGGCCAAAACTGAGATGCCCATGCACGCTCGGGAGGAAGCGACCCCTTTCCAATTCCAGATGCGCCCGCTGATGCGCCGCGGGGAGGTGGTTCCTCGAGCTCTGGTGCCGCGAATGGCGCCCCGAGCGGAAATGCTGCCCCTAATTATCCCACCGCCGGCGCAGCCGGGGGTTGGGGAACGCGGTCTGGATCTGGATCCGGCAGCGGAAATGACGGACAGAACCTTCGTGCACCAAACGGGGGCGGGGGCGGAAACCAATCTCCTGGCCCGGGCCCGCCTGGACCTCCTCGTTCGGAAGGAATAGGCGGCGAGTCCGATCCGCCCTATCTGGCCCGTGGAATCTGGAATGTGCTGCAACGCAGGGAGCAAACAGGGGCCGGCGCAGCCGCGCCCCTGAAGGGCGGATGAATGGGCTCGTTATATGAAAGAGATCGTCGCGCTGTACGTTGACGTAGTCGACCCTTCCCTCGCATCTCGTTGGGATGGCTTGATAAACAGGAGATGTGTCAGGCCCTTACACAATTGGCAGAGGTGCGTGGCCATGTGGATTCCTTACCGTGGTGCGGATCTGGTCGCCATGGTGCGGACCGGCAGACCCCCGCGGGATTTCTTTTGGCCTTTGGCACAAACATCTCACAAGGGGCACAAATCTTGGGGCGCTGTCGTTCATGTGTTTCTGATTCGACGTGTAAGTTCAGTCATTCACAGGAACGGAGGTTTGGCGGTTCCACGAGCCCACAGTGGCTCATGCGGAATAGTCTTCAGGGAACGGTCGCAGATATCAAATGCGGAATATGTGGACCAACGCTTTTGCAGCGCATGATGAAACAGGATTTGTGGAATAACCAGGTTTCCAATCACATGGGGAGTTTCATCCCGGGCCAACGCACGCCAATACAACGCGTATTTTGGTCCATGAACGATATTTCGGATGGAAACAATTGCAACATCGCGGGGCTGCCTGGAACGAAGAAGAGCAATGCCGACCCTCAAGTGCTGATATCATTGCTTGGGTCATTCTTTGAAACAGCCGAGTGAATGATCGATGAGGCAGTAAAGCGTTCCAAGACGGGGGCCATACATATATTTTACGTCGGTGGAGATCATAGATGTTGGCAATCGGAGAGTGGCACATTCAAAATGAACGGCATGTGGGGCGACGCTGCCACCTTACTGCGGGCACGCATGAATCAGCGCATTGAACGATACAAGGCTGCGAATTCAGCATCATATAACGATTTTGGACGGCGCATGTTTGCATCCGAAATTGCGTCGCACCCCGAACGATGCGTACCATTTCGCTGATCAGCATGAATCGTATAAATTGGACAGAGACGGTGCAATGGTCGAAGTTCAAGGAGGTGAAATTATGGCTGATCATAAGACTAAAGCAGCGAGGCTTGCGGCACGGTTCTTCTGTCAGCCCTCTGGCGGCCCAGCCGCCCAGGGGTGGGTCCGCGAAAACGAGCTGGACAAACTGGTGCCCCACCGAGAACGGTACTCCGAATTCGATATTGGGAACGCTCCCTTCCGCGAAATCGCTCAAGACATGTCCTGACAATGCGACTGGGACAGGACAGGGGGCGCGGCGTTCTTCGTTCTCGCAAGAGTGGGGAGATTTTATTTCGACAGAGAATGGGCGTGATAGATACTTACACTGGAGTGAGTTTCATTTCTTCCTTAAGAGGGGCTTGCCTCACATCCCTGGCACGCCTCCTGAGGGGCGAGACATGCGTCGCGCTTGAGAAAAGATTCTCATTGATCAGTTTATGGAACAGACAATAGATGCCATGGAAACATCTCGACCATTTTTCTGTCCCCCGCTCAGTCTGCTAAACGGACATCACGGCGAACCTCGGAGCCTCGGGGGCACGGCCCATGACGAGGCAAGACGACCAATTGGAGGTCAGCCCCGCTGGAGTGGTTTCGATTATTAGCCCTGTCGGAAAACCAGCGCGTAGTCCGAGCGATGCAGGGGGCCCTGTTGGCCCTGGTACAGCCAAGGGTTCAACCAAACATCTGGCACGCCCAGTGGAACCTGTTAGAGTACTAACCGCTGTGTCCCCCGCGGTACATTGTGAGAAAGCAATGGAAGAGAAGTGTCCTGAGTACAAATCGACAGGTCTGGGCAAGAAGAAGAAATATCCTCCAGTCGGGCCCGATGGTGTTAGCAGATGGCCTGTCACATTGTCGCAACAGTCGGCGATTGGAGTGACTGAAGGCGCTGGTGGAGGATCTACAGGAATCATCTCTCTGAAGCCCTTGAATGCTGGAGAGTTGGCTAAACGCCTCTACAGCAAGAATAACATGTGACCAGGAGAAGACTATGACGAGATATTACGAAACATAAGGAGCAATGAGACATTCGTGCATAGCGAAGCTTACGATCAGTTGTTGGTTGCATCGAACGGAGACGCGTGGTTGGCGGATCAACTGCTCCAAGACAGTGCGAAAATATTGGTTCTGTCTGCAGAATATGTGATCCAAAATTGGGCAGCATTCTTCATCGTGCGACGCGACCGCGCGGTGTCCGGGGAACCGAGGACGATTGTTGACCGCATCGTGTGGGGAAAAGCAGCAGTCGTAGAGTATACAGAGAAGGAGCAATGTGTCCAATTGACGTTGACTATTCAAGTAAATGGGGAAAAACTGGCAGAGTCGTTTTCGGGTAACAATTGGACTAGGCAGTCCCACGGAACATCCGTTGGGATGCTCGATTCAATTCTCGAAGGATACCAGATCCTTTCTTCCGACCCAGATTATGGGGAAAACGTGAAAAATACAAATGTCGGGATATATTCATTTGCAGATCCAGAAGATATCCCTTCAACACACTCGCGGCGCACGATGGCGGAAGAGTCCTTCCACGACGGATATTGGATCTCAGCGGAAATCATATCTTGGAGTTGTCCGAAGTCCGTTACTGGTGGTGGTGGTCCAACACAACATGCACCAAAAACACCGATCAAGTGGTAATGACAGAGATGCGCATTTATCATGCGCACCCTGCCGCGCATCATGCGTACGGGGGTGGCGCTTGGACAATATTGCGTCACCTGTTGGAAAAAATTCGAAGCTCTCGACGAACATTTCAATTTTGAACGGTTGAGGAGCAAAGAGAGAGCTGAATTGATAGACAAAGTCAGAAATCAGCAATGCCAATTGGTTGCCAATCTTTCACCAATCGAATGGCAGGAGAATGCTTCACCGCACCTCGAGTATGATCCTTCGATGGAGAACGCGCGGGAATATCTGGAGAGCAGAGGTTGCAAACTCGCTTTCGAACTCCCGTTCTTGGACGGGGCAAATGAGGAGAGAAAGAGCACGGCTCATGGTCAAGCAGAGGCCAAGGCCAAGCCACCGGCACAGCCGGCGGGCGGTCCGCCTCTAGCGCGGCCAAGCCGCCTCCGCCTTTCGGCGACCCTCAAGAACCGAAACCTCCGCCTCCCGAGACAGCCGGGCCTCCGGCGCCGCCTAATCCTGAAGGCCAGGGGGCCATGACGGCTGTTGGGTCGGATAACAACTCTCAAGAAGGGGGCCTGTCTCCTACGGCGCCGCCGCCGGGGGGCAGGAATCCTTGGGAACCATTGTCAGACAATGCGTCGAAGCCGCTTCCGCCCCCCCCTTGGCTCGCTCCGAAGTCACTGGCCAAGCCAAGCGAATCCGGTCAGATGCCAAAAGGGGAGGCAGGAGCGCCGCCACCAGGCATTCGAACCGGATGGAGGTCTTCTTTGAGGGGCGAGCCATCTACGGCAACGGCGGATGCGTCGGGCGCCGGAAGCTCGAAGGATCTGACTGCACCCCCAACGCCTCCTCCAAAATATCCCCCACGTTTCGATCTCCAACGTCATGAAAAAGAACCTGGTTCTCCAGCAGTAGCACAACAAGAGCAGCCCGGCAAAGCCAGAGCTAGCCAGAAGACGATCGAAGTGAGCGCCCCGGAGGGACCTAGAACTTTTGCGCTTGACTTGCCCGGCCCCCCTCCTGGAAGGCCCGGTGGGGGTGGCGGAGAACAAGAAAAGTATAGTCTCGATTTGTCGTGCTTCCAAATGACCTCCCGGGCAATGATCCTGTGTCAGTAGTTGATAAGCTGGCGAGAGACCTTTTAGTCATGCATTTCTGGGCTCAATCGAGCCGAGCACATTTGCCACTACGCAACGAGCTGACAATGCTCTGGCAAGACCGCCCTGGCAGACTTCAGCCTGACAATGTTGGGGAGCTCGCTGTTTGAAGAGGCGACCGTTGCGTTGTGTCGCTATCTAAAACAAGCAAATGAGAAGATCCATGAACCCTGTGAGTACCCATTGTCTTATAAAATGTGGCTTATTGTCTACGTAACCTTCTTCAGATTCGCTTTTCGCAGTATATTCCCACAGGAGAGGCTCAACATGCCCGATCGATTGTTGACCCTTTGGCGTTGACCGGTACAACCGGGGACAACGAAGGGGGCGCCGCAGCGAAATCAGATGGGGAAAGTGACGCACGACCCACTGAACCGCAGGACAATAGATTAAGGATCCCCCATGATGGGGGGAAGTCTTACCTGCTAATCGCGGAAGACGTGGACGCTGGTAATAGTCCAGGAGTCACGAACTTATTTATTCGCGCGACTTTTCCGCCGACGCCTGATCGTAAACAGCTCCGCCCTGAGGGGCGCGACCCTTCGGGTCGAATTAGGACTGTTAGTCACGCCGCTTCCACTACTGATGGAGGGCCCCCGTATCTCGATCGACAACAGCGGGAAAATACTCGTGATGAAATCCGAAAACAGGCGATTGAAGCCCGCAGGGCTGGACCAGTGCCCCCGTGCATGGCAGCTGTTCGTGGGCGTGCCAATAATGCGATCAAGGAGAATGCACGCGTGGTACATGAGCCCATCTTTGCGCTGCTTGGGGAGTTAGAGGAAGGTTTGGAGCAAGCGCTTAAATTTCACAGAGCAGAGTTTGACTCGGACGACAGACCCGACTCCATTCCTTGCAATGCACCCATTCCCCTAGTGCTGCCGAATGACGCTACCGGCACAGCCGAGGATGCGGAGGCAAGGCTGTTGAAGCACGCCCGACAGCCCGCCATGCTGGGGAGCTCGGAATTCTGGAGAAAGTGCAGCCACCGAACGCACTCCCAAGCGCAATTTATAGGCGAGTGCGCGATGTACATGGCCAGACATTGCGCCGAATACGCCCGACCATCGGGCGGGTGGGTGTACGCAGGCGATCCCATTCAGAAGATGACGAACGACGGCATAGCACGCGCCACGACCGCTCTTGCAATGCACAGCATAACAAAGCTGCCACCAGGAGAGATCGATGTTCTAGGCGTCAGGGCCGCTGATATTGCGATCCGTGAACATACGCATCTAATTGAGCAGTGGTGGTCTTCTCCGAACCCAGATGCTTCGCGCGACACAGTCGCTGATGAGGAACAAGGAGACCTGGTCATCACCATTGATAGAGATGAACTTGCTGCTAAGCCCATGCCATTGTTCTTTCGTGCATGTCAGGAACACTCTTGTTTTGCTCACAGCCTCGAGGGCATGTATGCTCTGTACGAGTTTGGGATGGCACGTTGCCATGGGCACCTGCTGCACGTTACATCCCTAGAAACCATAAAGGAGTCAACCCTGGGAGAAGGGATCGTCAAGTTCCCGAACAAGCTTAGTGGATTGTGTAAAGCACCTGACTACGGATTTCTCAGATTGATACCGACGAAGCGCGAATTCTTTATGGAATACGCTGGACACGTCCCTCATTGGCTCAGCCAGCGGAAGGATGGTGAGGCTCCACCCGCCAGGGTATATCAGGCTGAGGGCAATGCCCCTGCCAGCGGTGGACCACCCAATCGGGGTGCTTGGCCTCGTACTATCACCCCGTCTTCCTGGGACACTGCTGTGACACATAATGAGAATTGGCTGTGTGTTGTTGTCTTCAACGGACGGGTAGTGACTCGCCTTAGGTACCGAATCTGCCGTGATGGAACTCTCGCGGCCACGGAACAAGCACGTTTCAATGATATTTGGCGCACTGTACAACTGCAAGTGGTTGAACAAGTTGGTAGAAATACAGTGCCACAGTTTGTGTGGACCTTGATATTCTTACAAGAATGGTTTGCGTGGGAGGTTGCATTATCGTCTGATACAATCAGAGCGTGGGTCTTCTCCGATGAACAAGTGGTCGATGTCGGACAAAGTACTCTGTCTGAAGAGGAAAAGGCCCTCATCGTGCGGAGAATGTGGACTGATGATGGGGGGTACATCTGCGCTCAATACCATGCCGTGAGGAGCTGGTTTTGGACATTGTTTACATTGTCTTACCTCTGTCAGGTACAACACATACGTCAGAGCGAATTACTTACAATCGCCGGGAGAAAATGCACTGGCTGCTGCATGGGCGAGATTAGGACTGAGACCACGCCTTGATGCCACCCCGAGAGGAGAGAATCGATCTAATATGATTTCCAACAGGCTAAGAGCAATGAACAAGAGCTCCGCTGTTGCTTCGGATAATTTGAGCAAGGCCGAACAGCGCCAGCGCAAATGGGTTAATGATGAAAACATACGTTTCAAGACCGCTCTGGCTGGTGGTACATTCATGGATTCGCAGCCAGGGACCGTTCCTTCCTGGGGACGACAGCGTCTCGGCAAAGCCGCCGGCGCGTCACGAGCCATACGTTCAGCATCTTGAACCCCTCAAGCTCAGGTTCATTGATTGGCTAGAGCACAAGCATGGGGATGCTCACCCCACGGCTGCCCAGTGGTGGCCGTTGATGTGGACGCCAGATCTGGACCAATATGCTCGTCCTATGAGATGCTCTGCGCTTGCCGTTTTCGATTGGGAACTTGTTAGTGCAGATCAAATCCGACTGGAGACGTGCTCGGACCAGTTGGAGCGACAGATGGAGGAAAAAGCATTTGTCATTCCATCAGTTCGAGTGTTGACGGACAATTTTGGAAGCCGCGACCCGAGCATTTGCATCGAACCAGGTAGGGGACATATATTTCCAAATCGTTGCCGAATTTCATCATCGGCCAAACCGTAGTGATGAAGTAGTCTCGGAACGCGAAGAAAAGGCTGCGATGTCGGACGGCGCATGCAATACATATTTCGCGCAGCGACATCCTTTGCTCGTTCCGAATAGAAAGCTGCCCTTTTGGCTTGACTTGATTTCTACTTATGGTTGCATGTGTGGTCACAACTACAACAATGAAAAGCACGAGAGGCCAGATGCTGTCAAAGTTGCAACACAATTTGTTCTTGAATACGTATCAATTGCTCCGAATACAAGCCCGTTGGACATCGACGTTATTCATGACGTACCGCTGGGCCTATCCGAGCTTGTGGATAAATTTTGGAACCAGCCGCTCGATCGCATCCCCACCCATGGAAGATGGGGGCACATTCTGTTAACTGTACGAGAAGTCATACTTTCATTCATGCCCGCAGGAATCAGCGTTGCGCTTCCGGGGTTTTAGGTGCAGCGCCATCCGCAAGCCACTCAAATCGTGCAAGATGCTTATGCTTTGGATTGTCGGATCCGAGCTGCAGTAGAGACATTTGACTTACTCCATACTTGGATCAACGGATTAGGAAACGAAGGTTCTGAGACCGCACGACGGAGTTGCTCCGGCATTCAAGAGGCCATGGTCTTCATACACGCGTCCACGGAGCCTCAATTTCGTGCCGAGATTTATCTCGCCAACAGCCTTTTTGGGGTCTTCAATACCGATGGCGCTATCGGGATCACCAATTGCCTTAAGAAGAAGAAGAAGGAGAAGGAGGAGAGTGGCCCAGCCAACCCTCCACCTGAGACAGTCCCAGCCGAGCCGCCAGCAGATGCTGCAGCCCCAGCTGTTGAAGGCATTACCCCGAGCGGCGCCGCCGCCCGGGGACAGCGAACGCAGCGATGCTCTCGCCCGGCATCGCGACCGAGGTTCCAGTATGGAAGGCAATATCATGGGGCCGCCCCCTTTGCCTCTGCGTCTGCCGGCTCAGCCGCGTCAGGCACCGACGCCGGCTGGATCGATTATGACAGGATCCAGTCGTGGGTGGATGAATCCTGGATTTAGGAACCCACCCCGCAAAGATTGGCCGTTGAGCTGGTTGGCGGCCGCGCGCGTGATGGCGACGGCCCCGGACCGGCCGTGGACGGCGCGTGCGACGCGACCGTCGACTACGAAGACAAGACCGAGAGTGGGGACATTCGAGGATACTATGTACATGTATCGCGGCATCATCAAGTCACCGGTCGTCACAAAACGTGGCAATGGTTTAGTCTGGAC
>CAUYUJ010020979.1:135000-145000 GCA_963575745.1 Prorocentrum cordatum | reverse complement strand
GGGAAGTGCTGTGGGTGTGGTCGCCAGACGCCTTGGCGGTGTCCCACGAGGAGGATGGGGGGGAGGAGGAGAAGGAGGAGAAGGAGGAGGAGGAGGAGGACGATGAGGAGGAGGAGGAAGAAGAGGAGGAGAAGGAGGAGGAAAAGGAGGAGAAGGAGGAGAAGGAGGGGGGGAGGAGGAGGAAGAGGAGGAGGAGGAGGAGGAGGACAGGGAGGAGGAGGAAGAGAGGAGGAGGAGGAGGAGGAATGAGGAGGAGGAGGAGGACGACGACGGAGATGGAGGAGGAAGAGAAAGAGGAAGAGGAGTCGGAGGAGTCGGGAGGGAATCGGAGGAGGAGGAGGAGGAGGAGGGGAGGAGGAGGAGGGGAGGAGGGGGAGGAGGAGGAGAGGAAGGAGGAGGAGGAGGGAGGAGGAGAGGAGGAGGAGGAGGAGGAGGAGGAGGGGGAGGAGGAGGAGGAGCAGCAGCAGCAGCAGGAGGAGGGGGAGGAGGAGGAGGAGGGGGGGGGAGGAGGAGGAGGAGGAGGAGGAGGAGGAGGAGGAGGAGGAGGAGGAGGAGGAGACGAGCGTAAGAAAAGAGTCTCATAATCCCACAACTCCCGAACACACAGAAGATCCGCGATCCGAGGGGATGGGTAAGTGAAGGCGGAAGCCTTACGAATGAACGTCTAACACGGGAACTCCCCCGCGTCGGCGGCGACCGAGATGGCGCACGACTGCACCCAGAGGCCGCCGACGGCAGAGACCACGAAGAGCGGTAGGCGCTCCACGATAAGCAAGAGAACCCAATCTTATCCTTAGTACATAATCAGGATACATGGGAGCGCGGGCGAGACCGCGGCGGAATTGAAGCCATACACCAGGACCCAGAAGCTGGCGACGACCCTGCCGAAGAGCAGCAGGTGCATGGCATCGGCCACTAGGACATCAGTCGACATCAGGCTCGGGCGGCAGATCTGCCAGAAAAAGCCCGCCAGACCATCCAGCAGGCGAGGAGCCCCCGAGGGACAGATGTTCTCGCAGGGCATCCTCCAACACTATCTCATCGAAGCGGTCGTAGTTGATCGGTGATGCCATAGGCTCGATCTTGGCGGGGCCGATGCTGGAGTGCCGCGGGGCTGCCGCAGCAGCCGAACGGGACGCGCTTCGTCCTCGCGGCGCCGATGCAGAGCGCAAGGGCTCATTGGTGTCCTCGATGAGGCGGCCCTCGGGGTGGTGGAATACGCAGTCGGGGCGGTGGCACCGCCGTCCATATTTGCACAAACGCTCATCAGCACTGGCAGTAGCGGGGCCCTGGCAGTGAGCAGAGGGAGCCAAGCGGCCAGAGCCGCGAAGTACGGCCTCCAGCTCCGCAACTTTGGCCTTCAAGCCATCGATCTGCTCGAGCGGGTCGGCAAGCTGCTGCTGCAATACCACCAGAGTGTCAATAATCGGGGCATTGGATTCCTTGATCACATCATTCACACTCTTCCTCAAACTATCAGATACGAACTGAGAAAAGGTTGCAGCTTGTTCGCGGAGCTTGCCGTCGAAGCGGCAGGAGAGGTCATCGATCTGCGCTTTGACGGTATCCATCTCATGCTTGATGACGTCTATCTCGTCCCACAGCTCGTCGATACCAGAAGGGGTAGCTGAGGCATTGTCCACAGCACTCGAGGCCACCGTTTCACTCGGCTCCTCACTCCCAGAGGCGTGCCGCTCCCCGAGCTTATCAAAAACACCACGGAGATTCGCCAAAGAAGCATTCTGGGCGTCAATCAGCCCCTGGTAAGAAGCCAACTGTTTGTCGTAAACCGAACTGGAGTGTTGCAACATGTCAGGGACCGAGATGAATTGTGTACTGACCACAGCCGGCGTTGATGGTGTGAAGGTAGGCGCTTCTCGACGTAATGTACTCTGCTGCACCCGCCCAGCATAGCGAGAAACCATGATAGGCCGCACAACCTCGCACTCGGGGTAAGCAGACTTCAGCTCCGCCTCCAGAGAATCGAGGAACGACTCAGCCCACGGAGTGGTGAAGTGGCGAAGCACCTGGCATGTGACTCCGAGCTGGTGGAGCCTTCTCCTCGAGGACGTCGAAATGACGCGTCGGTGAGCGTGCGCAGCCATCTGAAGACCATTGTAGTGTGCACCTGAGCAAGAAGACAAGAGTCGAAGAGCTTTGGCAGCTAATACAGAAACTTGAGCGAAAGAATCATCCATCCGTGCCAGAGAAAGAACCAATGCAGACCAATCTACAAACGCCCGCGAAGAGAATAAACAGTACAAGAGACAATCAAAACATGCGCTAAGCTCGCTTGAGCCGCAGGTCAAAAGAAGCCGTCTTGCGCCACAATGGCTACGGAGGAGGAGGAGGAGGAGGAGGAGGAGGAGGAGGAGGAGGAGGAGGAGGAGGAGGAGGGGAAGGTATGAGGAGGAGGAGGAGGAGGAGAGCACCAAAGAGGGAGGAGGAGGAGGAGGAGGAGGAGGAGGAGGAGGAGGAGGAGGAGAATGAAGAGAGAGGAGGGAGGAGGAAGGAAGAAACAGGAGGAGGAGGAGGGGAGGAGGAGGAGGAGGAGGGGAGGAGGAGGAGGAGGAGGAGGAGAGGAGGGGAGGGAGGAGGGGGGAGGAGGAGTGGGGGGGAAGGAGGGAGGAGGTGGGAGGAGGAGGAAAACGAACCTGTGATGGGCAAGTCTGGCATCTAGCGGTCTTCACCCGCGCGGGCTGCGCCAGGTGGCTCGCGGGGCAGTTTACGTTTCGAGGCGAAGAGGGGTCGGACGGTAGGAAGAGAGGCTCGCGCGAGGACGAAGGTGACGGCGGTCGGTCGGTAGGAGAGGTAGGCTGAGCAGCGGCGGGCGGCGGGCCCGCGCCTCGGCCTCCGCGCGGCGAAGCGCCGAGCCGAAGGGCCAGGCGCGCGGCGGCACGGGCTTGAATTCGGACGCGCGTAGCCGACCCCGTTGCCGTCGCTGGCGGGGTACAGCACGCTCGCCTCCTTCACGGTGTGGTACAGGCGGTAGGCCACCGCCAGGCGAGTGTGGACGTGGCTGATGTGGTCGTCCGCGGATGGAGAGACCTCGAAGTTCAGGGCGCGTAGTCCCAGCCTCTTGAGGATGCGGTTGGCGAGCTTGCCGCGCGGGGGCGCCAAAGTGTGCCAAAGCTTCGGGCACACCCAGTAATAAGCGACGGCATCAGCAGCGCGTTCAGGAGTGCATCCGAAAAAGGCAGGAGTGGCGATCAGGACGAGCATGAAGTCTATGCGAGGTGGACCAGCCCCCCGCCAGAGACTTGACGACGGGCCAATAGTGGGAAGGAGGAAGCAGCGCGAGGTGGGGCTTGGCCTTTTTCCACAAGGTCTTGACGCTGAGAGGCAGCTTGCAGAGCGCGGTCAGGCCGTTGCACGATGCAGCGTCGGCGTCCATCTGCTCGTTGAAGCGTGCGTCGAAGGGTTCGGAAGGATCATTCACCATGTCCGACAGCAAAATCAATACACGCCTTTGTCGGTGTTCGGAAACAGCCAAGGTAAAGAGGGTCAGGGCTTCACTCGACCTCGGGGTCCGCTCCATGAATTGGGCGCGAGCACGACGGTTCAGGTCTGAGTCGCACCATGCTCGGCGGCAGATGTTACAGGCTCGACGACGCAGTTCATCCTCTGAACAACCAGCTAGCAGTGCGCAAAGTCCCTGTCGGCGAAAATGACGAAGCACATGGTGTTCGCATCATTCGTGCCAGTCTTTGTCGCGGCTCCTCGTCATGTCCCAGTTGCCGACGTAGGGGTCGGGGAGCCAGTCCGAGGCCCAGTGCGCCAGCATCTCTGCGAGGAGCAGGAGCTCGCGATCAGCATCAGCACGATCAGTCTCGGCGTCGTCGGGGGCGGGCGCGGCGGCGAGTAGAGTCGGGCACAAGAGGGTCGATGAGAGTGTTTCAGGGCAAAGGAGTCGCTGATCGCCACCTGCAGCAGGGTCAACTCCGTCCTGCACCATGGGAAGGTATAGGAACCAGGCCTTCAGGCGTTGGACGATCGTGGTCAAAGTCGCCCGTGTAAGTGTTATTATGGATCTCGTTGGGGAACGTGGCCTGCGGGGATTTCTTCGGATGCCCGCCGGGTCGCTGACGGCGGGGGCGAAGAACTTCACGCGCAGCTGCACTCGCGCTGCGGCAAGCGCGAAGGAGTTGAGGCGCGCCCGCTTAGGATTGTGCAGCTGCCGCTTCACGCGCATGAAGATGGAGCCCTTACCCGCGGGGAAGGCCGAACCAGCAGCTGCGCCCTGGAGATGTCGGGCAATCGACTTCGAAGAGCACCAGCAAAGAGGCGACCACAAGCCCTGCGCGTAGTCGACCATGGGGAGGGCGAGGACGGCGGCCCCCCTTCAGCGCCTCGTAAGCATCACGCCAGACAGAGATCGTGGGTGAGGCCGCGCGCCAGATAGTAGCACTCAAGAAGGCCTCAACGCCGGTGGGAATGCCCGCCCCTGCCCAGAGCTCCATGCTGAGGATGTCAATTTCGATGAAGGCCGGAGGGGCAGACCGAATGACGCTGTGAAGTACGTGTATCTCGCGGCAGAGAATGAGTTCAGGAGCGAGGAAGAGTTGTCCAACATAGGAGAGGGTGGTAAATGCAGAGGAGTTGCACAGCAAGATGTTCTGCTGAATCGGCGCGTGGACCTCGCCGAGAATTTGCGAGCGATGAAGCCATTTCGCCGAGGGGGCCGCCCATTGCGTGATCTCGTCAGCACCAGGGCCCATGAAGACACCGAGGTACTTGGCATAGCTGGCGATCTTGACGAGAGCCCAGTCGCTATATATGTGGCTGAGCGTGCCCCTGATGCTGTTCACCAGGTCGGTGGATGCAATAATCCAAACAGGAACCAGAACACCTTTGCGCGGCTGAAGGAGCAGACCAGCGTATTCAGCAATCGCAAGAAGGCGAGGTCGAAGGCCGACGACGTCGGCAAGCCGCGCCAGGACACATCCCAAGTCGCCCGCGCACGCCGTGGCGACACAGTGCTTGGTGTTCTGGGAGAAGTGGAGGGCGCCGCGCAGCACGGGGTCGAATGCCAGAGCCCACAGCATGCCACTTAGAGGGCAAGCCTGAGTCACACCGCTAGCAGCAATGAAAAGCGGGCGTCGGGTGGCTCCAAGCTCGAGGAACATGACGGGCACGAAGTAGAAGGCCTGCACCAGATTGAGGAAGCAAGCGACCATGCACTCCCCAGCGTCGACGCCCTTCCCATAACCAAACGTGAAGCAGCGATGGGAAGGCAGCGGCGATGTCCATGCTCACGAAGCACGGCCGGTGGTCGGCTCTCTGCTGGAAGCCGCACAAGCGGGAGTAGGCATCGGCTTCGACAATGTTATCCAGGAACTGACGACCAGGAACAAACCCGCGCTGGATGGACGAGACCCTCTTAAGGAAGGGGCGAAGCTTTCTGTTGGTGGCGGATGCGATGATCTTGGCGTCCGCGTTCTTCATGGCCAAGGGTCGGGGCTGTCCAGGGTCGCGCGCGCACTCATGTTGGCCAGTAGGTTCATCGCATTTGGGTAGCATTGCCAACAGAGCGTGGTTGAAGGTACGCGGCGCATGGTTGCCGTCGCACAGGCACTGCGCAAGCTCGGCCAGGTAAGCGATGCTGTTCGGGGTGGCAGACCAGGCCCTGCACGGGGGGCCATCGGGACCAGGTGCGGAATCAGCGGCAAGCCTGGCGGCCTGCCTCAGATCGCGCTCGTCGGGGATGTCAGCGGGAAACAGAACCCGGGCAGGGAAGACGGTGTCGAGGCACGAGTTCTTGGCGTTCGCGTCGACGGGCTTGTCCTGGAAGATCGGAGCCCAGTGCGCCTGGATGGCGGAGTTCATGTCCAGGGGGTCGTTGACCACCGTGGCGTCGCCGCCGCGCGTCACTCGGACACCAGCAGGCACCAATCGCTTCGCGAAGGGTTTCCACAGCCCCCCTCGGCGACGCTCGTCGCCAGCTCGTTTCCGCCACCTGCCACCACGCAGCTGTTTTTTTCCCTACCTAGGCTCTGCCTAGAAGGGTTCTTACTTTGTTGGCTAAGGGGGCGGGCAGTGTTGCTCACCCCGGGCGGTTCCCCCGGTTGCGCCCCCCTGGTTCCCCCAGTTGCGCCCCCTGGGTTCACCCAGCTTAGCTTAGCTAAGCTTAGCTTAGCTTCTTAGCTTAGCGCTTAGCTTAGCTTAGCTTAGCTTAGCTTAGCTTAGCTTAGCTTAGCTTAGCTTAGCTTAGCTTAGCTTAGCTTAGCTTAGCTTTGCCTAGCCTAGCCTAGCTTAGCTTAGCTTAGCTCAGCTCAGCTTAGCTTAGCTAAGCTTAGCTTAGCTTCGCTTCTTAGCTTAGCTTAGCTTAGCTTAGCTTAGCTTAGCTTAGCTTAGCTTAGCTTAGCTTAGCCTTAGCTTAGCTTAGCTTAGCTTAGCTCAGCTCAGCTTAGCTTAGCTTAGCTTTGCCTAGCCAGCTTAGCTTAGCTTAGCTTAGCTTAGCTTCGCTTCGCTTCGCTTCGCTTAGCTTAGCTTAGCTTCGCTTCGCTTCGCTTAGCTTAGCTTAGCTTCGCTTCGCTTCGCTTAGCTTAGCTTAGCTTAGCTTAGCTTAGCTTAGCTTACCCCATCTTAGCTTAGCTTAGCTTAGCTTAGCTGTTGCTTTCCTGAATGCTCCAACTCCTAGGTAGGGTCGCACTGGGATAATTTACAACAAAAAAAAAAAAAACTTGACGGGAAAGTCGGGCAGCCTGAGCACGTCGTTCTTCATCAGCAGCAGCATGCGCAACAGCGGCATCAGAGGCGAAGACGGGGGCGTCGATCAGAGCGATGACAGCAGGCGACGACGAGGACGAGCCATCAGCGTCCAAGCGGAGGTGATTCGCGCCGAGGTGGGGCTTCCTAACGACGAGACGAGCCAGTCGGCCGTCTTGGAGTTCACCTCCCTGGGGACGGTGTCGCGATCACGGTTCAGGACGCCCGGGTGCAAGCAGGGCAGGGCGTCGCGTGCAAGGCCAGCAGCGGTGGCCACGTTGGCCTTGAGCGCCTGCCACTTGCCTATCGGGGAGAGCTCGCCGCACTGCGCGTTTCATGAGAGGTTCTCGATCGCGTCGGCGTAGAAGATGGACTGGAAGATGTCAAAGGAATACTGCGTTCTTGAACTGGTCGTTGATTGCAAGGGCGGATGCGAGCTTGAACGACGTCGCGGTCACTTGCAGGAGTTCCCGTGCGTTCCAGCGGGTCATCGCTGACTGTCACCATAATCTCAACCAGGGGAACGCTGTGCGGGGCGAAAGAGGTGGAAACTCTGTCAACGCATGATTAGGATAGTGCCACAGGGCATCGATGCGTCGTGGACGCAGTAGTGATATACGTCGTCCGTCTGAAGAGCTGCTTCCAAAACGCGGGCTGGCACTGATAGCGCTCGCACGTCCTCGCGTCCACGGGGCGAATTAAACTGCGCGCAGGATGCTCAGAGATGTCGAAATCACCCGGCACGAAGAACAGAACGTGGCCAGGGGGTCGGCGCTGGCCTCGCGCAGGGCCTCCGCGCAGGTGTCCTCGATGGCCGCGCGGCTGACAGCGGTCAGCTCGAAGTTGTGTATATTCGGGAAGATATGCGCGCACTTCTGCGTGACGCTGGCGGTGCCAACGAAAGCAGCTCGCCCAGAAACAACCGCGGCGACGGCGATCTCGAGCTCGACAATCTGGTCGGGGTCGTTTTGGCTTCGGGATGAACTGTGGCACCAGGACAGCCACGCCGCCAGCCCTTGGGTTCTCGGGGACAGCGCCGTGGCACACCAGGTACTTGACGGACGTGGAGTTGGCAATCTGGCAAAGGGCAGTCCGCGATCCGCGCGTCTCCAGCAAGCCAATGGGAAACGGCTTCTGGGGGCACGGAACAGGCATGCGGCGCTTGATGTCGCGCCTGCGAGGGACAGAGCGAAGCAATGCCTGGGCGTTCCGGCTGATGATGGCTGCATTTGGGTGCGAGGAGTCGTCTAGCCACGCCGTCCAGCGCGCGTTGAATCCGCGATGCTGCCGCCATGGGGTCGCCGAAGGAGGTGTCCATGAGGTCCCCGATGCCTCGCTTGAAGCGAGCAGCGATACCGGGGCGCTCAGCAGCATCAGGCCACTGAATATTGGAGGCTTCTTGCGGAAAGGCTCCGACGGTGAGGCGCACGATGGGGACTCCGTCCACCACGAGGAAGCCTTCGGCACGGTTCGGTATGATGTCCAGGTCGGGGCAGCAGGAGAGGGCGTGCCTGGCGAGACGCTTGAGCTGGACTTCTTGCCGAACTTGTTTGGGACCCCTGTCCGCGCTGACGCAAAGGTCGCGCTGCGCGCCGTGATCGAAGAGCCTGAAATTGCGCCAGCCACGGCAAATCCGAAGATGAGCACGTGGAGCTTGAGCGCGGGGATAGGCCACCTCGCAAACGCCCATGAGCGTGATGGAGACCCGCTTGTTGGGAGCCGAGTCGTTAAAGCGAACCGTGGCCATGTCGACGCCAGCATCTTTGAACCAGGGGGCGAGAGCGGTGCGCAGCTGGACCTTGCTGATCGGGATGGCAGCGCCTCACCAGAACGTTCCGAAGTGTCCAGAACGGTCCCACGCTCCGATGTTGGCCAAGACCAAGCTCGGCACTCTGGATTCAACGATAGCGAAAGCCTCTTGATGTCGTCGACTGATGGCTTGAGGGAGAAGTTGGCCGCGTCTGCTTTGTCCATGCGGATCTTGAGGATGGTGAGGTCGTTTTCTGTGGCTGCACCTGGGACAAGAAGGCCCCGTGTGCGTGATTGCATATGTTTGTTCTGCCGTCGCTTTGAAGTTCGTGCTGGCCAGTTCCACTTGGGTCTTGAGTACTTGTTCCAACTCGGCCTTGAGACTGTCGGCTTTGTCCTTGCCAATCCTTTCTGCAGCGGCCACAGCGGCAGCGTCGTACCAAGGGTCGGCAGTGCGACGTGGCGAACGGTTTCCTGTGGGTCCGTCGGGCATTCCTTAGTGAAGCAGTCGATCAGCGGACACGAAGAAGAGGAGGCCGCGGCACCTCCGAGAAATCCCGCGTGAAAATGTAGGGCGGAGAGTAGCAAAACACTCCTGCACTGGCCTCGGAACAGAGGTATACCATGGAATCCTACGAGCGTTTTGCTCGCCAACATTGGAGTCTTGAGCCGACATGGCTACGGAGGAGGAGGAGCAGCAGCAGCAGAATGAGGAGCAGGAGGAGGAGGAGGAGGAAGAGGAGAAGGAGGGGGAGGCGGAGAAGGAGGAGAAGGAGGAACAGGAGAAAGAGTAGGAGGAGGAGGAGGAGGAAGAGGAGAGGAGGAGGGGGGAGGAAGGAGGAGGAGGAGGAGGAGGAGGAGGGGAGGACGAGGAGGGGGAGGAGGAGAGGAGGAGGGGAGGGGAGGAGGAGGAGGAGGAGGAGGAGGAGGAGGAGGAGGAAGAGGAGGAGGAGGAGGAGGAGGAGCAGGAGGAGGAGGACGAGGGGGAGGAGAAGAAGAAGAAGAAGAAGAAGAAGGATGACGAGGAGGTGGAGGCGGAGGAGGAGGAGGAGGAGGAGGAGGTGCCCCCGTCGGCGGGACCCAGAGCGCACCGCGGGACGGGCCCCCAGATCTCCGACGCCAAAGCGCAGAGGTCGTTCACCGGAGGGACTTCTTGAAAAGCCGCAGGCCTTCTGAGAGGCTTGCTCGCTTAGAAAACCTCTTCGAAGGCCAGTGGACTTCCGAGCCTTCTGAGAAGGCCCGCCCCTTTTCACTTCCCCCGTGGGCTCGCCGCCGAATGAGGGCAAAACGAGGCAAAAGACACACAAAAAACACCGTGGCCGAAGCACGACCAGACCATCGTCGCGCGAGCGCCTACACGCTTCCTCCAGCACGGATGGGCGAATCGGATCGGATCTTCGGTCGAGCTGGCGCTGGAGTCGACCCGCGCGACAATCCCAGACCGCCGACGTCGTGATTTTTGTCGCAACGACCCCCAGAGGCCTGGACCCCTTCCCATCGACTGGTTTACCCTCCTGAATCGTTTCGGACGGTCCCGAGGCCG
>CAUYUJ010020979.1:77500-130000 GCA_963575745.1 Prorocentrum cordatum | reverse complement strand
AAGTCCGCCAGTCCTGTCACGACTGGGTGTGCGAGGGCCACCAGTCCTGTCACGACTTGGCGCCTGGTAATCACCAGTCCTGTCACGACTGGGCGCGCATAGATCCTCCGCCTCGTCACGACGGGGGGCCTGGAGAGCACGCCGTCCAGCTGCAGCAGTTTGCGCATGAGCTCGTTGAAGCACACGGGCGGCAGCCACCGTAGAGCCCGCGGGTCGCGTGAGAGTCTTGAAGACGGCGCCTTTGCCTGCCACGATCAGCCTGCTGTGGTAAATGGCGCCGAAGCGCTGCACAACGGAAGCGGCGTCAATCCAACATGAGGCAGACCAGTTGCCAGCCACAACGTCGCATAGTGGGAGGAGGTCTTCAGCATGAGCACGGAGTTCGCGAAGTAGAGGCTGCCAGCCAGGAATGGCCGTAGTGGAGGCACGCCACATAGTCGCAGCAAGAAGCGTTTCGATGTCCTGCGGGATCGCGGCAGACGCCCACAGCGTGAACGACAGGATGTCCATCTTCGTGAAGCTCGAGGGGGCAGCACGGATGAGCTTGCGGAGGCCATGAATCTCTTTGGACAGGAATGATGGGGATGGTGGGAAGAGCTGGCCCACGTACGAGAGACAGGTGATGGCAGCGGAGTTGTATATATTGATGCATTGCTGGATAGGAGCGTCGGAGTCGCCCAGGATCTGAATGCTATCCCACCACGTGTTGGCAGGCACTTGCCATTGACTGTCAAGAGTTGCGCCTGGGCCAATGTGCACGCCTAGGTATCGCGCAAAGCTGTTGATGGAGAAAGTTTGCCACGGCTCGTAGATCTGGGCCAGAGTAGCACGCATGTTCGCGGTGATCTCAGGCGTCGGCAGGGACCGGGCGGGCACGAGGACGCACTTCTTCGGTTGGAGGCGGAGGCCAGCGCGGTGGCGCGCAGCTTGCAGGTGTGGGAGGAGAGCGCCAAGGTCTCTTAAGCGCAGCAAGAACGATACCCAAGTCGTCGGCGCAGGCGCTTAGAAGGCCTCTGCCCAGAGTGGTGAGTTCCATCTTGAGGCCCTTGATGATGGGGTCGAAGACGAGCGCCCAGAGCGCGCCGCTCAAGGGACATCCCTGAGCAACCCCTGATTCTGCGAGAAGCAGCGGACGACGGATTCCACCAAGCTCGAGAAAGGGGAGCGGCATGGTGTAGCAACTTTGCAAGAGATTGAGAAAAACGCCGTGGATGCCCCAACGCCGTAGAGTGGCCCACAACCACGCGTGCGCGAGACTCGGAAACGCCGCAGCAATGTCCACGCTGGAGAAGTAGGGCATCAGGGCGGAGGCGTCGCTGTTGAGCCTGGTGAGGCGAACGACGGCGTCAACCCTGACGGTGTTGGATAGAAACTGACGGCCATTAACAAAGCCTTGTTGCTCTTCTTCGGTGTCCGACGCGACGGAGCTGAGGGTGCGGTTCGTGGCGGAGGCGCTGATCTCGATGTCGCTGTTCTTCATGGCGAGGGGGCGGAGACAGTCAGGGCTGCGGGAGCACTCAGAGTTGCCCATGGGCTCGCCACCCTTGGGAAGCATGGCCATGAGCGCGCGGTTCAGGTCGTAGGGGATCGGGCCGCCGTGAGCAATGGAGTGGAGGAGGTCGTGGAGGATAGCGATGCTGCCGTCGGATCGTACCCAAGCGCGGTAGGGAAGTCCGTCAAGTCCAGGGGCTGAGTCACTGGCGAGTTTGGCTGCGGCTTGGAGTTCATCAATCCCTGGTAGAGGCAGGTGTCGTGGAGGTGCTGGTGGCCAGACCATGTCCAGGCACTGCTGCATCGCCGGGGTGCCAACTGGCTTGGCAGCAAACACCTTCGACCAGTGAGATAGAATAGCGCTGTGCATGCTCGTGGGATCGCTGGCGAGAGCCCGGCCTCTGCTGTCGGCGATGCGGGCGCCCGCGAGAAGCAGGCGCTTCGAGAACGGCTTCCAGATCTCACTGCGCTGTCCAATGCGGCGGGCACGACGTCGCCATTGCTCACCAAGGTCGGGTCGTTGTTCAGCGTAGGCAGCTCGCGAGCGGGCGGCAGCAGTACGACGACGCTGTTCCGCGATATGGCGCTGCATGGCGGAGTGCTCAGTCTCGAAGGCGGCGCGGTCGACAAGGGAGATCGCGCGGCGGTGGACGTCGAGGAGGAGGAGGAGGAGGAGGAGGAGGCGGAGGAGGAGGAGAAGGAAGAGGAGATGGAGAAGGAGGAGGAGGAGGAGGAGGCGGAGGAGGAGGAGGAGAGGGGGAGGAGGAGGAGGAGGAGGAGGAGGAGGATGAGGAGGAGGAGGAGACGGAGGAGGAGAAGGAGGAGGAGGAGAAAAAGGAGGAAAAGAAGGGGGAGGAGGAGGAGAATGAGGTGGACGAGAGGAGGAGGAGGAGGAGGAGGAGGAGGAGGAGGAAGAGGAGGCGGAGGAGGAGGAGATGGAGGAGGAGATGGAGGAGGAGGAGGAGAAAAAGAAGAAGGGGACGAGGAACGAGGAGGAGGAAGAGGAGGAGGAGGAAGAAGGGGACGAGGAACGAGGAGGAGGAGGAGGAGGAAACGTCCGCTCGCGGACGATTTGTGTTCCTCGGCTAGCCGCGCAGCGGCGCCGACGCGCGCCCAGCGCCTCCGCTCATATCAGCCGGGAGGCGAAGCGCTTGACGGGCGGCAGCGGTGGCGCGGTAGAACGCGCGCGTTCGGGTCGCATGCGGCGTTCGAGGAGCCCCCCATCATCGCATCACCGCGTAGAGCCCAGTCGCGACGCCCAGGCGGATGGCGGAGCTCACGATGCCGCTTTCGCCTTCGCACCCCACAGCCAGGCCTGGCAAGGCGGGGCGCGCGAGGACGTCGCTGCTCAGCAGGCCGCGCGGGTAGGCGACGCGGCGCAGGAGCTCGCTGCATTGAAGGGAGTGTTGAATGGAGTCGGCGGCCACGCAGCTGAAGACGCACTGATGTTTCTGCGGGAGGGCGCGCACGCGGCCGGAGGTGGGCCAGGCGCCAGTCAACGCCTCGAGGGTTGCCCAAGTTCTGGCATGAGGCTGCGCGGCCAAGAAGTTGCGGAGGCGAGCCCTGCGCCCGGGAAGGTCGGCAGGCACTTCGCTCATCTGGATCAGGTCTTGGGCGCCCTGCTCGGCATGCCCCCCGTGGTCGTCGCCATCTGGCTCGAGAGGTGGGTCGCCATCAGCAGGGAATAGCGCGCGCTGGCTGTGGACCCAGGGGCAGCGAGCACGGCGCTCCGCAGCGGCGATGCGGCGGGGTGCCCGCCGACGCCGCTCTCGCGCAGGATCGTTGGACATGTCGCTGACAGGGCCAACTCCAGGCGGCTGCGAGCCGAATTGGACGCGGCCCAGGCGCTCTCGCAGATCTGCTCGGCGAGGCGGAGGCGGCGGGCGCTCGAGAGGAACAGCGCTGCGAACGTGTCGTGGCGGAAGACGCGCGCGACGCGGGCGATGCACCAGAAGCCCTATTCGCGCTCGTCACCGATGGTGGGGTCGCCCAGGATGACGTCGGGGAGCCAGCCGCCAGCCCAGAACACAGCGCGGCTTTGAAGGCGCTCGCGGGCTTGCTGCGCACGTCCGACAGCGAGGCTTCGGCGGCACAAGGCAGGCGGCGGCTGGAGGAACCAGGCCTGGAGACGCTCCGCGATGGCGATGTGCAGCGCGTCGGGATGGAGGCGCTAGCGCAGGGCAAGCAGGCGCGCCCGGCGCGGCGAGCGCATGCGGGATGCCGACTCCTCGAGCGGATCGCGCTGATGAAGAAGCGCGGCGGCGCCGCGGCGAGCGGCGCGCTTGCGGCGCGCGACGAGGGCACCTGTCGCACGCGCCGCGGTGCCCGGCGAGCGGGCGAAACGCTTGAGGTGGGACCCCGCCGCCTCGACGAGATATGCGGCGTTGGCGATGTCGGCGAGGCGCTGGACGATGGCGAGCGGGTCGGCCCAACATGTGGCGCGCCACCTGCCGCTCTGCAATGTCACGATGTCAAGGTTGCTGCAGGCGGCGCCGCGGAGGTCGTTGAACCGCTTGCTGCAGACTGCGATCGTCTTGGTGGCGGTGCGCCACATTGCGGCAGAAAGCAGGAGCTCGACGCCGTTCGGCGTCTCGATGTTGGTCCTGTAGGCAATGCCGAAGATGTCGGACTTGGCGAAGCTGCCGGGCACAACGCGGAGCAGCATGTGGTTGCCCCGGTGCCCCTCGGATGGAAGGGCGGCGGGAGGTTCGGCAAGCGACGGCGGCAACACGGTTGAGCTCGATGCTTTGCTGGAGCGGCGCGCGCGAGCCTGCGAGCTTGCGCGCGCGGCCCCACCGTTGGGCAGCTGGCCCACGCCGCTGGCCAAGTAGACTAGCGCCTAGTCCAACGAGGAAGCTATGGTAGCGCGCCCCGTCCGCCATCGTGAAATGCTTCCAGGGCGCGCGGAAATTAGCGAGCACATTCTGCATCGCTGCGATCAGGTCGGGCGTCGAAAGCGCCCACGCATGGGCGATAATGCACTTCTTAGCCCGACGTTGAACCCCTGCAAGCTTGTCGGCCGCAAGAAGACGCGGCAGTAGAAGTTGAATGGTCGAATGTTCTGCAGGCGCTGGGGCGCGATGCCTAATTAGGTCGTCGGCGCAGGCGCTGACCAGGCCGCGCTGGACGGCGTCGACCTCGCCAGCGATCGCGCGGGTGACGGGGTCGAAGATGGGCGGCCAGATCGCGCCGCTGAGCGGGCACCCTCGCGCCACACCAGAGTCGGCAAACAGCAGTGAGCGGAGGACCCCACCGAGCAACAGGACGGAGAGCGGCTTGGTGTAGAACGTATAGGGCGGCCTCCACAGGTCGCCGCCGATGCCCCAGCGGTCCAACACGGCCCGCATCCATTGGCGGTTGAGCGATGTAAATGCCGCAGCGACGCCCATGGAGGCGAAGACGGGCCCGCGGGAGCCCGCGTCTGCAGCGGTGCTGAGCTTGCGGGCGTCGGCGTCGATCATCACGACGTCGCGGAGGAATTGGCGGCCTGTGACGACGCCCTTTTGCTCCTCAGAGGTGTTGGCGGCGACGTTGGCGATAGTGAAGTTCACGGCGGACGCGAGCATCTTGACGCCACTGTTCCTCAGGCTGAGCAGGCGGGGCGTAGCGGGGGCGCGCGTGCAATCGACGTTGCCGGAAGGTTCATCACCTTTCGGGAGCATGGCCATCAGGGCGCGGCCGAGGTCGCACGGCCCTCCGAAATCCACCACGCGATTCGCAAGATTGGTCAGAATGGCCAGCGCAGCAAGGGCGCGCAGCCACGCGCGGTAGGGCAGCCCATCAGGCCCTGGAGCTGAATAACCAGCGCGCAACTTGGAAGAGGCAGTTCGAGTCGTTGCGGATGGGGGAAGACGCAGTCGAGGTCGTCGGCGACGTCCGAGTCGGAGACCGTCTCGGCGGCAAAGACTGGGCTCCAGTGGCCGAGGATGGCCGCGTGCATCTCGCCGAGCTCGCAGACTGTCGCGGCGGTGGTGTCCGTCTTTTATCTCGACGCCAGCGAGGATCACGCGGCGCGCGAAATGCTTCCAGATTTCGCCTCTGCGGGCTTCGCGTTCCGAGAGTTGACTCCAACGGTCACCGAGAGCGATGTTGCGTCGAGCGCGGGCGGCGCGGGAGTTGGTGGCAGCGCGAGCGCGTTCTTCTTCGCTCAGGCTGGCGCGGGTCTCCGGGCCCCCCCCCCCCGGCGAAGGCGCGCAAGTCCAGCAGCTCCACGACGCGGCCGTCGATCTCGAGGCGCTCGTGGCCGACGCCCGCGTCGTCGATGAGTTCATTCGCAAGGTTCGCGTCTTGGGGCCATGTGGCCCGAGCGATGCCGCGGAGAGTCACGCCGCGAATATCCTTGCTGATGTTGCCAGTCTGCGATTTGAGCTCGGCGGCAAGAACGACGGCCATAGAATTGCGCGCACGGCGGGCGGCTTCATGCATCAGCGATTCCTGGTAGCGCTATTGGTGCGAAGCAGAGGGTAGCGCAATGCTATTCTTCTCGGCGAAGACCTTCCAGTCGCGATCGCAGCGTGGCGAGTCAAAGACGAAAGCTGGGAGAACTGGCTCTTGAGGCGGCCGGCTTCGGGCAGGTCGAATGCGGAGCTGCGTGATTCCGCGATCGCCGATCACCCCGCTGGGGCCTTCGAGAGGAGAATCGCCAGCGTTCAGCGCGATATCCATGAAGGGGATGTCGTGGGAGGGCAGCGATGTGAAGCAGCGGTCGATTGTGCTCTCGGAGGGAGCGGCAGCGGCGCGGCGGGCGGCGGAGAGGGTCGCGATCTCAAGCATGCCCTGAAACATTTGCTTCCAGAAGGCGGGCTGATACTGGTACCGCTGGGCCTCGATCGCGTTGGAGTCGATCGGCGCGTCGATGCTCTTCGGGGCGTGCTCGGAGACGCTGAAGTCGCCCAGCATGATGACGGTGCGCCTGGGGGGATCTTCAGCAGCATGTTGTCGTAGCTGTTGCCATTGTTGTCGCATCGCATGGCGGTCGTTGGGCGAGAGATCACGGTTGTGAATGTTCAGCACGGTGACGCCGTAGTTGCGAATGATGTCAGCAATTCCGAGCCATGCTGCTCGCCCTGGAACGATCTCCGCGAAGGGACGCAAAGGTCGCTCGTCAGGTGAGCGGCTTAGCTCGACCTGGTCGTACGGGACAAAAAACTACTGCCGCCAGCGACGGCGGAGTTCGGGACGCTGGAGTGGATGGCCAGGTACTTGTGCTGCGTGGAGCGCGCGAGGATGTCCATGTCGATGGCGGCCCGGTGGGTCTCCTGCAGCGCGATCAGGGCCCGCTGGCGCAACAATGGTTTGAGCAGTCGGCGGTTGTCCTGGCGGCGCTGGTCCGAGACTCCGTGAAGAGCCTGGGCGTTCCAGAAGGCGATGTTCATGCCGTGCTCGGTGGGAATGCTCAAACAGGGGGCCCAGCGAGGGCTAAAGCCACTGTGCGGAGGCGAGGGCGTCGGAGAAGCTGGACTTGAAGGCGACGCGGATGTTGGTTTGCTGTTGGTCGGTGGTGCCGAGGCGTACTGTGGCAGCTGTCCAGCGCAGTGTGGTTGGCTCGTCAGGAGTATCACCAACAAGCACTTGAACAACTACCTCGCTCTGGCATGATATGTAGCCCTGGCTCCTGCGGAGGGTGCAGTGGTCAAAGCGCTGGTTGATGAGGAAGCGAGTCGCTTGAGCTGAATTCCGCGTCGGGCTGTGCGTGGCCTCTCGTCGGCCGAGACGTGTAGTACAATAGGAGCAGCACCACCAATTAAATGATTGAAATCACGCCAAACGCGTCCCACATGGAGTGCTGCGTGTAAACGCCTTGCTCGCGGTTCAGCAATCACTGTACCGCCAACGAGACGCCAGTGAGGGTAAAGCTGTGGCGCTTGGCGAGGCCCGTGGAGTGAAATGAAATGTGCTCGTAGGTGACGTTGGCATCTTTGAACCACTGCGCCAGCGAGGCCGAAGGCGGTGGGGGCGCCACACCAGAATGTGCAGGGGTCGGCGGTGCGGCGTGGCGCTGGATAACTGTTCCATCGGACCAGGGGCGCTTGGACCCACCCCTGGACCACAATTCGAAAATAAAGATTGAATCGAAAAGGTGATTTGGGTCAGGCCTCGGCTGCCTCCTTCCTCCCTCCCTCTTGGGACCCAGTTCCGAGGACGTATCAGGCGAACGGGCCAGATCACCTGGCGCGAGACATCTCGGGGCCTAGAATTGCGAGGATGTCTCTCAGGCAAAACGGGCCAGACCACCTCTCGTGCCGCGGCATCTCGGAGCACAGAGTTGCGAGGATGTCTCAGACGAAAGGGCTGGACCACCTCTCGTGCAGCATCTCGGAGCCCAGAGTTGTCAGGATGTCTCAGACGAAATAGACCAGACCATCTCAATCCCAGCCATCTCCGAGCACAATTGCGAGGATGTCTAAGGCGGAACGGGACCACTTCGCGCGCGGCATCTGGAAGCCCAGGGTTGCGAAGATGTCTCGGGCGCAACGGGCCAGACCACCTCGCGCGCGGCATCTCGGAGCAAACAGTTGGGAGGATGTCTCAGACAGAAAGTGCTGGGGAGCACCTCAATCCCAGCAATCTCGGAGTCCAGAGTTACTATAATCTTTCAGGCGAAACAGGCCAGACCACATCGCGCGACAGCTCGGAACCCAGCTGCGCGGGTGTCTTAGGCGATAAGGGGCAGGACCACCTCTCGCGCGGCACCTCGGAGCCCAGAGTTGCGAGGATGCCTCATGCGGAACGCCCAGATCCCGAGCAACTTGGAAACGAGTCGCGAGGATGTCTCAGCTGGAACGGGAAGGACCACCTCTGAATTTAGAGGATGCCTCTGTGCGCGGGTCCCTCAGGCCGAACTAAGTCTTACCACAATAGAACCCCAGTCAGCACAGCGGCCCAGTCAACAAAACTTGTTGAGAAAAAAACGACGCATTCTGGAAAAGAGAACTGCAGGGAGTCGTGGAAATCCTGGGGTGAAAAAAAATAGTGGCTGTGGAGGAGAAGGATGGGACGGGAAAGATGTGAGAGGTAGGACGGGCGAGGAGAAATCAGAGGGAAGTGACAAGGCATGCGAAGGAGCAGGCAATGAACATAACGATGAGACAGGTGCGAGTTCACAAGAGGGCCTCCTTGAGGCCTTCATCTCCAACGAGCCTGGCGATATTCCACATGGGATCTACGAGGGACGCCACGAGCGAGTTGGAGTGCGCAAGCACAACGTCAGAGACCTCCCAGCCCCTCCAGACCCATACATGAATTTGAGCAGACGTGCCCATGTTTCGCATACCTCGCGCTGTCACTGCCTCCTACCTACCGCATGAGTGCTTGCCTCCTGCCTGCCGCATGTCTCGTTGTCCTATCCCCACCTGCATCCCATCAATTTGATCCTGCATCGCTCACACACCTCCCTCCGAGTCCACTCTGCCCACAGCCCGTGCAGCGAGTGAGACTTTCTAGCAAGAAATGGGGGAGGACCTGTGTTCAGGAACCAGAAGTTACGACGAGGCACACGACCATTTTCGGATACGCCTGCAGCAAGCAGCTCTCAAGACCTCCTGGCAGCTCACAGCATTGTAATAGGCCCCAGAGGGAGCCGAGCTGCAAGGAGAGCTGCACGGGGAAAGTGTCGGGAGCATGGCGACGCATCCCTGGCATTGGCTAGAAACTCCCTGGCACCGCTCTGGCACGACCGCTGGGATGGATGGCGCCGCTCACCCCTCGATTCTTCAAGGATGCAGCCCCCAGCGCTCTTCTCAGCCGTGGCCACAAGAATGCCATCCTCACATCTTACCATCCCCCTTCTGCGGCGCCGGAACGTGGCACCCCTTCCTGCCCTCCAGAGTGCCGCAGCGAGCACCGAACTGACGCACCAGAAAATCCATCACAGCTGCCAACATCGTCGCCGAATCCTCACCATCGAGATCAACCCCTCTCCCTCCCCCGCTGGCACCGAAGTGAAGGGTGCCAGCAGCACGAGGGCGCCCACGGGACGGCCGGCCTGACTTTGGCTGCGCTCGCCTCCACCTCGCCATCTCTCCCAGCGGATGCCGTGAGCCTGCCATCTACCGTCTCTCCTTTCTTCACGCCCATGCTTCGGTCGGGCATGTCCTCCTACAGGGGGGGTTGGGACGAAAAATGAAACATCCAAATATACCCAACAAGTGCCAAAACAAAAATCTGAAAAATCGTCCCCAGGCTAACTATTTTTGAATATTCCTACTGTCGAGGAACGTGCCCGACTTAAGTACATGCTCCCTGGACCCACATGTATGCACGTGACCAAGCACAACATCACCAAGGCGCCCAGATGTTACCCGAACCGACCCAACTCTTCAGAACTCGGCGTCGCCCACCGAAAGAAACAGTGATGAGGTAATGCTTGAAGAAGGAAGGTCCTCGACACAACGGGCGAGCGGTTCGCAGCATTTCCGCGGCGCGCTGATGCGCTGCTTTCCCCGCTGGCGCAGCCATGCTCTCGTCGCTCTGTGCCCTCGCCACGGCCGCTCCAGCACCGACGCACGGGGGCGGGATGGTGGGGGAGGGAGGCAGGCGGAGGGAGAGGCGAGGTGGGAGGAGGGAGGCGGGGGGGCACGCGTCCAAGAGGGGGTGAGGCGGGCCAGCTGCAGCGGCAGCGAAGAGAGGGAAAGTCCTCGTCCCTGCGCGCCGACCTACCCGACAATGGGGGCAAGGCGAGCACTGCGCCTCTTTGAGCTGCTCGAGGCGGGATGTAAAAGGACGGAGAGGGCGCAGTGTGGCGGCAGAGGCAGAAGGGGGCTCGGGACGTTCACCCACAGGGGATTCTTGTGTTTCGATGACTGTCCGTCACGCGAGGTGCAAGGAGGGAGGTGGGAGGACGGAGAGGGCGCAGAAAGGGGCTCAGGACGTTCACCCCTAGGGGAGAAGAGCGTTTCGATGGCTGTCCGTCCCTTTGCCCTGCGGTCTGCCCTGCTGCCACCTCCCCTCGACCATCCTTTTAGTGCTCTTCATCATCCTCCTCCTCCTCCTCCTCCTCCTCCTCCTCCTCCTCCTCCTCCTCCTCATCCTCCTCCTCTTCCTCCTCCTCCTCCTCTTCCTCCTCCTCCTCCTCCTGGCTCGAGCCATTTCGCGCCCGAGCGGCCCCCCTGCACGGGGCGCGCAAGAGTGAATCGCGGGCAAACTTCGAAATGGCCCTGCTCGCGAGAGCCGACATCCAGACGCGTGGCGCCCCATGTCATCAAGTACAATGCTGAGAACAGGCGCGAGCGCACCCGCCAGGAGACTGGGCTCCCTCCGCCCTCCCCTCCTTTCCCTCGTCGTACTCTTTCTCCTCCTTCCCCCTCCCCTCGTCAGTCTGGCGAGCTGCACCGCCGGCTTCCACAAAGCCGCGGCGGAAGTGCAGGCAAAGCAAAGTTATGCTCAGCTACAGTGTAGGGATGAGGTCGTGCGAAAGGCAAGCAGTGGCAGTTGGTGCTGGCGCTGCGAGAGCGACAAAAATGCGGGTGGGCCACGATCAGCAGAAACGCTGGGAGCAGCCCTTGCGGGAAAAGGGGCACGCAGCGGCAGCAGACGCTGGCGCTACGAGAAAAGCCCGGGTGGGCCACGATCAGCATCCTCGCCAGGAGCAGCCCGTGCGAGAAAGAAGGCGGGCAGTGGCAGCGGGCGCTGGAGCTGTGCAGAGGTGAAGAACGATCCCAATGCCGTCAGCTGTATCCGACGCGATGTACAAAGCCAGCGGTGAAAAATGAGGCCGATGAAGGAGGAGCCAGATGCCATCAGCTACAGCGCTGGGATCAGGGCGAGGTGAAGTTGGAGCCACACCAGTCTCCTCATACCAGAGAGCGGGAGGCGAAGCTGGTGCCCGACGCATCGAGAAAAGGCGCAGGTCGAGCCCGATGCCATCAGCTACAACCGACTCCTCGCGGGAAGCTGAAGGCGAACACGGAGCCCGATAGCAACAAGGCGAACAGTGGCAGCAGTCGCTGGTACTGCGAGAAGCGTGCAGAAGCGAAAATCAGCAGCTACAAAGCAGGGATAAGCTTGTGTGCGGAGGCACGCAATGGCAGCATGAGCTGGCAATGAGAGACGGGCGCGCAGTGGCAGCAAGTCTTGGCACTGCGGAGAAGGCGGAAGTGCAGGAGCGGACGTCCTCAGTCCTCAGTTACAGTTCGGGGTTCAGCTCGTACGCGAAGGCAGGCAGTGGCAGCAGGCGATGGCAATGCGAGAAGAGCGCGCAATGGCAGCAGGCTGGTGCAATGCGAGAAGGCGGAAGTGCAGGAGCGGACGTCTTCGGGTACAGTTCTGGGATCAGCTCGTGTGCGAAGGTCGGCCGTGCCGAGATGAGGTCGTGATGCGAAACTGCGAGCAGGCCCGCATTGCTCTCGTGGGATGTAGCTGGAACGCCACGTGTTCAGCTACGGATTCGTTGTTTGGTAGGAGCCAAACGTTCTCAGTTTGGACTTCTGAACAGTTGCCCTGAGGAACAACCATGAAAATCCTCGGACGATCTATGGACGTTCAAACCGTTTGTAGCAAAGTAGGAACCCCACCACGAACAGGCCGTTGTGGCTTTGCCCCCAAATACCGCCCAGGAGAGGCCTGGGGTGAGGGACGAGGCACACGATCAGATAGCATGCACCCCTGCGGCGGTCCCTGCTAACCTCGTTGCGCTAATCCTCGCCAGCCCTCCTCCTCCTCCTCCTGCTCTTCCTCCTCCTCCTGCTCCTCCTCCTCCTCCTCCTCCTCCTCCTCCTCCTCCTCCTCCTCCTCCTCCTCCTCCTCCTCCTCCTGTTTCTCATCGTCATCTTCGGCAGCATCAGCATCGGCATCCTAATCCTTCCCCCCTTCTTCACCACCATACCTGCTCTTCTGGCTTCGATTTAAGCACTGCACGGATGCGCCTGCCCCGACGGCACGAGACTCTACATTCGCATCCCCGCCCCACCTTGTGTCACAGCACAGGAGCACGCCAGGGCCGAGGCTGGTCCTGTTCCAATCGAGCGGCCCCACAGCACGACCTGCAAGAAAGAAACTCGCCGCCCGACACCAACGAATTGCCGATCAGATGGGTAATCAAGGCCGGCTGGACGCACAAGAAGGGCACAACCGCAATCGGAATATTTGCCACGGAGCTCATATGCCAATCGCCTATAGCAAACGTACGAGAGGGCATGCCGAAGAACTTGACTCAAGCACGGTCGTGACTGCGAGGCTGACCATGGCCATCGAAGAAGGTTGTATCATGCACGTTACGCATGGTATACGAGGATGAGGTCAAGAGAACGAGAAAGAGAACAAGTGCGGCTCGTTTCGTGTCACTGCTCGCTCTTGGGAGCCTTGGCGTCGAAGCTGCGTCCGTCACTGAGCCGCCTAGGAGCGGGGGCAGTGGCGCATTGGGGGCCTGTTGGGGGTCTCTGGGAAGCCTTCTAGGCCGTCTTGGGGGTCTTCAGGAAGCCTCTCGGGCAAAAATCCTTGGGCCCTCTTGGACCATCTTGGAGCCCTCCTGGGGGCCGCTCAAACCGTCTGGGAGCCACACTGGACGCCATCTTGGGTCGCCTTGGGGCCCTCTTGGAAGGTCTTCGCCCCTGTCGAAGTATACGGGGCAGTCTTGGGGCGATCTCAACGGCCCCAGGGCCGCGTTGGACTGCCAGAAATGAGAAGGCTGGAATTCCTTCCAAGAACTATGGGAAACAATTGTTTTGCCTGGGGCCCTGTTGGGGTTCCTGTTAGGGCCCTCTCAGGGAGTTTGGGGGGCCTCGGCCGTCTTCAAGCCGTCTTGGACAATCTTTGCACGATATTGAACCATCTTGGGCCGCCTTGGGGGTATCTGAAGCCGTCTTCGGGACATCCTGGGACGTCTCAAGGCCTGTCGGCCGCTCTTGACTGGGGGCGCGCGCGCGCGACGCCAAGTTGCCCGCGCCTTGCCCTCTCCTGGAACCCGTCCCTGGAATTTCCTTCGCCCCGCACTAATGTCATCACTCGTACCTCGCTCTCTCCGCCACCTGGGCCGGCAAAGGAACGGACAGATCGCTCCTGGAATGTGCCCCAAAAGGCTCATGGCACCATTCTCTCTTGGGAGCATTGGCACTACGGGACTGTTCACACCACGGCTCGCTCTTGTGAGCCCTTGTGTTAAGAGCTCTTTATGTCAGCGCTCGCCATTGGGAGCCTTGGCGTTGAGAGCTTCCTGCGTCACTGATAACAGTCTTTGTCTGAAACAGGATGTCACTGTCCTCGGTCCATGCAAAGAAAAAACTCCTGGTCCCGATAGTCATAACGTTGAGCAGCAGCTCATAATTCGCTGTGTATATGTTGCGTTTGCACGCCAAGCAGGACAGAGCACCAGACCTCAAATGCGGCTTACCCGTGCTGGGCTACCCGTTGTCCATGAGCATGCGGCACTTGTCGTTCAAGAGCGGGGGTCCTGGCATATGACCAGCGGCAGGCGTTTCGCCTCGCGGGTACGCCTGGTGGCTGAGCAGTGCCACAAATAGTGGTCGGTGGTGTTCGAAAACGTCGTGGTACGCCTCGAAAAGGCGTGGCGTGTCCTGTCGGAGGTGGCTAAGCGGGTCGTGGCTGGGTTTCCCAGAGATGCAGCAGCGCCACGCGAGGGCCCAGTCATGCTAGCCCGTGTACCGCTCATGGAACGTCAGCACGGCCTTGGCGTCGATGTCCAGGAGGTCCGTTCGAGCGTACCGCTGTGGCCGGTTCTCGAAGAATCTGAAAATTCAACTCCGCCACGCTTCGCAGTGGAAATGGTCGACCTTTGACGTGTCGTCCGTTCTGAGATCCAAGACCCCGCCGCCTATCTCGAAGGCGAGTGGGGAATCTGTCAAGATGCGCATCTCGCCAAGCACCCGCTGGGCGCGAGCCGCGAACAGAGCGGGTCCACGTGGCGTCATTGATGCGGGACCCTTGGCGCTCGGAGCTTTTTACGTCGCAGGCTTGCCTAAAAAGGGCTTTCCCGTCCTCTGGAGCTCTTGGGAGCCTTGGCGTCAAAGCTGCGTCCGTCACAGAGCCGTCTAGGAACAGGAGCCGTGGCGTCAAAGCTGTGTCCGAAACTGGGCCGTCATGGGGGGCATCTTGAGACTCTCTTGCGGGCCTCTCGGGGCCCCTTGGGGGCCTCTTGGGGGTCTCTCGGGGACCTTTACGCCGTCTTGAGGGCCTCTTGGAGACCTCTGAAACAGTCTTGGTGCCTCTTGGACCATCGTGGAGCTCTCCTGGGCTTGGAGCCTTCTCGGGCCGTCTTGGGGGCCTCTGAGCCGTCTTGGGGCGCTCTTTGGCCGTCTTGTGGCCCTCTTGGGGGCCTCTTCGGCGGCAGTCGTCCATCTATGTGGATTTCCCATACTTCGCGGCGGCGAGCGGGGTCCAGATTCCGAACTCTGGGAAAACTCATAGGTCGCCAGAAACACCTAGGGAATCTGAGAGCTCTGAGAGAGCTCGGCGGACTGAGCCACAATGTGCAGGTCTGTAAAGTACAAGCTCACGCTTCGCGGGCCGAGAGCAAGAGCATCGGCCGTGCGAGGTGGGAGGGAAATAAGATAGTGGATCAAGACGCCAAGCAGGGGGCACTGTACCATACCCACCCCCCGTTGGTGTAGAGAAGCGTAGATTGATAGATACAAGCTCCTTCGTGATATACTCGAATTCGGAGCGTACGTAGGAGCGTTAGGAAGTGGCATAGTCGACACTGAGAAGGGCTCGAGTCCACCGTTGGATTCGAACGCCCCCGACCCCGCCCTGAAGCTCCTGGAACCCCCCGGGCCTCCTGGGACGGCTGGCGGTGCGGGCGAAGGGGCCGAGGTGGCCCCTCCCCCACCCCTCGGTCACCCCCCCTCCGCGGGACAGCCTGGATTGGGGGGCTGTCAGGGCCGACAAAGCTATAGGAGCGGGGCGCAAACTAGTGTTCCGTCAATCGTATGTTTTCTGTCGTAGGTTTGCCAGGTACGCCCGCGACAGGTGGTTGGGCCTATTTTCCCCATGTTGCCATGGGGCCCAAAGGGTGGTCGGGGGTATGCTCAAGAGACTTTGGCAGGGTACACATCCCACCACAAGAAAGCCCTTTGAGGTTAGCCCTCAGAGGGCACGGCATCCTGGCTCGGCTCGGGGACGGCCCGATGCGGTCAGGGTCACCCGCAGCGCGATTCCATGGGGCATCGCGTTCGTTCGACCAGCAGAATCCAACAGAATCCACCTCCTCCTCCTCCTCCTCCTCCTCCTCCTCCTCCCTCCCTCCTCCTCCTCCTCCTCCCTCCTCCTCCTCCTCCTCCTCCTCCTCTTCGACTCCTCCCCCTCCTCCTCCTCCTCCTCCTCCTCCTCCTCCTCCTCCTCCTCCTCCTCCTCCTCCTCCTCCTCCTCCTCCTCCTCCTCCTCCATGTCCTCCGCGCCGAAGTATTCCGAGAACAGTCTCTGCGTCGCCGACTTCTTCTGGGCGACTTCTTCAAAACGGCTTTTTCCAGACCACTACTTCCGAGGCGACTTCTTCCGTGACGACTTCTTCCGGACCACTTCTCCCGGACCACTTCTTCTGGGCGATTTCTTCCGGAAGAAAATTATTCCGGAAAAATTCGTCGCGGAAGAAGTCGTCGCGGAAGGAATTGTCATATTTCGATTTTTCTTCGTGTAACTGCAGTTCCGGTTGGCGGAATGGGGCGGGGTTGGGTCCCTTGGTACACATCACCATAACAGGATCCAGTAAACCAAGTCCCGCCAACGCACGAGGGACGCGCTGCCCGTCTCCGCGCCATTGTCCCGCTCCTCCCCGCGCCTCCCGTCCTCCTCCACTGCAGCCTTCGGTGGAGCTCCCTACGGGGCCTCGAGGGCTCCCAATGGGGCCACGGAACGTGCGATGGGTGCGCCGACATGGGCGCGGTGGCGCCATGCGAATCCCACCAGTGTGTCCTTGCGTGGAGCCCGCCATGGGTCCACGAACCGTGTGAGAGGTGTGCCGACATGGGTGCGGTCAGGCACATGCGAACCCAGCCACTGTGGCCTTCGGTGGAGCTCCCTATGAAGCCTCGAAGCGTGTGAGGGGTGTACGGAAACGAACGCGGTAGCGCCATGCGAAATCTGCCATTGGAGCCTTCCGCGGAGCTCCCTGAGAGGGCACGAACATGTGAGGGGTGTGCCGGAAAAAGTGCGGTCGGCGGTAGCGCCATGCGAACCCTGCCACGAAGGCCTTCGGTGGAGCTCCAAATGGGGCCACGAAACGTGACAGAGATGCGCCGAAATGAGCGCAATGGCGCCATGCAAACTTCTTCCAGTCGACTTCTTCCAGTCGACTCGTTCCAAACAATTTCTTCCGAACGACTTCTTCCGGACGACTTTTTCCAAACGACTTCTTCCGGACGACTTCTTCACGGCGACTTCTTCGGGTCGAGTTCTTCCGGACCTCCTTTTCCGGACCATTTTTTCTGGACGACTTTTTCCAGACGACTTCTTCCGGACGACTTCTTCTGAGGCGACTTCCGCCGAGACGACTTCTTCCGGACGAGTTCTTCCGGACGAGTTCTTCCGAACCTCTTCTTCGGAACGCCTTCTTCCGAACGCCTCTTCTCCCTTCTCCTCTGTCTCCGCCGCACCGATCTCTCGAGATAAACCCCTGTCTCGACGACTTCTTCCGGACGACTTCTTCCCGACGACTTCTTCCCGACCATTTCTTTCGAGGACGACTTTTTCCGCGACGACTTCTCCCGGACCACCTCTTCCAAACCACTTCTTCCGTACGACTTCTTCCAGAAGAAAGTTTTTCCGGAAGAAGTCGTCGCGGAAGAAGTCGTCGCGGAAGAAGTCGCCGTCTTCCAGACTCCTCTGCCAGGGGCGTTGCCTAACTGAGAAATCGCCTTGAGCCCTACGTCATCACGGACCTCGAGCTTCTTGCGACCAAGGATGTTAAGGTGTTATTTCCGCCACCTACCCCTGCCAACCAACCTGACGCAAAGCACGATTGTCACAGAAAGCAAGCGGCAGAAGGAGGCAGGGGAAGATGGAGAAAGCGGCACGAGCAAGCCCCAGAGTCATGTCATCTGGACGCGTGCCCTGCACGACGGGGAAACGCAATGGCACCGCTTGTGGGGAGATCCCCTGATGGCGATCAGGGGGCCCCTTGGGCCATCCCAATGGCGTCCTGGACGCCCTCCTGAGCCGCCTCGAGACCTCCAGAGGCCTGCAGGACCAAAGAAGCGCTGCCAGCTTGGCCTCCCAGGTAGGGCGACGAGATCTATGCATAGCGATGCCCGTCCTGCTGGAGAAAGATCCTCCGCTCCACAGGGCCGCTGACTGTTTCTGGGCTCACCGCCGCCTCTGCAAACTGTGTCATGGAGAGGGATCGGCCGCAGGTGGGGCTGGCCGCCCCAGCGACACTGCTCCCAGGCCAGGCCCATCCTGAGCCCAGCAGCGGTGCACACGCCACGCCCTCCTGGCTTGGCCTGAAGGGCATCTACACAGCTCAGGGGCCCAGGAAGGCTCGGCCAGGGGGCCGTGGATATGTATAGGTCTTGTCGCCCGACCAGGTACGTCTTCCGATGGGTTCCCTGACCCCTGCACCCCACTGGACCCCCTCCACTTCAGAACCATTCGCTCGCCCCGCCAGAACGTCATCGCGCTCACACCTCGCTCGTTCCGTCACCTGGGCTGGCACGGCAACGGAAAGAGCGCGCCATTTCATGGCAATCCACTCGCGTGAAAGCGTTATGTCGCCGTCGCCGGGAGATCTTGGGAGCCTATGCCACTCCACTCGCGTAAAGGCTTTTCCGTCACTGACAGCTCTTGGGAGCCCATGCCGCTCCATCCGCGTAAACCCTTTTCCATCACCAGTAGCTCTAGAAGTCTTGGTGCCACTCCATTCGCACGAAAGCCCGTCACAGGCAGCTCTTGGGAGCCTTTGTGGCAGTCCACTCGCATGAACGCTTTTTCCATCATCGAGAGCTCTTCGGAGCCCTGGTGCGATTTCGCTTGCGAAAACACTGTTTCTGTCACCAGGCACGCTTGGGAGCCGTGCCGTCACCAAGATCCCTTGGGAGCTTTTGTGGCACTCCACTCGCGTAACAACAACAAATCCGTTACGGGGGAGCTCTTGGGAGGTTTTTCTGTCTTGGGCTCCCTTGGGGTACCTCTCGGGAGTCTCTTGGGGACCTCTTGGAGGTTTCCGTCTTGGGGCCCCTTTGGGGCCTCTCGGGCGTCTCTTGGGGCCCTGCACATGCCCAAGAGGGCACCAGAAAGACCCCGAGCCGACCCGAGAGCCGGGATCAATGAGCAGACAGGCCCCGAGATGGCCCCAGGATGACCACGAAACAGACCCAAGAGGCCCAAGATGGTTCACAGGCGGCCCGCAATGATCCGAAAATTTTCCCAGGAGGCCCCCAAGAGGCCTCAAGAGGCCCCTTAGAGGCCCCAGCAGAACTCCTCAGAAGTCTCCCAGAGACCCCCTGCAGTCGCCCAGGGTGTTCCGACAGCCCACAAAGGGGTTGCAAGCATTGTGCACCCGTGTTTTCGGGCTGCAAGGGCGAAACGTCACGGAAATCACCACCACCCAACAGCTGCCCAATGCTCGCGAGCACACAGATGACAAGGATTATACATTGTGGGCCAGCGGAATGCGCGAAGCGATCCGCCGCCCCAACGGGGAACGGCGTGCGAGATCTCCGCCATAAGGCTCTGCCAGAAATGTCCTTCTTGAACTCTCTCATCTGCACACTCCTCGTCTTCATCCCTGCCTCAGAACCTGAGCATCGTTTATCCGACCCCCATCCCCAGCTGCGTGGCCTGGGCCCCACTGGCCGATTTACCCCCCTAGATGGGGATATAGGCCGTATCCTTCGGGCTTCGAGGGGTGTTTCCCCAACTGGGGTGGTAATTTGGTGGGGGTCTCGAAGGGGATGGAGATGGGGATGGGGATCGGTTCACCGATGCCGATCATCTGCACACTCCTCCTCTTCACCCCTGCCTCAGGACCCCAGCCGCCCCCGCTGGGGCCCCCCCCCCGCGGCCCGCGCATTGCACTGGCCCCTATGGCCGTGGCTGCGGGCTGGGCGCCCGCGGGCCACCACTCTGCCCCCAAGGCCAACCCCGCTTTCGCGCGCATAGCGTCCAGACTCCGCCGGGCCCCGTCGAAGACCTCTCTGGGCCCTCTTGGACTGTCTTTGAAGCCTCGTTGGGCTCTCATGGGCTGACTTGGCCCGTTGTTGGGGCCCTCTTGGGCCATCTCGGAGCCCTTCTGAGGCCCTCTTCGAGACCTGTTGAATCGAAGACACCGCACTGCGTTTGACAAATGGACGTCTCGAGCTTACCTTTGCGCCTCTCGGAGCCTCTCGTGCGACTCTTGGGATCTCTCCAGTCACATTATTGGGACAAACTGAAAGCTTCTTGACGCCATCTTGGGCCGTCTGAGCGCCCTGTTGACGCCCTCTTGAGCCTTCTTGAACGCAACCGAAAGGCTCCTGGAAGCCCCCCTTAGGGCAAAACTAGATGCCAGTGCTGATTGTACCTTCCGCTTCCCCCTTGTTACCCTCATCCATTACTTTCGACACATTCACATTTGGGCGCCCCTTGGGGCTGCTTCCAAAAACTGTTGGGCCCCTCCTGGGCCGGTCTTCAGCCGTCTGGGACCCCACCCTGAGCCGCTTACGCTGCCCTCTTCTTCTTGCACCAGGCCTCCCAAAGTTTGTTCGCTGGCTGCACATATCGCCACTTCTGTCAAAGCAACCATGTTCCACAACGTGGGACGGCGATATCTGCCTCTCAGGGGCGTTCAACAGAAGTGCTGCTCTCCACATCATCCTCCTCGCCCAATCGAGAAGCGCCTGGGTAGGTAGGAAGCCCAAGTCGTCGCAACAGAATCGCCACGCGGCCTTTGAAGAGAGAGAGAGAGAGATAGGAATAACATCAAGCCCAACAAAAGTCTTCCATCATTCATGCACGTTGGTTCCAAGAACCCCATCCGCTACTAGATCTGCAATAACGGGATGAATGTGGACCAGGGCAGAACATGATGGCGCCACTAAGCAGCAAGAACTACTGAAAGCAATCACGTTGCGTTCTCCCTGGATCGTGTGACATCTCTGCCTTGCTGGCTGTTCCTCTGCCGTTCAGGGGTATCCACGTTGTCACGCAGTCAAACGAAAATGCGTTCACAAAGATGCACTTACGTCGGCATGGCGACTACGACATCGTCCATCAGAAGGCCCCCTTGTTTGCCCTATCTATGTTGCTGCCCCCTGAGCCTGAACACTCTTGGATTTGCCATTCATGAACTTATACGTCCCGCCTCAAAAGGCGTCGAGAACTACTCCCCTCTAAACAAATCAACCCCGAGGAGGCCCGACGGGGGGCCAATCGGGGGAGGAAGACTCGCGGAGACATTCCAAAGGCATCTACCCCTTCTTCTACAGCGGCAAGCACCCCTTCTTGTATTGTTTGAGAAGGGTCTGGGGGAACCCCAAGCTCCGTGCTTCCAGACTCGCCCGTCTCCTCAAACTGGTTTCAAGTGCGTGTGGGAGCTCCGACTTGACTACTCCAGTGATAGCCCATGCGAAAGAGAAAATAAAAAGTCATCTGGTCTGGAAACCCATAGGCACTGGGCAATTGGATTATGGCTGCAACGCCCTCGAACCGAGGAAAGCTGTCTACTGATGAGCAGTTGTAGTACGACTCGCGCGATCGGCGAATGCGCGGAAGTATTCCGACTTTTAGCAAATCCAAAATCCGTCCCACGTGTGAATCCACAAGCACGCCCTCCACGTCAGATGCTCCGTCCTGCATATTCCATGTAACGACGTCAGCAGCAAATTGCTTCAAGCGGCGAAATCAAAAGAGGATGCAAGCGCGTCTGCCCCTGATAGTTCGCTCGCGCAACAACTTGGGAACTCCATGTGAATGCGTGCGGGACCCCGTGTTTGTGGGACGTGGGGCCCCTATGCCTGCGGAGTGATATGTTTGTAGACCCTCGTGCAAATGGGATCCCACGCGTGTATAATATCATGCGTGTGGAACCGCGTGTGTACAAAGCCCCGTTCCTATCATTATATGCCCCGCTTCTCTCTATACGGGCTTGAAGCGTGGCCCGCCTGAAGCTGCCTGAAGTGCGCGCATCTGAAGACTCGCCCGCAAGCCTGAACAAGGCCGAAACCCTGGTAACTCTAGTGGGCCTGAAGAGAACCGCGAAGTGTAATTACTTGGTGTGCCTCTCTCCCCAGCCCATATCCGTCCGTCTCTCTCTTTCTTGCTCTTTCTCTTTCTCTCTCTATAATTGATGTGTTATCTCTGTCTATATATATAATCGATACACACACGCGTGTACCTCCCTCTTGCGTTCTCTCTCTCTCTCTCTCTCTCTTTCTCTCTCTCTCTCTCTCTCTCTCTGTCTCTCTCTCTCTCTCTCTTTCTCTCTCTCTCTCTCTCTCTCAATATCTCGCTCTTTTGTTGTTATCTCTCTCTCTCTCTTTCTCTCTCTCTCTCTCTCTCTCTCTCTATTTCTCTCTACGTGTCCCCTATATGTTTCTCTCTTTCTCGCTCTCTCTCTCTCTCTCTCTCCCTTGTTCCCTCTCTCTCTGTCTCTCTCTCTGTTTCTCTCTCCCTTTCTACCATGTCTCTATCATCTCTCTGTCTCTCTCTCTCTCTCTCCCTCTGCGTGTTTTTGTTTCTCTGAATATCTATCTTTCTCTCTACATATATATATGTGTGTAAATATATATGTGTATATATATATATCCATTCAAATTAATTCGTCCATCAGGAGCTTTGTGGGTTTGCGTGGGACCCGGCTCCCCGAGCCCCCCGGAGAGCCCGAGGGCGCCTGGAGGGCCCCGAAACGGCACTGGAGCTCCCCAGAAGAGCCCCGAGACGGCCAAAGACAGCCCCGAGATGGCCCAAGACCGCCCTCAGACGGCCTACGATGCTCCCAAGACGGCCCCATAGGCCGCGAAGACGCCCCAGGACGGCTCCGAGGGGACTCTCTGGGGGCCCGAGAGGCCGAAATCGTAGATTTTCCATGAGTTTCTTACGGATTCTGAGATTCTCGCGCTCCCAACCGTCTGGACCCCCAAGACGGCCCAAGAGGCCAGGATCGCCCCGAAACGGCCCAAGAGGAGCCCAAGAAAGCCCCAAGACAGCCCCAGAGGGGCCCAAGGGGGCCCAAGAGGCCCCCAAGACGGCCCAATAGACCCCCATGCGGCCCCCAAGACAGCCCAACAAGCTCCCAAGAGGCCACCAAGTCAGGCCAAGAGAGCCCCGAGCCTGCCCATGAGGGCCCCAAGACGGCCCTGATGCTGTCAAGACAGCCCCAGAGGGCTTCACGCGCCCGAAAAGAGCCTGAGGAGGACCCCCAAGAGGGCTTGAAGAGGCAAAAATCATTGATTCCACGTTGGTTGTCGACCGCACACCGCAGCTTGCTGGCATTTGCGCGCCGGAAACATAAGCGCGCGTCGGCAAATCTCGACTCACGCAGCCCCGTGGATTTAATCCACGGGCCCACAGTAGTATATATATATATATACATAAATGTGTATATATATATAATATATATATATATACATACATACATACATACATACATACATACATACATACATACATGCATACATACATACATGCATGCATGCATGCATACATACATGCATACATGCATGCATACATACATGCATGCATACATTCATACATACATGCACATGCAGACATACATACATACACACACACATGCATGCATACATACGTACAAGCATACATACATACATACATGCATACATACATACATACATGCATGCATGCATGCATGCATGCATACATACATACATACATACATACATACATGCATACATACATACATACATTTTTATATATATATATATATACATACAGTCATACATACGTACATACATGCATACATACATACATATGCACACATTTGTATATATCATGTGTGTGATTCGCTCTTTTTCTCGATGCACATGTATATATACATATATATATATATGTGTATATATATAGATGTATATGCAAGCCAGCGTGAACTCCAAACAATGAAACCGATTGCGAATACGTGGTGCTATTTACGTGGAGCATTCTATCTGGCGCAAAACATGTGGTGCCATCGATTTGGGAGATTTCACGCAGTGCAATTACGTTTGTGCAATCTACGATGTGGAATATATATATATATATATATATATATTCACATATATATATACATATACATATACACAGACATACATATATACATATAGCAATATATGGATTAAGCATTCTGTGTGGTGCCAAATACGTGGAGCAGCCTAAGTGCTGCAATCTATGTGCAACCATTTATGTTGCGTATGTGGGAAATTCTGTTCGCAGTGAGTGGTCAACTCCACTGTTCGCGCAATCATACCACCCACCCTCCCGCAATGTGGCTTCCAAAGCCCATGCGGCGGCGATGGCGACGACTGCCTTGAACTGGCTGGGGCAGCGCTGCGGCCGCGCTAGCGCGCGCACGCTCGCGCGCAAACCGGCCAATTCGTCTGGCGCGACCGACGCGGCCGCGGTGGCACTGACCGCTGGGGATTTCCCAGAGCGTCTCGCAGGCCGCGCTGACGTGACGCATGGGCACTTCAATGCAAGTCGGTGGCTCAGGCGGGTGCGCTATCCTGGCGACGTCGACAACGGCAGACACGATGATGATAGTAGCGATGCTGGTGACGATGATGGCGACAATGACGACGGCAAGGCCAATCCAATGACAGCGCCGAGGCTGATCACGCCGATGACAATGATGGTGTCCACGTGTCGGTGATGAAGGTTTTGGCAAACTTTCGGCATGCGCTTGCGGCCGTCCGGCGCGAGTGGCACGCATGCTGTTATTTGACAAAGACCATGCCCCCCAGCAAGCGCGCGAAGGCGCTCGAATGATTTCGACATGCGCGCGCGAGAGGACCGCTTGGTCGCAGTTCAAAAACATTCGATTGTCCTAAGAACTCGCAAAAACGGGCGCGCAGACCTTTCTTGAAACACATGTTGCACAACCATGTGCGTTTTAATATGTGTTCGGAAACTTCGATGTTGAAATCCCGACAATTTCGAAAGTTTCTGAAGGATTCTGGCATGCCCGCGCGACGCCGCGCGCGCGCGTGGTCATGTGTTTCGCAAGGGATTAATGAAAACTGGTCTTTTGATGAACGAGTGCGCGCGCATAGTATCATTTGGCAGGGATGGGGGGGGGGGGGGGGGGCGATAGTGGATTGCGGGGGATGGTACGAATTTATTCCCAACCATCCTCTGGTGTTGGGCCCTCGTTTGGAAGAGACAGCGCCCCGCGTCTCCTCTCCTCACCTCTCCTTCCTCCTCCCCCTCCTCCCCCCATCTCTATGTACCTCTGCCCTCCGCATGTCCACCATTTGGGCACCCCCCTCACAAGGATCGTGCCCCAATAGGGAGCTCCACCGAAGGCCCCAATGGCGCCGCCCGCATGCGCCCCAGCCGCCCGTTTCGGCACACTCCTCATACGTTTCGTGGCCCCAAAGAGGGCCCCACCGAAAGCCCCAATGGCGCCGCCCGCACGCGTCCCAGCCGCTCATTGCTGCACGCACCTCACACGCTTCGTGGCCCCATGCGGAGCCCCACCGGGAGCCCCACTGATGCCGCCCGCACGCGTCCCAGCCGCCCATTTCGGAACACACCTCACACGTTTCGTGGCCACAAAGGGAGCTCCAACGAAGGCCCCAATGGCGCCGCCCGCATGCGTCCCCGCCGCTCATTTCGGCACACCCCTCACACGTTTCGTGACCCTAGACGGAGCTCCATCGAAGGCCCCAATGGCTGCGTCCACATGCGTCCCGCGCCAATTTCGGCACACCTCTCACACCTTTCCTGGCCACATAGGAAACTCCACCGACCAATGGCGCCGCCCGCATGCGTCCAAAAACGCTCATTACGGCACAACACCCTTCACACACTTCGTGACACAATAGAGAGCCCCGAAGGCCCTAACGGCACCGCCCGCATGCGTCCCAGCTGCCCACTTCGGCACACCCCTCACACGCTTCGTGGCCCCAGTGGCGCCCCACCGAAGGCCCCAATGGCGCCGCCCGCATGCGTCCCAGCCACTCATTTCTTCACATTCCTCACACGCTTCGTGGCCTCATACGGAGCTCCGCCGAAGGCCCCAGTGGCTGCGTCCACATGCGTCCCGCGTCCATGTCGGCACACCCCTCACACTCGTGGCCCCCATCAGGAGCTCCACCGAAGGCCCCAGTGGCTGCGTCCACATGCGTCCCGCGCCCATTTCGGCACGCCCCATCGCACGCTTCGCGTCCCAATAGGGAGCTCCACCGAAGGCCCCAATGGATGCGTTCACATGAGCAGCCGCACCCATTCGGGCACACCCCTCTCACGCTTCGTGGCCACATAAGGGAGCTCCACCGAAGGCCCCAGCTGCTGCGCTCACATGCGTCCCGCGCCCATCTCGGCACACCATTGAACGGCTCGCGGCCCCATAGGGAGCTCCGTGGCTGCGCCCGCATGCGTCCCGCGCCCATCTCGGCAGACCCCTCACACTGTTCGTGGCCCCATACGGAGCCCCACCGAGGGGCCCAGTGGCGCCGCCCGCACGCGTTCAAGCCGCTCATTTCGGCACATTCCTCACATGTTCCGTGGCCTCATAGGGAGCTCCACCGAAGGCCCTAATGGCGCCGCCCGCACGCGCCCAAACTGCTCATGTCGGCACACCCCTCACAAGCTTCGTGGCCCCATAGGGAGCTCCAACGAAGGCCCTAATGGCGCCGCCCGCATGCGTCCCGGCAGCTCATTTCGACACACGCCTCACACGGGAGGGCTGGCGAATCGGCCCAGGCAGCCACAGTGTATATCGAGAAACAAAAGATAGTATAAACACAAGCCAGTCGATGCTTCTGCCATTGTTGGCTCCTCTCGAATACTCCGATCCCATGTAGGAGGCCTAGAAGGCTCCTCTCGAGTATCGAGGAGGGCCCTGTTTTAGGAATGTGAGGAAAAAAATGAGCCGCGAGCCTGGTGGCCCCGCATCGCAGGGCTCAGAATCACGCCCTGGCAGACATCTGAATATATGTGGCAGCCGGACCAAGGCTGCAGAAGGACTGCCGCATGCACGCTCGCAGAGAAACATCAAGCGGAGCGCACAACCAGCTGCTCTGGACTGACAGCGCGGCAACACACTAAGGCGGAGGAGGAGGAGGAGGGCGAAACACAAGGCGAGCAGACACGAACATGCAGGAGGGGGGGGGAGGACGGCAAAGGCACAGCAAGCAAGCACGGCGGGGGCGGGCGGTGGGCGGGGGAAGTGACGCAGCTCGTCGGCGGCGGTCGGAGGGTCGTCGTGGGTCGTCGCGGGCCGGGGGGTCGTCGTGAGTCGTTGGGGGGGCGGGTGGTCATCGCGGGCCCCAGTGGCTGCGTCCACATACGTCCCGCGCCAATTTCGGAACACACCTCACACGTTTCGTGGCCACACAGGGAGCTTCAACGCAGGCCCCAATGGCTGCGCGTCCCGCGCACATTCTGCCACACCCCTCATACGCTCAGTGCCCCCACCATTGGGGCCTTCGGTGGAGCTCCCTATGGGGCCACGAAACGTGTGCGGGGTGTGCCGAAATTGGTGCGGCGGGCGCATGCGAGCGCAGCCACTGGGGCCATCGGTGGGGTTCCGTATGGGGCCACGAAACATGTGAGGGGTCTGCCGAAATGGGCGCGGCGGGCGCATGCGAGCGCAGCCACTGGGGCCTTCGGTGGAGCTCCCGATGGGGCCACGAAATACTTGTGAGCTGTGTGCCGAAATGGGCGCGGCGGGCGCATGCGAGCGCAGCCACTAACGCATTCGGTGGAGCTCCGTGGGTGACCAAGACACGTGTGCGGGGTGTGTCGAAATCGGCGCGGCAGGCGCATGCGATCGCAGCCACTGGGGGCCTCAGTGGAGCTGCCTATGAGGCCACACAGCGTTTCAGGGGTGTGCCGAAATGGGTGCAGCGGGCGCATGCGAGCGAAGCCACTGGGGGCCTTCGGTGGAGCTCCCTCTGGGGCCACGAAACGTGTGCGGGGTGTGTCGAAATCGGGGCGGCGGTTTGCAAGCGTAGCCACTGGGGCCTTCGGTGGGGTTCCCTTATGTGGCCACGAAGCGTGCGAAGGGTGTGCTGAAGTGGTGCGGCTGCGCATGCGGGCGACGCCATTCGGGCTTTCGGTGTGGTTCCTTATGGGGCCACGAAACGTGTGAAGGGTGTGCCGAAATGGGCGCGGCGGGCGCATGCGAACGTAGCAACTGGGGGCCCTCGGTGGAGCTCCCTGTGGGGCCACGAAACGTGTAAGGGGTGTGCCGAAATGGTTGACTAGCGCGGAGGGCAAAGGCAAAGAGGGGGGAGAAGGGAGGAGGGGGAGGAGGAGAGGAGGAGTGAGTGACGCGAGGCGCCGTCTCTTCAAAGCGAGGACCCAACACCACAGGATGATTTTAGGAAACAAAACATTTGATGAAATTGCGCACATCGGAAGCGGAAAAGGCGAGGACGTCAAAAACATTGACTTGTCAATGTACTTTCACTGATTTTCGACTCTCTGGGTCCTCTTGGGCCAGCCATCGGCCTCTTTGGGCCTTGTCTTGGGGCTCATTTCAAGCCATCCGGGGGCTATCTTGAAGACTCAAGAGCCGATCGCAAGCGAAAAGGCGAGAAGGCCAAAAACGCTGATTCCCAATGGGTTTTCACTGATTTTCGACTCTCCTGGCCCTCTTGGGCCAGCCTTGGGCCTCTGTGGGGCTCGGCTTGGGCCTCTCGGGGGCCATCCTGAGGCCATCTTGAAGCCTCAAGAGCCGATCGGAAGCGAACAGGCGAGAAGGCCAAAAACACAATTTTTCCATGTGTTGTCCTAGATGTTCGCCTCTCTGGGCATTCTTGGGCCAGTCTTGGCTCTCGCTGGGGCTTGTCTTGGGCCTCATTTGGGCCATCTTGGAGCCGTCTCGACGCCTCACGCGCCGATCGTCAGCGAAAAGGCGAGAAAGCCAAAAGCACTACATGTCTTAACACGTTTGAGCGACTTTGCCCGAACCAAACATTCTTGGGCCAGCCTTGGGCATCTGCTGGGCCCGTCTTGGGGCTCTCTTGAATCATCTACGAGCCATCTTAGGTTTCATGGGCCGATCAGAGGCGAAAAGGTGAGCAGGCCACGAAGATTGACTTCCCCAAAGTTTTTGAAACAATGTTTGCCTCTCTGGGCCCTCTTGGGCCAGCCTTGGGCCTCTCTGGGGCCCGTTTTGGGGTTCTTTTCGGCGGCGAGCGAGGGGGGGAAGTGAGAAGGAGAAGGCCTTCTCAGAAGGCTCCGAAGTCCCCTGGCCTTCTGAGACGTTTCATACGCCTGCCCCGAAAACGGACGAAAACTTCTCAGAAGGCGCGAGGGATTCTGAGAAGTCCCGCCGCCTTCTGAGAAGGCCTTCTCCTTCTGACTTCCCCCCCTCGCTCGCCGCCAATATTTGGGGCCCTCTTGAGGCCTCAAGAGCCGATTGGAAGCAAAAACGCGAAACACTGTTTGGCTTCTCCCGGCGCCCTTGGACCCGTCTTGGGCCTCCCTCAGGCAAGCGTGCTGGCTCTCTGGGGCCATCGCGGCGCCATCTTCAGGCTTCGCTCCAAAACGTCCCAAGAGGCCTCCAAGAGCACTCCCAAGAAGGCCCCAAGAGGCAAATGTCATTGATTTCTAGCGGTTTTTGGTGAATTTTGGAATTCTCCTCTTTTCGACTTCCCGACGCTCCAAGACGGCGGTTTTCTGGGCGTCCGAAGCCGCCTGGGAGGCTCCAGAATCGCTCAATAACCATCAGAAATGGCTTCCAGGCAGCCCAAAAGAGCTCCAGAACGGCACAACAGGGGACAAGATGGCCCTAAGAGAGCCCCATGGCGGCCCAAGATGGCCCCAAGACGCCCTCCGAAGCATTCCAAATCGTGACCCGGTCGTTCAAGGAGACCGCGGTTGGAGGCCGGGTAGCCCGAGGAAGCCCCCAGAGCCCCCAGAACACGCCCAGGAGGCCTCAGGAAGGCCTTGAGAAAGCCTGAAACTTGTGTGAGGCCCCAAAAGGACCTCCAAGGAGGAGCCTCCGCAAAAAGAGCTGAGGAGGATGGGGAGAATGCGCAGGGTATGGCGAGAATGAAAAAAAAGAAGCGTGGAGGAAGGATGACGAATTAGCTTATTACAACGGCGATGCCAGAAAAGGCAACAAGGAGTTATCGCTAAATTGTCGGCTTGACCTTCCTGCCATTCCGCACGCATACCAGACGTCGAATACCAAGGTGCATGGCGCGAAGCGCCACTGCAGTCTTGTGTACATATGTTTCACAAGCTATACATGTTATATGGCATGGGTCGCGCCACCTACATTCCACCTATATTGCACAACATAGATTCTAGTCGTATGTTGCACAAGATAGATTTCGCATCATAGACTGCACACAGGTTGTACAACTTAATTCTCCTTTCTAAAAAGAGAATAGACTCGACCCCCCCCCCCCGCACTTATCAGCTCCCCCTGGGATAGTATATTTTCATATGTATATATATAGACATATATATATATATAGACATAGATATATGTATATATTATGCACACTCGTCCATCCTAGATATGAAATCATACCATCACAGGCAGGCCGGTTTCCCCCCCCTGAGGGTCCCTTGAAAAAAACTGTGCGGTGATATTCTTTGTTCTAACATAACACTTGTTCACGAATCCCTTGCAAAAAAACGAGACGAAGTGCACGCGCGCCCGTCGTCGCGCGCGCATGCCGAAATCCTTCAACAACCTTCGGCGCCGGAAGGATTTCGCAATCGAGTTTCCAGAAAAACACACACAAAAACACATGGTTTCGCAACACTGATTTGCTAAAAAAGCTTCCGCGCGAGCTCTTGCGAAATCTTAAGAAAACCATAGGTTTCTCAAGATTTTCACAACATGCTACCAAACGGGCTTCGCGCGCGCGCGCATGTCGAAATCTGTCGAACGCCCTTGCGCGTGTGGCGTCGCGAGAATCCTCTGCAAAAAGTGGGACGAAGTGCAGACGCGCGCGGGGTCGCGCGCGTACGCCGAAATCCTTCAAAACCCATCGGTTTCGGAAGGATTTCGAAATCGCGCGTGCAAAAAAACCTACAAAAACCCAAGGTTTCGCGACACGGATTTTCAACAAAAGCGTGCGCGCGCGCTCTTGAGTCGTCGTCGTCGTCGTCGCCGTCCTCCCTCCTCCCGCGTCGTTGTCGTCGTCGTCGCCGCCTACGTCGTCCTCTGTCTTTCCTCGTGTTCGTCGTCGTCGTCCTCTTTGGCGTCGTGGTCGTTTCCGTCGTCGTTGTCGCCGTGGTCGTCCTTCCTCCTCCTCCCTCGTCGTCGTCGTCGTCCGTCGTCGGCGTCTCGTCGTCGTCCCTCCTATTTCGTCGCCGTCGTCGTCGTCGTCGTCGTTGTCGTCGTCGTCGTCTTCCCTCCTCCCTCGTCGTTGCCGTCGTCGGCGTCGCCGTCCTTCCTCCTTCTTCGTCGTTCGCGTCGTCGCCGTCCTCCCTCCACCCTCGTCGTTGTCGTCGCTGTCGCCGTTGTCGCCGTCGTCGTCCTCCCTCCTCCCTCGTCGTCGTCTTCGTTTGCGACGTCGTCGTCGTCTTCGTCGTCGTCGTCGGCGTCGGCGTCGCCGTCGTCTTCGTCGTCGTTGTCGGCGTCGTCGTGGTCGCCGCCGTCGTCGTCGTCGTCGTCGTCGTCGTCGTCGTCGGCGTCGTTGACGTCGTCGTCGTCGTCGTCGGCGTCGTCGTTGTCGCCGTCGTCGGCGTCGTCATCGTCGTCGTCGTTGTCATCGTCGTCGTCGTCGGCGTCGGCGTCGTCGTCGTCGTCGGTGTCGTCGTCGTCGTCGTCGTTGTCGGCGTCGTCGAAGTCGTTGGAGACGTCGCCGGTGTCGTCGTAGTCGTTGTCGGCGGCGTCGTCATCGTCGTTGTCGCTGTCGTCGTCGGCGTCGCTGTCGTTGGCAAGTGCCATTTGGTACCCACCGTCACGGTCTTAAGAGATTTTGCGAACCAAGTTGCGGGTGGGTGGGTGGGATGTTTGCGCGATCAGTGGAGTGATCAAGCGCGGTGCAGGGTAGTCATTTTGCACCACATAGGTTGCACAACATAAATTCCTCCACCTAAAAAGCAGCACCGGAATTGCTCTGGAAACACACTGGTTGGGGTCCACGTTTGCTAACATGTGTGTACAGGATGTGCGTATACCATATGTTACCCACATGTTTCCGCACATGTCCAAAAGAATGCAACTACATACATGTATACCTATATATGTGTCCACACCTGAATGGTCGTTTTCACACCGTATACTGTAGCCAGCGATGTCTGGTCTGGGTATGCCAGGCATCAGCCATTATGACGACAAGCCTACATGTACTGTAATCCCATGTCTGACTTCAGAAACGAAGGACACGATCACTTGGTCCGAATCCCACTCCCGATACACGTAATGTGAGCAGGTCGACACATGAGAATGGAGGGCTGGTCTGACGGAGGGCATGGTGAGAGGCAGCACTCCAAATAAGCAAACCATGGGATGCCACTCGCTACTGAACACCTTAGCGACCATGTCGATGCCCTCAACTGAAGGCTCGAAACCGTCAAGAAGTCCATACCCTGGATATTCCTCCACTGAGGATTCTTCGCGAGACACTGCTTGCATGCGTGGCCACACTCAATATTTTGAGCATTCCTCCCCAGCACGCAGTCCGTGAATACGAAACAACCTCGAAGCATCAGCCCACTTCTTGTGACAACGGAAGACAAAATGAATGGAACAACCCTGGTTTCCCCATACATCCCCTACATCCCAAACGACAGCCTCTCGCACAGCTAGATCGCCCAGTCGCTCTACGAGCTCGTCTACGCAAGGATGCCATGCAGAAAGGACATATGGCCGCGAGGCACTCTCATTTGAAGAGACGCGGCTTGGGGCTTGCAGGAAAAGCTGTTTCTGCAACGCAATGTCCTGACCGCGCCGTCCCACGAATTGGCATGAACTAGCGATTCGAGGGCCACTCGCCGCAATTGCGAAGTAACTTTCTGTTTCGACATCGCTTATGCGACGATACATTCGAGTCTCGATAGCAACTTCATTCGCACTGGGCGTCCACGCACAGGGTGGCAATACGCATTGAGTGCACCAGTTCTCCCGTGCTTTACCAGACGGACGGACGGACGCACTGGCGCCACTTCCATAAAGTGCCCCGGCCCAGGGAATGGGCATGCAGCGCCGAAGCCCTCAGCATAGCATATCAAAAGAGGGATGACAGAGATAAAGAGAGATAAGCGAGGGAGGCAGGAAAGAGAGAAAGAGAGAAGAGAGAGACCGATGTATAACGAAAGAACTGCGTCTGCATATTATATGTGCATAGAGGGAAAGAGGGAGAGGGGGAAAGAGAGAGAGAGAGACAGGGCACTTCCTCTGAGCTGAAACCTCCCCCGCCCACCGGTGCGAGCACAACTGCATCACCCCCAAAAACACCGTCACGTATCGCCGCAGCGTCCGCAACACACTCACCAATATCGCATGCATTCGCATGAAAATACAATACACAGACGGCAACCTGCCCATCCGACAAGAAATACAAAATTCGACGGCATTCTCACAGCGTGCCCGTCTTCATTGCTATTTGGCGCAGGCTGTCTCGGCACACACCTGATGGGACACTAGAATCGGATCCTGTTGGTGCTGGTAGACAGCTTCCTGGTGGACACACGAGACCCTCTGTCCCAGAATCAGAAGCACATAATCGAAGACAAGCTCCACATCCAGGATTCCGATAACTGCACCGCTCTCGACCTGTCAAATTAAACGGGCCTCGTATCTCGCAAAGTCCAGGACTCGGCACGCCATTTTCTCCGACGACCCTATCGGCAAGGCGATCTCACAGCCTCCGGACCTCGTCTGAAGATCTCACGCCGCGTGATCTCTGCAGGAGCCGCCATGGACCGTTTTTACGCGAACTTTCTGGGACTTGCTCTGTTGCCGGTATCTATCCCACTGTGCATCGCGAGCGAGAGATCGGGGCACAATGAGCCCCAGGACTCTTACGACGCGCCGCAGGAAGCTTTCCGAGAAGCTCCCTTGGAAACCGAGCCCGTCCACGCAGGAGCCAGATCCGAACCGCCAGAGGCGAAACATCCTCCGATTGTTCCCCCGGAGCGCAACATCTGTTTTCATACGACAAGCGTTCAACATGTTCAATACGCTTAGCTTTCAACTGCGCATGGCCAGCCCCCTCCTTCCCCTCCTGTTCCTTCTCTTCTTCCTTATGATGAATGCAATCGTGTAAAGTCAACCCTCGCCGGGGAAACTTTGCCCACCACAGCGAGGGAGGAAACGACGAATGGGTACCATTTCACATGTAGGTTGCATGTCAGCGGTAACAACTTGTAGGCAAGGCGTCCTCACCTCACAGTCGGAATATGCTTCAAAATCAAAATGATACGGCGGTGGCTGAGCGCGCAGCTGCAGGTATGACCTCTCGAGATCTCCGAGGGTTCCACACTCGCAAGTCGGCTATGGACATTCTCCCGCAGATGCCAAGCGGCCTCCGAAGAAAAGTCACCAGTAACAGGTGAATGGCGCCGTGGATGAAGCCCCAAGGCATCGATCCTGGCTGAAAGAAGTAGAAACTTGGATGCCCCACCACCGTCATCACCTCGAGTCTCCTTGCAACCGGCAGCATGGCGGCAGCGCTTCTGCAACGCCAACGCTGGACGCTGAAAGCCTTGCCCGAAAATGCAAACCACCCGCGGAACACGTGTGCTCAGCAGCCCTGGAATCAGCTTCGATCTATGCTTGATTAGGGGGGTCACCACTTCGTTTCTAGCGTTCTCGGGCCCAGACGATTGCAATAATCGAGATGAGTCACCGCTGCCAAAATGGTTGCAAGCCCCATCCACTTCCGAAAGCAAAATGACCTCAGCCAACGCAGCGACAATTGCAATTGCGATTCAAGGCCAGCCCAAACCATCGGCCACGTACCCATCCTGACTCTGCCAATAGTGAGATCCATCGCGGCGCTGGACTGTCCTTGACACGCGTTGCTCGGGCACGCGAGGCCCAAGCATGATCGCTGAATTTTCACCAGGGCGACCTGCACGATTGCCAAGAATTCATTGTGTCCACCAGCACGCCCGGGAGGTGCGAAGACACGAAAGACTCAACAGCGGCAGATGCGCCTCCGAGGAGGTATGGCAAACAACAGCGCCCACGGGCACGTCATGTCGCCTGCGCGGTTTTCAAGCCAGGGATGTCTCAGAACACCGCAGCATCCCCCTCTGGACCCCGCCGCACCAAAGTGGAAAAGCTAAAGTCGCAGTGCACCCAGGCAGGGCACACGTTTACATTGAAGCGACCTGGCGTCTCGAGATTCCCTGGGCCACCCACGGTCAACAAAACAGGGAACGAAATCGAATGCGGGAGCAAAGACTGCGTAACGATGTGGGAGCCGCCCCAGCGAAGACCTCATGCTGCGTCGCGTTTGTGACCACATGCTGGCCATCAGACTCACCTCTATCATACCGCCCACCCGCACCTCAACTATTCGCACCCGATGCGCTGTGGGTACAACCATTCCCATACGAACACAACCGTCCTGACGATCGTCTGTCTGGTCACAGATCTGCAAGGGTAGCTTCGCCACCGTGCAAGCAGAACCCTGTGAGGCCACAACGGGAAACTCTGCGGGGCTAAATCCCACCCCAGCATCACCAACTACCGCCAGCAGAAGCACGAAGAAAGCCGCTGAGCTCCAAGATGGGCCGAGGGGGGTCCAAAGAGAGCCCCAAGTCGGCCGACGAGGGCCCCGAATTGGCCCAAGAGCGCCCCAGGAGCGCCCAGCGTGCCCTCCAGACGGTCGAATCAGCCGCCGAAACGCCCCACGAGGGCACCAAGTGGACCCCCAGGAAGCCAAACTCGGTGATCCCATTTTATGCTGAAGGATCTGGGCATTCTCGCTGTGTCAAGCGTCGGACGCTCCAAGATGGACCAAGCGGCGCCAGGAGGGCCCCAGGACGGCCCAGAGGGCCCCAAGAGGGCCCCTCAGAGGGGGAACCCGAACTGTCATGTCGAGCCTGTCCCCAAAAGATGACACCTCAGACCGCCAGCAGGCTCCCGAAGAAACCCCCAAGCGGCCTCCAGAGGCCTCCAAGATGACCCCTGGCCCCAAGAGGCCTCGAGAGGCCCACAACATGCTCGAAGAAGCCCCAAAAATGCCCCCTAAAAAAAAACGAGAGGATCCCCAAGAGACCTCAAGAAGCCATTACGAGGCCTCTACCGCGACCCGCAGGATGGACCGACGGCCACACAGATACTTGGGCAACACATGCAACCTCTCTCTATGGTGCTCTCCTTGTTGCTGCGACATTTCTTTGCCTTCACAGCTGCACGCTGCCCCTGCACGCGCACTCGCATGCACAGGACTGCCGAGTAATGCACGCACATCACAGGTAGGTGAAGATAAGGCGGCATTGCCCTTTGTTCTATGGATTCCCACCCTTCCCCGTCATTCTTACCGCTGCGCCAGCAGATGCAACAGGACCGCGCCAAGAACCACAGACAGCGGGTGGTAAAAGAATGGCTGGCACATCAGCTTCCGCCCACAGTGGGAAGCGCACCTGACCCACCGCCAACAAGGCATTACCACGTGGATCAACGACATACCGCATAGATCACCATCCGAGTGATAAGCAGGTGAGGGGGGTGACGTCATCTGTGATTCGCATTGGACGCGCAATTCACCTCACGATCAGGCACACATCAGGGCATCAAGATGAGCGTTCATTTTCCGATTAGGCTTTGCCTTCGGGGTGTTACTTGTTTGTGAAAAGTCGGTGGGTGCAGGACGTAGTGGAGCCGGGGCTCCCCGAGTGGGTTCCCCCGAGTTCCTTGGTTTTGTTTCCTTACAAGACCTTGCCCAGGCTACCTTTGTTGCTTGGTCTTGGTTCTTTGGTTCCTGAGTTCCTTCGTCTCGGTTCCTTGGTTTCTTCGTCTTGGTTTCTTGATTCCCTGGGCTGGGTTAGTTGGTTCCTTGGTCTTGGTTCCTTGGTTCCTTGGTTCCTTGGTCTTGATTCCTTTGGTTCATTGGTATTGACTCCTTGTTTCCTGGATCTCGGTTCCTGGGTTCCTTGGTGTTGGATATTCGGTACTCTGGTCTCGGTCTCTAGGTTCCTTGATTCCTTGGTTCCTGGGTTCCTTGGTTCCTTGGTACCTTGGTATCGGTTTCATGGTTCCCTGGCCTTGGTTCCTTCGTTTCTTGGTCTTCATTCCCCAAACAGCTTGCTGAACGGGGTGCTGTTGTGGTAGAAACTAACTCCGGCCGAGGGAAGTCGGAGCAGAGACATCCTCACACAAATTTTATGGTTTTGGCCGTTTGGCTTGAGACATCATCACAACTCTCGTTTCTGAGTTGGCTGGGATTGGCCGTTTCGCCTGAGACATCCTCGAAAAGTTGCGCTCCGGGACGCCGCGCGAGAGGTGGTCCGGGCCGTTTCGCTTGAGACATCCTCAAAACTCTGAGCCCCGAGGTGCCGTGCGAGAGGTGGTCCGGGCCGTTCCGCCTGAGACATCCTCGAAACTCTGAGCTCTGAGATGCCTTGCGCGAGGTGGTCCGGCCCGTTTCGCCTGAGACATCCTCGAAACTCTGACCTCGGAGATGCCGCGCGAGAGGTGGTCCGGCCCGTTTCGCCGGAGACATCCTCGAAGTTCTGAGCTCTGAGATGCCCTGCGCGAGGTGGTCCGGCCCGTCTCGCCTGAGACATCCTCGCAACTCTGAGCTCTGAGATGCCGTGCGCAAGTTGGTCCGGCCCGTTTCGCGCAAGACATTCTCGCAACTCTGAGCTCCCAGATGCCGCGCAAGAGGTGGTCCAGCCTGGGGGCCCAGAAGACCACATGTTACATATCCTCCCTGGGACCCTGGGAGCCCCAGGAGGCCCCAGAGAGCTCCAGGAGGCCGCAGGACGCCCAGGACAGGCCCCAGGGGTCCCCAGGAGATTCCCAGGAGGTTCCCAGGAGGCCCCAGGAGGCCCCCTATCAGAACGTGTCAAGTTAATACACATCCGGTGCCGATTCGTTGATTTTTCCTGCTCTTGTGCCCCCCCCCTTCCATTTTGAGGGGCCCAATCGGCCACAGGTTAGATGTCCCCCCTGGGAGCTCCAAGAGGCTTCAGGAAACCCCAGGTGGAGTTCAGTAGGCCACAGGAGGCCCAGGAGGAAGCCTCAGGAGGTCCCCAGGAGGCCCCAGGAGGCACCAGGAGGCCCCTGCAACTCGGAGCTCTGAGACGCCGCGCTCGAGGTGGTCCGGCCCGTTTCGCCTGAGACTTCCTCGCAGCACGTTTCGCCCGAGACACTGGCCCGTGTCGCCTGAGACATCCTCGCAACTCTGAGCTCTGAGATGCCGTGCGCAAGTTGGTCCGGCCCGTTTCGCACAAGACATTCTCGCAACTCTGAGCTCTCAGATGCTGCGCAAGAGGTGGTCCAGCCTGGGGGCCCAGAAGACCACATGTTACATATCCCCCCTGGGACCCTGGAAGCCCCAGGAGGCCCCAGAGAGCTTCAGGAAGCCGCAGGACGCCCAGGACAGGCCCCAGGGGGGAACAGGAGATTTCCAGGAGGCTTCCAGGAGGCCCCAGGAGGCCCCCTATCAGAACGTGTCAAGTTAATACACATCCGGTGTCGAATCGTTGATTTTTCCTGCTCTTGTGGATCCCCAAATTTGGGGGGGCCCCGACGGCCACATGTTAGATATCCCCCCCTGGGAGCACCAAGAGGCTTCAGGAAGCTCACCAGGAGGCCCCAAGAGGCTCCAGGAGGCCCCTGCAACTCGGAGCTCTGAGACGCCGCGCTCGAGGTGGTCCGGCCCGTTTCGCCTGAGACTTCCTCGCAGCACGTTTCGCCCGAGACATCGTCGCAGCTCTGGGGTCCGGGATGCCGCGCGCGAGGTGGTCCAGCCCGTTTCGCCTGAGACATCCTCGCAACTCTGGGCTCCGAGATGCCCTGCGCGAGGTGGTTCGGCCCATCTCGCCTGACATTTTGCAACTCTGAGCTCTGAGATGCCGTGCGCAAGGTGGTCTGGCCCGTTTCGCACAAGACATTCTCGCAACTCTGAGCTCTCAGATGCTGCGCAAGAGGTGGTCCAGCCTGGGGGCCCAGAAGACCACATGTTACATATCCCCCCTGGGAGCCCCAGGAGGCCCCAGAGAGCTTCAGGAGGCCGCAGGACGCCCAGGACAGGCCCCAGGGGTCCGCAGGAGAGGAGGCTCCCAGGAGGCCCCCTATCAGAACGTGTCAAGTGAATACACAACCGGTGCCGATTCGTTGATTTTTCCTGCTCTTGTGGCCCCAGGAGGTCACCAGGAGGTCCCAGGAGGCCCCAGGAGGCCCCCGCAACTCGGAGCTCTGAGACGCCGCGCTCGAGGTGGTCCGGCCCGTTTCGCCTGAGACTTCCTCGCAGCACGTTTCGCCCGAGACATCGTCGCAACTCTGGGGTCCGAAATGCCGCGCGCGAGGTGGTCCAGCCCGTTACGCTGGAGACATCCTCGCAACTCTGGGCTCCGAGATGCCGTTCGGGATGAAGAGGAGGAGGAGGAGGAGGAGGAGGAGGAGGAGGAGGAGGAGGCATGTTTTAACATGCCATGCCAGCCCGCACTGGACGGGCACGCAATCGACCTTGGAAACCGCAGTGGGTCTACAAACCCTGTTTGGGGATACTGCACTCCGGCTATATTATTTGATTCCTCGGCCCTAGTTGCTTGGTTCCCTGGTCTTGTTTATATGGTTCCCTCGTCTTGCTTCCTTGGTTTCTTGGTCTCGGTTCCTTGATCTTGGTTCCTTGGTTCCTTGGTTCCTTGGTCCTGGCGGTTTCTCGGTTCCATTAGTTCCTTAGTCTTGGTTCCTTGGTCACTTGATTCCTTGCTTCCTTGGTCTTGGTTCTTTAATATTGGTTCCATGTTTTCGTGGTTCCTTGATCGTGATTCCTTGGTTCATTTGTTTTGGTTCCCTTACTTCCTGGGTCTTGATTCCTTGATTCCGCGATCTTCATTCCTTGGCTCCTTGGTCTTGGTTCCTTGCTGCCTCGCCACGTATAACAAACATTGCCAAGCAACGCAAAGCAATGCTTAGCAATGCTAAGCAACGCAAAGTAACGCCAATAAATGCCAAACAATGGCACGCAACGCGCTGATGCAGTAGGGAGTTTTCCGCGAATTGTGGTCGCGCAGGTATCATCTCTCTCGTTTTCTCTCCTTCATTCTCTATATATACATCGTCTGTATGTGTGAACATGTACATGTATCAGCTGCTCTTCACATCACCCTTGGCACTACTAGATCAATGTGATGAGTCCCGGCGGGACGACAATCGGCACACCGATCGGGACAACCATCGGGACAACCGCCGCCATCGAAACAACTATCAGGACACTATCGGGACAACCACCTCCATCGGGACAACCATCGGGACAACCACCTCCATCGGCAAAAGCGTCGAAACAACCATCGGGACAACCTGGGGAGCAAACGTTGGGACAGCCACCAGGACAACCACTTCCATGGGGACAACCCTCGGGACACCCATCAGGACAACCGTCGGGACAACCAGGACAATCCAGGGGCAACCAGGGGCCGGGGATCAGAGAGGAGGGGGCGAGACTACTGGGCCTGACCTGGCCACTACCAAGGGAGGAACTCGCGCAGCTTCGCCTCGCTTCGCCCGCACGCACGCCACGCTCGCAACGAAAAGATCCACCGGTTGTACCCCACGTTTCACCTCGATCGAACCCCCCCAACGCACTTGTCGGAAGCCCTGTCTCCCACTTCGGTTTCTGTCCTACATGACTACCCACCAAACCACCCCAACCTGACCCGAAGACCAAAACGTCGCGACGGGGGAAAGGGGGGGGACGGGTTCCACGCGTACCTTTTTATCAGTGTTCCCCGACGCCCCCCCCACTTGGAATGGAGGGCAAAATGCGGCCTTCGGGTTGGGGTGGGGCGGTTTGGTGGGTGGTGAAAGGAGGGCGAGGAGGAGGAGGAGGAGGAGGAGGAGGAGGAGGAGGAGGAGAAGGGGGGGGAGCAGGAAGAGGAGGAGTAGGAGCAGGAGAAGGACAAGGAGGAGGAGGAGTATAAAAAAACTGACCCAACGCGGTCTGGTAACATATTGGTGAAGTGCAGGCAAAATAACCAAATCTGCAAAGCCGTGACACTGGGACACTGGGTCAAATGTGGGCCAATTTGCAGCGACAACACGGCAGCGTGGAAACCGGAAAGAAAGGGGGTGGATATACGACGCACCCCTGCTCCTTACGTATCCTAGCCATAAGACACACAGGCACACAGACCAGCAGACACACAGACACACAGACACAGACACACAGACACACAGACACACACACACACACACACACACAGACACACGCAGACACACAGACACACAGACACACAGACACACAGAACGACACACAGACACACAAACACACAAACACACAGACAGACACAAAGACAAACAGACACAGACACACAGACAGACACACAAACACACAGACACACAGACACACAGACACACAGACACACAGGCCAGCAGACACCAGGCCAGCAGACACACCGACACACACAGACGCACAGACACGTAGACACGCAGACACACAGACACATTTTTTTCAGGGAACCCGCAAGGCGCCACATGTCTCCAGTCCGACCACCATTCACACGCAACCTCAGCCAGCCTGCCAGGCCCGAAGCGAAACTCTGGGCACGCACAGTGAAGGAAAAACGTCTTATTCAAACCCACATAAGACGAAAGGGTATTGGCGCCGTGTGGGCAACTACCCCAAGTGGCTTCACACAGCGGCACAAGAGAGGATAACTCTCCGCGGGTGTCCTGAGGGTTTCCTGAGCGCGGGTGGATATTTTCCCTCCCTCTTTTGGCTCCTCCTCCTTCTCCGTCTCCGCGGGTCGTTCGGTGTTTAGTTGAATTTGTTTTGCAGGCGGGCCTTATGCCCAGCCCGTGGCGCCCGCCCACTGGGATGCCTCGGCCCCTCCATTTTTGCGGGGGTGGACGCCTCTCGTGGCCTCGACGCGTCGCGGGTATACCACATACCCACATGATGTTTCAGGTTCCTTGCTTTCCATGGTTACTGTGTCTACTGCTCTAGAGTGTTTGGCCCGCCAGTGGAGCCATTGGCTGTGACCTGGAATCCATTCCATTTTCCTGGAGTCCATTCCATTTTCCTTGCCCCTCGCCCTCTCCCGCTTCCCGCTGCCGCCTCTATTGATAGGATTTGGGGGAGGTTTTCTTTCAGGCACGCCGCCGCATGCATTACTCACTTCGCGCGGAGAGTTATCCTCGCAGACACACAGACACATTGGCACACAGACACACAGACACAGACACACAGACAAAAAGACAAACAGACAAACAGACACACAGACAGACGCAAAATCGCAAAGACCAGCAGGCAGAAAGCGAGGCACACAGACAGACAGGCGTGCAAACAGGCAGGCATACAGGAAGGCAGACAGACAGACACACAGACACACTGACACACAGACACACACCGACACACAGACACAGACAAACAGACACACAGACACACAGGCACACACACACAGACACACAGACACAGAGACACACAGACACACAGACACACAGACACACAGACACACAGACACACAGACACACAGACACACAAACACACAGACACACAGACACACAGACACACTGACACACAGACACATTGACACACAGACACACAGACACACAGACACACAGACGGACACACACACACACACACACACACAGAAAAACAAACAGACACACAGACACACAGACACACAGACACACAGGCACAGTGACCCACAGACACAAAGACACACAAAAGCACACACGGACACGAACAGACACACACACACACACACACACACAGACACACACAGACAAACACCGACACACACCAGCACGCAGACACACAGACACACTGACACACAGACAGACAGACACAGACAGACACAAACACACAGACAGACACAGACACACAGACACACAGACACACAGACACACAGACACACAGAGACACACAGACACACTGACACACTGACACACTGACACACAGACACACAGACACACAGACACACAGACCAGCATATTCACAGACGCACATACACACGCAGACACACAGACACACACACAGACACACACAGACACACACAGACACACACGCACACACACAGACACACAGGCACAGTGACACACAGACACACAGACACACAGACACACAACCACACAGACACACAGACACACAGACACACAAACACACAGACACACACACACACACATCGACACACACACACACACAAACACACAGACACACGGACACACAGAGACACACAGACACACAGACACACAGACACACAGACACACAGACACACAGACACACAGACACACAGACACACTGACACACAGACACACAGACACACACACAGACACAAAAAAACACGGACGCAAAGACACACAAACACACAGACACACTGACACACAAACACACAGACACACAGACTCTCAGACACACAGACACACAGACACACAAACACACAGACAAACAGACACACAGACACACAGACACACAGACACACAGACACACAGAAACATAGACACATAGACACACAGACACACAGACACACAGACGCAAAGAGACACAGACAACAGACACACAGACAGAAACACAGACACACAGACACACAGACACACAGACACACAGACACACCAGCATATCCACAGACACACAGACACACAGACACATAGGCACACTAACACACAAATGCACAGACACACAGACACACAGACCAGCAGACACACAGACACACAGACACACAGACACACGGACACAAGGACACACTGACAGACAGACGCACGGACGCACGGACGCACGGCCGCACGGACACACGGACACACAGACACACAGACACACAACCACACAGACACACAGACAGATAGACACACAGACACACAGACACACAGACACACAGACACACAGACACACAGACACACAGACTCTTTCCCGGGTTCCCGCGTCGCTGGGGCGACCCCAGCCACGCCTCGAGGGCGCGCCCCAGCCGCGCCTGGGGCACGAGGGGCATGACGCGGAGGAACCTGCCACTGGCCGGGGCCGAACAGCGGAGGGAGAAGAGGAAGGGGAAGAACGAAGCTGCCGGGCAGAAGGCCCGCCGCGCCCCGTCGCACTGCTCTGCGCCGCCAGGCAGGCCCGCCGCGCTCTGCGCCGCGCCGCCCGGCAAGCCCCTCGGCGCTGACTCGCGGGAAGCCCGCCGCGCGCTGCGCCGCCCGGCAACGCGCGCCCTGGCCAGCGGCCGTCGCGTAGCCCGCGCCGCCCCGAGCCCGCTCGCCAGCCCAGCGGCGAGGGGCCCGTGCTGGCTCGCCGCCTGCGCTGCAGCTTCTGGCGCCCAGCAGGCCAGGAAGGCCGCGCGGCGCCGCGTCGTCGCCAGCTGCGCGCCCAGCCCGCCGAGCCTCGCAGGCAGCCCCAGCAGTTCTTTTGCGTTATCGTCGACGTCTCGCTGCAGCAGCGTCTCCCAGCAGTTCGTTACGAGGCCGGCGACCCGCAGCACCACCACGACTGCGACCGGGAGCGCCACGTCTGCGACCAGCAGCAGCACCACCACGACCAGTAGCACAACCACCACGACCGCGACCAGCACCACCACCACGATCGCGACCAGCAGCACCACCTCGACGACGACCAGCAGCACCACGACTGCGACCAGCAGCAGCACCACGACTGCGACCAGCAGCACCACGACTGCGACGAGCAGCGCCACGACTGCGACCAGCAGTAGCACCATCACGACCAGTAGCACCACCAGCACGACTACGACAAGCACCACCACCACGACCGAGACCAGCAGCACCACCACGACTGCGACCAGCACCAATTTCGACCAGCACCACGACCCCCAGCAACGACGGGCACCACCTAAGCCCAGACCAGCAACGCGCAGCAGCAGCAGCAGCAGCAGCCGCGGCGGCGGCGGCAGCGGCAGCAGCAGCAGTAGCAGCAGCAGCAGCAGCATCTGCAGGCAACGCGACAGCGGAAACGACGACAGCAGACAGCAGGACCCACCGCCTCCCCAGACGGTCATTCCAGCCGCCTGGTCGCCAGCCCCCCAGCCCCTTCCGATGGAGGGGGCTGGCGCCAGCTGCAGCCCGAGCCACCCACAGGAAAAGCCCCATTCCCACGGTAGGACCGACCCTCCTGGGGCCAGTTCCCCGCTGGGGCATGCGCGGATCCGCTGCGGTCCCCGGCGGCGCCCTGGCTCGTGCAGCAAGCCCACAAGAGCCAAGCAACAACAACGACGAGCACAAGGGGCGCCACGACTCCCAACAAGGGCGCCGCGCGCAGCAGCCCAAGCGCAATGAATGGCACCAAAAAGACTGTGACCAGAACGGCTACGACCAGCAGCGGCGCAATTACGAGCAGCAACAGCAGCAGCAGCGGCGGCAGCAGCAGCAACGCCACCGCGACCGCGACCAGCAGAGCCACGACGACTGCCAACAGCAACACTGCCACGAGGGCGACCAGCAGAGCCACTGCCAGCAATGCCACCACGACCGCAGGCACCGCCACGACCGCGACGGCGACCAGCAGCGCCACGACTACGCCCAGCACAAGAGGCGCCACGACTCCCAACGGCGGCGCCGAGCACAGCAGCCCAAGCGCAACGAAAGGCATCACAACGACCACGGCCAGAACGGCTACAAACAGCAGCAGCGCAATTACGAGCAACAACAGCAGCAATGCCACCGCGACCGCAACCAGCAAAACCACGGCGACGGCCAGCAACAACACCGGCACAACGGCGACCCGCAACGCCACTCCCAGCAGCGCCACCATGACCGCAGGCAGCTGCGCCAACGCGACGGCGACCAGCAGCGCCACGACTACGCTCAGCAGCAGCAGCAGCAGCAGCAGATGCAGCAGCAGCAGCAGCAGCAGCAGCTGCAGCGCCACTCCCAGCAGCAGCACCACGACGGACACCGGCAAGTCCACAACGACGGCGGCCAACGGCACCACGACAACGGCGAGCAGCGGCCCTACTACGACGGCGGCCAGCAGAGCCACGGCCAACAACGCCACCACGACTACGACCAGCGGCACCACCACGACCGCGACCAGCAGCACAGCGACGACGACAGGCAACGCCACCACGACGGCGATCAGCAGCACCACGTCAACAGCCAGCAGCGGCCCCTCCACGACGGCGACCAGCAACGCCACTTCTGAGACGGTGCGATAAGATGGCCAGAGAGATCGTTGTTCCACACTCACCACAGCGCGGACGCATGCTGCTCCGACAGTTCTCTTGCCGCCGACGCCGGCAGCTGAGCCGCGAGAGGGGCCCCGGATCTCCGGGGCACCGAAAAAAGGCAAGGCTGCCGAGGACCAGCTTTCAGGAAAACACCCCCACACCCCGCAACCTCGGCTTGCACTATAGAGGTGGGACTTGGGAGGGTGGGACGGTCTATGCACATTCAGGGGGGGAAGGAGGACGAGGACAGAGGAGGTCTGTTTTGCAGCAGGCTGCTGAACGGGAGGTGCATACGGCGAAGCCGTCACGTCTCAGTCCGACTCATCCAGGGGCTCAAAGGCCTGGGAGCCGCACTCGCCGAGGAGGTCGGTGGCTGCGATGGCGGCCGAGCTCCAGGGGCTGGTGTCGGGCACGGTACGGAGCAGACCTCGTATATCACGTCGAGCTTCTCGTCCTTCTTGTTTAGCATTCGTGGGTAGCCTGGCCTCGTGTACAGTGAGCGAGTGAGGCTTGCTGTATCTTACCATGCTCTTGCTTTGGGTCCATCGTCCTCTCCGTTGGATCTCTGCGATGGACCTCCTCTTGTGCAAAATGGCGCGGCTCGGTCCGCTGTGTCGTGGAGCATGCATACGGCCGATCCAACTCATATCGCCATCCGAAAGAATCTGTCTCCACACTGACCCAGCTCGGGTCGCTCAGCTGTAGCCAACCTTGTTCTCTTAGGTAGCAGTCGTACTCTAGCAGAAAAGCCATGCCCTCGTCGACGTGGCCTCTGCGCACTGCCTCCCGTGCTATGTAGTTGATGTCCTCGACGGATGCTGGGCCCCCTTCCCACATCTGTTGATACTTCTCCCAGCTGTGAAGAACCCGCAGCGCGATCGGCATCTCAGACCTCCACTCGGGGAAGATGTGCATCAGGCCGCGGCAGAGCTTGATCCCTCGGTTGAGGGGGGCCCGCTCCACGAAGCACCGGTTGTCCAGCTCGAATGCCACCGCGATGTCTCGCTGCCCTGGAGTCGTGAAGGGCAGGCGCCTGTGGAACACGTCGCGAAGAAACGGATCCACCTCCTTGAGATACTCCTTGTTCGTGTCGTCCTGCACCACGTGGATCAAGAGCCTCAAGGGGCGCTCGAGGTGCTCGCCGCCTAGCGAGCTCCTGTTGACGGGCTTCTCCGCCGCGGCGCTCTCGAACGCCAGGGGCCCCTTCTTTTCGTAGGCACGAAAGGTCGACGCTGCACAGCGGGGGGAGCTCGGGCCTTTTCCTTGATGCCCTTCTTGTTATTAGCGGACTTCCTTCTCGATGAGCTCCTGTTGTCTGCGCCCAGACTCTCCACGACGCCAGCGATCATGCTGGCCCCCGCTGCAAGATCATCTGCATCATCGTCGCTGTCAGGCTGATCATCCGAGGCGCCATAGCTCGAGAAGGCTTCGCTGGTGTTGGCGGAGCTCACTGCGAGGGTATCGCACCAGGTCGTCGTAGCTAACAGGACGCCTAGAGATGCCAAGCCTGGGCGCAGTCGTCGTGCATGCCCCTGATCTCCAGCTGGACGCCTAGGAGCCTCTCGAAGGGGTACTGGTCGCTCAGGATCGACTTCTTCTGCTCGGACGTCGCCTTCGTGATCTCCGCGCTGCCGATCCCTTCCCCTCGCGAGGGGCCGTCTGCTGGATTCATGTCAGTCGGGGTCCACCTCAGGGTGAGCCTCACTCCCGTCGCCAGCGAAATCGCCCCGATCTTCCTCAGCTGCGTCAACGGCCTGGATGAGCTCCGCCTCTTTCGAACAGCTCCAACAGTGACCATGGAATCGCACAGAGACAGAAAACGACTGAACCAGCACCTCGAGGACCTGCATAGATGTCTCGCCACTGAGGACACAGTCCTCATCTCCTGCACATTGATGTGGGCCTCGCATGCCCACTCTCCCCTCCACGATAGGTGCCATCTCGACAAACGCGCCCTGTGGTCAATGACCGCTCTTGTCTTCTCGGGCGGGCTCCGAACTTCTCGAACTCGCCAGTCGCGCAGCTCCAACTGCTTGGCCCCAATCGCCTTGTTGACCATCTTGGTGTAGGCGCGGCAGAGCAGAAGAGGGCAGACGGCGGCGAGCCTGGTCCACAGCTGCCCTTCGGCGCTTCGCCCTCGGAGCTCCTGGCGAGGATGACCTCGAGAGCATCGGCACGCCAGCTCCCAGAGGCTTTCCACATTCGTGGGCAATCGCGTCGGCTTGAGCCACCTCGCCCCGAAAGAACAGCACACCAGCTCCACCGCAAAGACGCCTGGTTGCTCCATCAGCTTCGCCATCTCGGGCAGCTCCCAGATCATCGAAGCCCCGGGGTTCTCGAGGGAGAAGCCAACGCTTGCAGCCAGGCATGCGAGGCACATGGAGATGGCTGCCTGTGCCAGCGCGTTGCCCCCGCAGACACGTTGCACCCGGGGTGGTGGCAGTCCTGGGAGCCCTCGAATCTAACGCCCAGGTGCCCGAATCGCCGGCCTCCGCCCCCTGGAAAACGACGAGCACGGAGGAGCCACCATAAAGAAGAGGCCGAACAGGATGGCTCGGCACATGAGCTCGACGAACGACGGGCCCATGAGGCCGCGGCGTGGTTTGCGAGCGTTGTCCACAAAGAGGGTCTCGCACTGGCACTCGCCCCACACCTCCTCTCCGAACCCGCCGTAGCCCGCGAAGACGTCGGCCATCAGCCGCTGCGGGGGCACGTCGCTCTCGCCGCTGGTGTTCGGGATCCCCCGCTTGGAACACGCCCAGTCGTCGCCGTTCAGCAGTACCTCCTCCCCCTCATCCTTGGCCATGTCGCGCAGCTGCCAGAGCCCCCAGCGTCGGCCCACCTCGGCTTTGACTTCGCTCCTCGTCGCCCGGGTCTCCACCACGCCCATGCCGGCCTGGCTCGCGTCGGTCGCGAACACGACCCCGCTCCAGCGGGGCTCCAGGTGCGCGTACATCAAGGGCGCGAGGTGGTAGAGCATGTGAAGCTCGTTCAGCACGCTCTCCCAGAGCTCGCGCCTGGTCTGGTCGCCTGCGGACTTCGCCACAAACTTGTAGCAGGCGCCCAGCAGGCAACAGGCGGGTCGACAATGCATCGCCAGCCAGACCCACGAGCCGATGATACAGGACAACTCCTGCGACGTCGCTCGGCCTCGAGCCATGGCGGCTCCAGTTGCCCCAATCACGTTCTGGATCTTCTCCCTGGAGGCCATGAGTCGGCACGGCTGCTCGGTGATCGTCACTCCAAGAGAGAGCGGCAATGCCTCCCCCACTCCATCCTTGTGCATGTCCAGGCCCACCTCTAGCTTCGCCCGGGCAGCCTCCCTCACTGTCTCCACGGTCGTCTCGTCGCTCTCGTGCACGACAGTCAGCGAGGCGAAGTCGCCCATGAAAACCCAGTGGATGAAGGCAACCTCGGCGAAGCTCGGGGGGATCAGACCGTGGATCAGCTGGCCGTGGCGGGGGAAACCGGGCAGGTCGCACATCACACCCTCCAGCGCTCCGCGGCATATCACTGGCGAGCAGCTGAACCCCATCGGCATCACGACAAGACAAAGATATCGACATCCGCTCGGCACACTGGGCAGCTTCATCTGCCGCCTCTTAAGCTCCTTCACAAACTTGTCGATCGAGACACCTCCGTACACCATGTAGGGCCACAGTTCGGCACAGCTGCGGCACCTGTGAAAAAAAAGCCGGGCACGTCGCCCCAAGTCGACTTCAGAACTCGGCCCTGCCTCACGTCGTCGGACAGGTCGAGCTCGGCCATCGCCATCGGGGACCCCCGGGTGAGGTACGGCGGGCCCCTGAAGCGCTTGCTCACTCGCCTCATGTCCCACACGGGCCTCAGCACGTAGACTCCGTCCTCGCGGGCCTTCGTCATCACGAAAAACACGGCCACCTCGGCCCTGCACGCGCGGGCGAAACCGGGCATCCCCGTCTCCCACAGGCGCGCCGCAAAATCCAAGCGTGCAGCTCGTTGGCGGAGGCTCGGGTCGGTGTGGCAGCGCGTGGCCTCGATGTCGGCCTCGTCCCCCTGGCTCGGCGGAAGGGCCATTCTCTCGTGGAACCTGTCGAAGTAGTACCTGGCCTTCGGCGAGGCCAGCTCGATGTCGCACGGCTCCGTCCACGCTGGCGGCAGAGACGCTTCGCCGCTCACGAAGGGCATCGCCTCGCCCCTCGGCGGCGCCCCCTCGTCGTCGCCCGAAACAGCTAAGGCCTCGTGGGTCCCAGCTTTGGCTGCAAGGCCAGCCGCTCGGAAGCGGGCGCGGCGTCGGAGGCGCACATCTTCACGTTGTGGGCCCCCCGATGGCACTCCAGCATCCTCTCCGAGATCCTCCGCGGCAACTCGCGGCTTCTCGCCCAGTCCGTCGCACTGCCCCATGCAGTGTCTCGAAGCTGCTCGCAGCGGCCAGTAGTGAGAGCCGTCAAGGACATCACAGTAGCATTCGCCCAGCTCGCACCGCCCTCTCCCGAGCGGCCCGCGACCTCGATCGCCCTGAGGTCGACTCGACAACGTGGGCTCGGGAAGGGCTGGGAGCGGGAGCACCTCCAGCGGGTCTCCGACTGGACCGCCCCGACGGGAACACGCACTCCGCTCTAACGCCCATGAGAAATTATGAAAAGAACGCTGTCGCGCGCGCAGGCGAGGTGGGCGGCGCCGATCAGGATCAGCACCGCACGTGATGCGCACGGCCTGGTCCCGGCGCCTGAACAGGAACCTTCCTCGACCAGCTACTCGCCCTGCTTCGTCGGCGCGTTCTTGCGGTCGTGGAGCTTGTCGAGGGACTCGGCCAGCAGAGCGCGATGCGCGCGTCGCTCGCGCAGCTCCTTCTCCACGCCGTCGATCAGGACCCCCTCGAGCTCCTCCAGCACGTGGTAGTTGATCCTCGACTTCCAGTCCTGCTTCGCAAGGCCCGCTCGATCCCGCGCAACCTCCGAAGCGCGAGCTCCGTCGTCTTGTAGTTGATGAACTCGGGAGGGGCTTCGATCATGGAGCGGTCGATCATCACCCCGGCGAGCAGCATCTCATCGGTCATCTCGCGGATCGTGGAGACGGCGGTCGCGCCGCCCCTGTAAAGGCGAGGCACCATAGCTGGAGCGACACGGGTCTTGATTCCCCCACGTATCGCCCAGCTCACGGCGGGGCTGAAGGCCTCCAACTTCTCCTTCGCCATGACGCACATGTCCTTGAAGGAGTCATCCAGAAGTCGCACCAACGCCGCGACTTCGGGATCCCTGACCGTCATCTCTTGAGCTCGAGGAGGAGTGCCTGCTGTCGCTGCCAGACTGCCAGCCTGGACAATCTCCTTGTGCTTGTCGGGTCGCTCGAGCAGCTGGGACATCATCTGGTCGCAGTTCGTGCCCGAGTCCCCCGCTAGGTCCCCGCCCCAGCCCGTCGACGAGGAAAGAAGGGGCCGTGTCGGAGGAGGCGCAGCTGGAGGCGGCAGAGGGGGCTGTGAGCTCTTGATCTCCAACGCTGGAAGCCTGTCCGCCACCACGCTCAGCTGCTTCGCCAGCTCGGACTCACTCGACCCGCTCCTCGTCGGAAATCACGGCGCCCTCGTCGCGGGGCGTCGAGACAGCCGACGGGCTTGCAAACTCGGAGGGCAACCAGGACGATAGCTGCTGCCACAACATAGGAGCTGCCACATCCGAGCGCCCGCGGGAAGATGGACGACTCGAACTCTCTCGTCGCCAACAGCACGCACCAATCACACCGACCACGAACATAATGCCTACCGACATGTACAGCGAATCCAACACTCCTGACCCGTGCAGTTCTAGGATGTGCTCGTACTCCTCATTCAAGCCCTCCGCCGTGTCGATGGTCTCCTTAGCGCTCGAGTAGGCCCACTTGGTCCACTCGATCGCGTTGAAGTAGGTACAGGCACGCCACAGCACAAAGGTAGATCCCGCGAAACCTCCGAAGCTTCGCCGAGCCCACATGTAGCCGACCGTGTTGCTCGCAATCTCCGCAACCCACGTCACGAAGTGGCGTCGATGACCTTTCCTCGTGGTTGAGTTCTTGCGCTGGTAGTCCCTCGTGATCCTAGCCGTAGTCGTCGACGCTCCCGATGATATGATGTGGTCGGCCGCCTCCACGGCCATGCTTCTCTCTGCTGGACATGCCCGGGAGGCTGCCGTGGTCCACACCTGGGAACCTGCTGGCCTTCACCTTGGTCGTGGACGAGAGACCCACCACCTGGAGCCGACCCGTCGGATCAATGGCAACCCAGCGCTTCTCCCCCGTCGTCGCCGTGAAGCGGGGCACCAGCAGCATGGTCAACCCCTTCTTGTCGTCGGCCCTCGGCCAATAGTATATTCTGCTCCATCTCTGCGGTGGCATGCGAGGCTCCTCGCTCGTATCGTCGATCTCCTCGTCGCCGTCCGAGCAGTCGTTGCTCTCAGCACCGTCGGTGATGGAGTCGTACAAGTAGTAAGACTCGAGACCTCGAGCGCCCCAGTCGACCCAGTCGCCGACCGCGTCCTCGCTGTAGAGCGAGGTGCCCAGCACACACGCGGCCACCCACGATAATGTCGTGGCTGCCAGGGCCGCGCGGGAGGGCCGCGCGGTGGAGGTCGAGAGGCGCCTTCCTGATAAAAGCTAGAGCCCAAACAACAACGGACTTTCTCTCGCAGCTCTGAGCAAGCTCTCGCTGCCCCACCCCCATCCGTCCCACCGAAGCCCGAGGGGGGAGATTTTATATTCACGGCCCTACCTACACGC
>CAUYUJ010020979.1:35000-70000 GCA_963575745.1 Prorocentrum cordatum | reverse complement strand
GCGTCGTTCGCCCCTCGCCGTTCGGGCCTGGTTCGTGCCCCTCGCCCCCTCGTCCTCCGCCCCTCGCCCGCCCCACCCCCGCTTGGAGTCCAGACCCGGCCGCGCCTGCGAGACAAGGGAGCAGCGGCAGCAGACTATGGCGCTGCTGATTCCCAAACTGGGGCCCAACGTCATCAGTTGCACCGCTGGGACCAGCGCACGCACGAAAAACGGGCAGCGGCAGTGGCAGCGAGCCAGGGAGGAGAGCGAGGCGGCAGAGGAGGAGATAGAAGAGGAGAAGAGGGCAGCGGACGAGCAGGACCAGGTCGAGGAGGAGGAGGAGGAGGAGGCGAAGATAATCGCGCTCGACGTCAGCGGATACAACGCCGATAGCGCTGGGATCAACGCATGCGGGAAAGGCGGGCAGTGGCAGCAAGACCCCATCAGCTGCACCGCTGGGATCGGCGCATGTGCAAACAGTGGGCAGTGGCAGCGAGCCAGGGAGGAGGATGAGGAGGCCCAGGAGGAGATACACAAGAAGACAGCGGACGAGGAGGTTGAGGAGGAGGTGCAACCAAGTAGGAGACAGGAGGAGGAGGAGGAGGAGGAGGCGGAGGAGGAGGAGGAGGAGGAGGAGGAGGAGGAGGAGCAGGAGGAGGAGGAGGAGGAGGAGGAGGAGGAGGAGGAGGAGACGCATCAGGACGAGGAGGAGGAGGAGGAGGAGGAAGATAAGGCGACGAGAATCGCGTGCGGGAACTGCGACCAGTGGCAGTGGGATCTGGCGCTGCTCAGCGAGATGCGGGAATCGAAACTGCAGCCCGACGTCCTCAGCTACAACGCTGGGATCAGTGCGTGCGCGAAGAGAGGACAGTGGCAACAGACAGTAGCGCTGCCCAGCACGATGCGACAAGCGAAGCTGGGACCCGACGTAGTCGGCTGCAGCGCTGGGACCTATGCGCGCGAGAAGGGCGCTCAATTGCAGTGGGCTCTGGCGCTGCTCAGCAAGACGCCGGGTCCGAAACTGCAGCCCAACGTGATCAGCTACACCGCTGGGTCCAGCGCGCGCGAGAAGAGGGGGCAGTTGCAACAGGCATTGGCGAACGTCATCGGCTACAACTCTGGGATCAGCGCGTGCGCGAACGGCGAGCAGTGGCAGCAGGCTCTGTCACTGCTTAGCGAGATGCGGGAGGTGATGGTGGAGCCAAGTGTCATCAGCTACAGCTCTAGGATCAGCGCATGCGCGAGAGGCGAGCAGTGGCAGCGGGCTCTATCGCTGCCCGGCGAGATGCGGGAGGCGAAGGTGGGGCCAAGTGACATCAGCTATAGTTCTGGGACCAGCACCTGCGCGAAAGACAAGCAGTGGCAGCGGGCTCGATCGCTGCTCTGCGAGTTGTGGGAAGTGAGGTTGGAGCCGAATGACATCAGCTACAGCCCTGGGATCAGCGCGTGTACAAACGGCGAGCCGCGGCAGCAGGCTCTCCCACTGCTCAGCGAGAGGCGGGAGGCGATGGCGGAGCCAAGTGTCATCCGCTACAGCTCTGGGATCAGCGCATGCACGAAAGGCGAGCAGTGGCAGCGGGCTCTATCGCTGCTCTGCGAGTTGTGGGAAGTGAGGTTGGAGCCAGATGCCATCAGCTACAACTCTGGGATCAACCCTGGGATCAGCGCGTGTACGAACGGCGAGCAGCGGCAGCAGGCTCTCCCACTGCTCAGCGAGTGGCGGGAGGCGAAGGTGGAGCCAAGTGTCATCAGCTACAGCTCTGGGATCAGCGCATGCGCGAGAGGCGAGCAGTGGCAGCGGGCTCTATCGCTGCCCAGCGAGATGCGGGAGGCGAAGGTGGGGCCAAGTGACATCAGCTATAATTCTGGGACCAGCACCTGCGCGAAAGACAAGCAGTGGCAGCGGGCTCTATCACTGCTCAGCGGGATGTGGGAAGTGAGGTTGGAGCCGACTGACATCAGCTACAGCCCTGGGATCAGCGCGTGTGCGAACGGCGAGCAGTGGCAGCAGGCTCTCCCGCTGCTCAGCGAGAGGTGGGAGGCGAAGGTGGGGCCAAGTGTCATCAGCTACAGCTCTGGGATCAGCGCTTGCGCGAGAGGCGAGCAGTGACAGCGGGCTCGATCGCTGCTCGGCGGGAAGTGGGAAGTGAGGTTGGAGCCAGATGCCATCCGCTACAGCTCTGGGATCATCCCTGGAATCAGCGCGTGTACGAACGGCTAGCAGTGGCAGCAGGCTCTCCCACTGCGCAGCGAAATGCGGGAGGCGAAGGTGGAGCCAAGTGTCATCAGCCACAGCTCTGGGATCAGCGCATGCGCGAGAGGCGAGCAGTGGCAGCGGGCTCGATCGCTGCTCGGCGTGATCTGGGAAGTGAGGTTCCGCTACAACTCTGGGATCAGCGCGTGCGCGAACGGCACGCAGTGGCAGCGGGCTCTCACGCTGCTCAGCGAGAGGTGGGAGGCGAAGGCGGCGCCAAGTGTCATCAACTGCAATGCTGGGATCAGCGCGGGCGAGAAGAGGGGACAGTGGCAACAGGCGTTCGTGCTGCTCAGCGTGATGTTGGACGCGACGCTGGGACCCGACGTCGTGGGTTACAGGGCTGGGATTGGCGCGTGCACAAAGCGGAAGCAGCGGCAGCGGGCCTCATCGGCGATCATCGGCAGGCAGATGCAGAAAATGGAGCCAAATATCTTCAACAAAAGTGCTGGGATTGGCGCTTGCACGAAGAGGGACCAGTGGCAGCGAGCCTTCTCGATGCTCATCTGGCTGGTCGTGTGCTTCAGGTCCTGGGCCGGCGCTCGCACGGCAGGCGGGCAGGGCCGGCGGGCGCTGCGGCCGCGGGCCGCCGGGCCGGGGCAGCTCTGGCGGCCTTCGCGGGCGGCCTTGCCCGGGCGCGGTGGGGAGCCGGCCGGGCCAGGGCCTCGAGAGCTTCCGCGGGACGCCCCCGGAAGCCTTCGGAGGCCGAGGCACGCAGGGCAGCTCGGCCGGGCGGGCGGCGGGCGGCGGCGGCTGGCGGCGCGAAGTTCGCGCGGAGGCCGGCGGGCCCGTCGGGCCGCCTAAGGCGACCGCGGGCGCCGGCAGCCCAGCCTGGGGGCCAGCCGGAGGGAGCCGGGTGCAGCGCTCTCTTTCGCTGCGGACTCGGCCAGAGACTGGAACTGGGACTGGGAGTGGAGAGGAACAGGAAGAAGAAGGAGAACAAAAAAAAACAACAACAACAAAAAAAAAAAAACAACAAAAACCTGCGGACATACGCACCAGGACGTCGGAGAGCTGGCCCGTTTTTTCTTGTTTCCCTCTCTCTCTCTCTCTTTCTTTCTCTCTCTCTCTCTCTCTCTCTCTCTCTCTCTCTCTTTCTCTCTCTCCCGGCGCGCGCGGCGGGTGCGGGCGCTCGCCCCGCGCCGCGCGGACCCTGGCTCGTCGCCTCAGGCAGGTGCCCGGCGGGCGCAAAGCCTGCGCCCCTCCGCTTCGGCGCCCGACGCCGCTCCCATTTCCATAGCCTGCCTGCGCTCTGCTCTGTCCGTCCTGTCTGCTAGACGTGGCCGCCGGGAGCCCCCTCGTCCAGTGTGAGGGCCGCCCTCCGCCGCCCGCCGGGCAGCGTGCGGGCGGGAGCACATACGGGCCCCGTACTCCTTCCAGAACTGGAAGGTGTGACTACGGACTGTTGGGCGCACGGCCTGGGGAAGAGCAAGGTGGTGACTGGGAGCCCAGCGCAGGGACGCCGAACTGGCTCCTCCCTGGGGCGCCCCGAGGGGCTGCCAAGGTCTGACGAAACTGCTCCAAGGCCTCCCTCTCGGCCCTAGGACTGACGTGCGCGCATACACCGAAGAGGCCTGGAGGGATGAGCGGCCCACGTCGTCGTTGACTCGCGCCGGGAGCGGTCGGCGGATGAAAGGACGCACGCGCGCGTTGCTGCGCGCGCCAGTCGTGCAATGAATAGCGCGCGGGGCCTGGCACGCCTGGGAGGGCACAGAGAGGAAAGGAAAGAAGGGAAGAGGCGAGAGAGGAAGGAGGGACGGAGCGGCCAGAGCCGGCGCAGGGGCCGAGACGGGTGGGCAAAAAACTCCCAGCAAAACCCAACGCGCGCGCGCGCGCGAGCCCCCCCCCCCAAAATACCCCAGCAAAGCGACCTAACAGCGATGTGTGTGAGCATATATGGGAGCACCCCCCTTGAGATTCTGGTGAGGATCCAGTTGTAGAATTCTGCTGTTCTCGCACTCGCAGTCGCCTCCGCAATGACGGTCGCAGTGGCAACGGCCTTGGGGCCTGGCTCCGGGCAATTCAAATATGGTGAAGGAATGGTGTTCCGGGAACGCGAGAAACACGAAGTGCCTACAGCTGGCTCCGGGCATTCAAAAGGTGGCCTGGGAATGGCGCTCTGGGAACACGACACACACGAAGTGGCCTACGGTTGGCTCCGGGCATTCAACATGTGGCCTGGGAATTGCGTTCTGGGAACACGAAGAACACAAAGTGGCCGAAGGTTGGCTCCAGGCATTTAAAATGTAGCCTGGGAAGTGCGTTTTGGGATCACGAAGAACACGAAATGGCCTACAGCTGGCCCCCGGCATTCAGAATGTGGCCTGGGAGTGGTGTTCTGGGAAGGATTCCCACGGACCCCTAAGACTCACGAAGGATTCCTAAGGATTCCTGGGGCTGCATTTTTGCTCGGTTCCTTGTCCAGATCCCGCCCAAGAGCCCCCCTGGTCCCACTAGAAACCTATCCGCAACAAAAGCGGTTAGGTAAAAAAACTGTCGGGCCGGCGCGTCGCACAATTTACCTAGCTGCCTCGAGGACGTTTGTCTTGAACGCAGTGACTTACCACTTGGATAGCCACCCACTGGAAAACGGAAGAGAAGCGCCTTGCGACTGCAAGCGCCCCCAGCTCGCCGTCACGCCCCAAAAGGTGGGACTGGGTGGTGGCGGATCTCGGGCGGGCCACAAGCCCGCGCAGCAGTGGGCAGGAAGCCTCGAAGGAGCACCGTCACGCACCAACACCACTCCAAGAACGCCAGGAGGACGAGGGCGGCGAGGAGGCGGAGGAGATGGGGACCAGGCAGGGCGCCCCGCACCAGGAGGAGGAGGAGGAGGAGGAGGAGGAAGGAGGAGGAGGAGAGGGATGTGAGGAAGAGGGGAGGAGGGAGGAGGATGAGGAGGATGAGGAGGAGGATAAGGTAGGAGGAGGAGAGAGGAGGAGGAGTCAGAGGAGGAGGGGAGGAGAGAGGAGGAGGAGGGGAGGAGGAGGAGGAGGGAGGGGATGAGGAGGAGGCAGGAGAGGAGGGACAGGAGGAGGAGGGAGGAGGAGGAGGGCGGAGAAGAAGGAGGAGGAGGAGGGAGGAAGGAGGCGAGGAGAGGAGAGGAGGATGAGGGTAGGAGGAGGAGAGAACAGGAGAGGAGGAGAGGGAGAGAGGAGGGGAGGGAAGGATGAGGAGGGGGAGGGCGGAGGAGGAGAGGGGAGGAGGAGAGGAGGAGGAGGAGGAGGAGGAGGAGGAAGGTAGGAGGAGGAGGAGGAGGAGGGAGAGGAGGAGGAGGAGGAGGAGGAGGAGGAGCACGACGGCGCAGCCTAATTACGCATTTCAGCCCGCATCTCCAAAAGCACTCGGCCCGCCTCTGAAGAGCTGGCACGCGACTGCTCCGTGGATTGACTATGCTACTCGGAGGCCGCCGTGCCAACGCCAAAAAACAACGCGACATCACATAACAAACCGCCTTTAAACCGCCTTTTCTACGCAAAGCTTCCCGGCCACCGACGATTCTGGTACTTGTAGCAGTAAAACGCCAGACCAAATCCCACGAGCTCCTTGGGCGTCCCTCCTGCTCCCCCTTTCTGGGGAGGGGTCGCCAGTCGTCCGTGCGTCCAAAACGGCCTCGGGGAGGAAGCCAAAGTCAATGATTTTACTAAGGTTTGGGCCCCGTGTTGACCTTCTGGGGGGGGAGGCCTAATTGACGCGCCCTTCTTGTATGATCGATCTCCTCCAGGATGGCCCCAAGAAGCGCCCAGAAGGCCTCAAGAGGTCCCAAGATGGCCCCAAGATGGCCCCAAGAGGCCCCCAAGAGGCCCCCAGGAAGCCCCCAAGGGACAACCAAGAGGCCCCAAGAGACCCCCCAGAGGCACCCAAGATGCTCCAAGAGGCCTCGGCGAGAATGCCAAATCCGCCGACCCCTTGGGGTTCATCGGCGTGTGAGATGTCCCCCCTCCCAAAACCCCTCCCCCGGGAGCCCGGTCCGGTCGATTTGGAAGGGGCGGGAGGTCGGGCCGGATCCCCCGGACGGGAACGGAGGGGCCATCCGCTCTCGAACATCGTGCACAACCTCGTGAAAATCGTGCAGGGACTCCTCTGGTGGCCTCGACATGGCTCTGGGACGCCCACCACGCGCTCCAAGCCGCCCAAGGCGGCCCAAAGACGGGCCACGAGGCGTCCTCGACGGCAGAAGAGGCCCCCACGAGCCCCCCCGAGAGCCTCCGAGATGCATCCCACGAGGGTCTCTAGACGCAAAAATTTGCCCATTCCTTTCCGATGCTCCCCGTCGGCCCAAGATGCCCCCAAACCCGCTTCCAGACGGCCCCAGGACCCTCGCAGACGTGCCCACATACAAACCCCCAGACGGCCCCAAGACGGGCCAACAGGCCCAAGAGGGCTCCGAAAACGGCCCCAAGAGCGCTCCAGGAGCGTTCCGAGCGGCCTCCACAAAGCTCCACACGGTCCCAGACGGTCCAAGAGCGATCACAAACATCGACGACGGCCCCCCGACGGCTCAACAGGCCCCAAGACGGCCCCAGAGGCATCCAAGATTCGCCCGTTCCCTTCGTAAAACGTATATTTTTCACACGTGCGCCTTTTGAGGCGCCCCCCGCTCCTGGACAGCCCCAGCGCCCTCCAAACCCGCTCCCAGACGGCCCAAGACGCCTCCAAGAGGGTCCCCCATATAGCCCTAGAGGGCCCCAAGACGAGCCAACAGACGTCCAAGACGGCCCAAAAGAGCTCAGAAAACGGCCCCGACAGCGCTCCAGGAGCGCCCCGAGTGGCCTCGAAGAGAGCTCCACATGGACCCCGACGGTCCAAGAGCAATCAAAAACACCGACGACAACCTCCAGACGGCTACAGAGGCCCTCAAGACGCCCCAAGAGGCATCCACGATGCGCCACAAGAGGGCCTCTAGACGCACAAAAACGCCCGTTCCCTTCGTAAAACGTATTTTTGTTTCTCGCACGTGCGCCTTTTGGGGTGTTCCCCGCTCCTGGGCGGCCCCAGAGCCCCCCAAGACCGCACCAAGACGGCCCAAGAAGCCTCCACGAGAGCCCCGCGACAGCCCAAGAGGGCGAAGGTCAAGAGGGCCCGAGGGCGGCCCAAGAGAGCCCCAAAAGACGGCGCGCGCGCGCGCGCGACTCGCGGTCAGATTCCTCGCAACTTGCGTTGCTCACCACAAAGCAGTTCTGAGGTCACCAAAGACATACCACAGTCCTCGGCAACAGATGGCGACGGCCACGACGGCCGAAAAGAACGCACAGAGCGCCCCATGACAGCCCAAGGAAGGCCGATGACAGCCCAAGGGAGCCCCAAAACAGCCCAAGACTGCCACAGGACGGCCTAGGCAGCCCCAAGACAACCCAAGAATGCTCCAGAATGGCCCAGGGGCCTCAGACCACCCAAAGAGGCGACCAGACCACTGCACGATTCTTCATAAAGGGTCGGCGGATGTGGCGCAAGCCGGAGGAACCATCATTTCATTTCCGTTCATTTCATTCCATTTCATTCCATACCGCTGGCGGCGACGTCCGGACGGGCGCCCGCGCCCGCGCCCGCGGACGCGCCGCGCCGTGCCGTCAGCTCCCGCAGCGGCTCACTCAGCCCTCACCTGGACGCCGCGGGCAGTGGAGAGAGCCGCTAGGTGGCCCCGCTTTGGTGGAGGTCTTTCACTCCCCATCGTTGGCCCCCCAAAGAGTGTAAGTGCTCACCAGACCGGGCCGCCCATGGGCCCCGGCTCGCACCGGGGGCGCCCATGCGTCGCCCCAGGGCCTGGTCAGCGGTGCCAGTGCAGGCATCGCGGGGAGACGGCTAGCAGAAGCAGCAAGCGACTGAGCTCCGCACCCTCCCCTGCCTGCCCTGGGGCCAACAGTCAGACATGGCAACCGCAGAGACCACAAGGCGAAAGGCAACCAAGGGGCCCAAGGGATGCCGTGCACGCCCATTGCAACCCAGAGGTGGCACGAGGTCAACAGACCGGCGGAAGCCCGGTGGGACGGCCCGACGAGACGGGGAACGGGGGCAGAAGTCCCCACAGGCACGGCCCTAGCGCGACCAAAATTGCCCCGTGGCCAGCAGGGCGGACTGGCCTGGCCCCGTCAGACCACCCAAGGAAAAAGCACGAAGAGGGGGCGAGGGGGGGGGGGGGAGGAACGAAGCAGGGCACACTGACACGAGGCGCGGGGTTGTCCTGGCGCGTAGCAGGCGGCGGCAACCGGGTACCTGGCCGCCCACTGCGACTCACTATGAGCCCGTGCCGGGTCGCTGACTTCACCTTACCACCCCACACCACTCCTTGGGCAACGACGGGGGCCCTCCCCACCAACCGGGCCCTGCCCAGGTGCGGCGAACGCCCTTGGCGCCCCAGGGCGTGCAATACAAAGGAAGCAGAGAAAAGAAAAACGGAGGCGGGAGCAGGGTTTTCCACCCGAACGCCCACCAACTGGGCTACACGCGTTGCACGCCCTTTGCACCCCAAAAGCGGCGCGCGGTCTACAGGTTGGCGGGGGCGAGGGGAGGGAGGCAGAACAGCAGCAGCGAGAGGAGACAACGCAATCATCCCACAGCCATTTTGGCTGCGCCCCAACCCTGGTGAGCTAATTACGCATGCGCTTGCTCCTGGACCTGTTTCAGGGCAGCTGCAGCCCGCACCTCCTCTCGCTTCCGGTCCGCTCAGGTGCCGCTTGGGCCTCCCGCTTGCCGGCGCGTTCGGCAATTAGGTTCGCGCGTAGCCCGCCCGTCCCGTTTGACGCCGCCTGCGCCTTCGCTTGCGGCTTCGACAAAAAAAGAACCCCCACCAGCCCGTCTAGAAACGATGCCCAGAGGAATTGCCTGGATCAGGGAAGTGGGCAGCACACAGAGGGAACCAAGTAGGAGACATCTTGGGATATCTTGAGCCATCTTGGAAATCGTCTTGGACTCTCCCATGCGCTTTTGTAGTCATCTGAATCAGTGCCCCCCCCAAGAGGCCAACAAATGTGCGCGAGGCCAGGATGGCCGAATGTACGAGAAACTCCGAAGTGGCGGGCCCAAGTGGCCGACGCCACCAGCTTCGCAGATGCACCGGAGGCGGCTGTCACAGGCTTACTTACGCCGAGCATCGCCCGCAAGCTGGCCAGGCAGGCGGCCCAGATGGCTCACCAGCTGCGCAAGGAGAAGCGTGGCTTTCCGAGCTTGGCAGCTTCGCGAATCACCGGCCGAACTGCTCAAACGCACCCCCTGCCACCCCTCCCCAGGGCAAAACTGGACAACGCGAGCGGGACCAAGGACGGCGCGGCGCGGTGACGACCCAACCGCTCAGGTTGGCCACACCTCCGGTCAGAAGGAGGGAGGGGTGAGGAAAACGGCGATGGGGAAAAGCAAACCTAAGACACCAGCACGCCCGCCCGACACGGCACGGCACGGCACGGCAAGATCGCAGCACGGCCTCGGCACGGGAGAGCCCACGGGCAAGACAGCACAACAGAAACCCGCAGCAACACATAGCAGTACGCAGCGGCACGAGCACGGCACCGAAGGCTGCAAGCACAGGCTGGGCAGGCGGCAAGCCGAGAGGGGCGGCGGAGAGGGCCGCGGGGCCAAGAGATGTCAGCACAAGACTGTGGACGCATGAACTAGCACAAGACAGGGGCACATCGGCATTGGGCATCAGCGCATGGCATCGGCACTAGCAAAAGACAGGGGCACATCTTGGAAAATCTAACCAATGAATGGTGGGACAGTGGCACGTGCGCGGCGCTGCCCACACCGCCATTTGCATGCTACGCAGCGCTGCTGAGCAACAAAACCAAGTAGGGGTGACCACGCCGGAGGGGTGGGGAGATGGCCGCGCCCCCCATCTCCCCCTCGGCGGCCAGGCCGCTGGTGGGGCAGCCCAGAATGGACGGGAAGGCGGCTCCCCAGCCGATCCGAGAAATCCGCGTGGACCTCCGAGTTGTTATGTTTACGTCATTATTCGTTCCCCCCATTTTCCCACCCGCTGCCGCGCCGTTGCCGTGTCGCCCGTGGGCGGGGGGACGCGGTGGAGCGAAGACCACGCGGCCCCCCTGGGCAACAACGCCACCGCCCAAGCCTGCCATGAAGGGCCGCCCCCCCCACCGCCCAAAAAGGGCCGTTCCCTACAGCGCCGCAGGAGGGAGGTGGGAAGAGTGAGGGAGAAGGGGGGAGGAGAGGAGAGGGGAGAGGAGAGAGGAGCGAGGAGAGAAGACAGGAGAGAGGAGAGAGGAGAGGAGAGCGGAGAGAGGAGGGAGGAGGGAGGAGGGAGGAGAGGAGAGACGAGAGATGAGAGAGGAGAGAAGAGAGAGGAGAGAAGAGAGAGGAGTGGGGGAGGGGAGGAGAGAAGAGGGGAGGCAGGGAAACGACAAGCAAAACAAAGAGATCTGACCCCACAGCGCGCGCCTGGAGTGCGGCGCCTGCAGAAATTGGTTCGTTCCCACCGCGACGAAATCGCAACTGACCCTTGTGACGCTGGTGGCCCATGTGACCCCTCTGAGCCTGACAACACCTCTGACCCCGTAACCCTTCTGGCCCTGCACGCGAGCCGCCCCAGGGCACTGGCAAAAGGGAGCGGGGGACGACGGGGCGCTCGGCGCCACACGCATCGCACCACGGCAGGAGGGAGCGTTGACCCTCCGACGACAACGGGCCAGCGCTTGGCCACGCGAATCATGTACGCGCGCCACGTACACCGGGCCAACGTCGAGTTCAAGATGAAACCATGACAGGGCCTGCGGTTCCGAGATGGCCGCGGAGTGCAGGGATGCAAAAAGAAAGCAAATACTGCGTGATCGCTTGGGTTTCGTTCGCCCCGGCCTTCTCTATGACGGTGCCGTCTTTCTGAAAGCAGCCTGTCGGAAATTTAAAGCCTTTAACCGGTCCTTGGCTTAGCTTTTCCCCGAACCATCCCACTCGAAATCCACCCACCTTGCTTTGGAGACCTGCTAAAAATTATGGTAACACTTTCGGCTATTAGCCGTCGTGCACACGAGAGGCGCGCGGCCGCTTCCGTTACCTGGCGGCGACGACCACCCGACCAATCGCAGATGCACAGCGTGTGAAGTTTGGAACGTGTTCCTGCACGCACACAGAAAAGGGGGCGCAGGGGTCACAGGGTCACAGGGTCGGGAGGGCAGGTCACGAGAGTCAGAAAGGTCAGCGGGGCACCAGGGGCCCTGCCAGAATCACGCACGCACGATCTGCCCATGCTGCGGTGATGTGCGCTGTCGCGCCGGCCCACGCGTGACGACCCGTTGGAGGTCCAGCAGCCGCGTCCGCCCGTAGCGCGTGCCAGGGCGCAGGGGTGCCCTGCGTCCTCTGACGTCGTCACACTCCTGACCTGCGCCAAAGCGGGGGGCTTGCTGGATGTGATATCAGCGCGGGCAACACTGCTCCGAGAGCGGGCTTGCGAGGAACATCCCTTTGCCCCGCAACGCGCGGCCTGCTGTCCACTGCGTACTCTCTTCCTCCACCCTCGCCCGTCCTGGGGTGTCCCGCCCATTTCCTCTGTGTACGCGCATACCTGTACATGAATACATACATACATACATACATACATACATACATACATACATACATACAGACAGACAGACAGACAGACAGACAGACACACACACTGACAGACATACATCATCAATACATACATACATACATACATACATACATACATACATACATACCCGCATACAGACATACATACATGCATACATTCATACATGCATACATGTATACATACATACATACACACATTACATTACATTGCATTACAGTTCATTACATTTACATTACAATACAATACATTCCACTGCATCACATTACCTACGTACGTACATACATACATACATGCATGCATACATACAGCCGTACATGCACATATACATACATAACTGTATACATGCATACAACATACATACATACATGCATGCATACTCACATACATGCATACATGCATGCATACATACATACATGCATGCATACATGCATGCACGCATGCATGCATGCATGGATGTATACAGACATAGATGCATACATACACACATTTGTGTATGCATGCATACACACATACACATATATATATATACTAGAACCCCGCGCGCGCTACGCGCGCGATTCGGTTCTAGCTTCGTCCGGGGCAACGGCCAAACAACGGACGAGGAGGTTGAAGGCTGAATGCACTTCTGTTATTCGTCGAGTTTCGCGGTCGTGGTTCGAGAAGCTTTTGGGCGCCCCTCACCCCCAGGCGGCCCGAGGCGGCCGAAAACGACACCTCTGCCTCGTCCTCCTCTTTCCCCCTGCTCTTCCTCCTCTCCTCCTACTCTTCCTCCTCCCACCATCGTCCCCTCCATTTCCCCCTTCCTCCTCCTCCGCCCACTTCCTCCCCTCCTCCTCCTCCTTTCCCTCCTCCTCATCCTTTTCCTCTTCCTCCTCCTCCGCCTCCTCCTTCCCCTCCTACTTCCCCCCCTTCCTCCTCCTCCTCCTCCTCTTCCTCCTCATCACCCGCACCTCCTCCTCCTCCTCCTCCTCCTCCTCCTCCTCCTCCTCTCCGCCTCCTACCATCCTCCCTCCTCCCCACCTCCTCCACCTCCTACCTGCCTCCTCCTCCTCTTACTCCGCCGCCTCCTCCCTCCTCCTCCTCCTCTCCTCCTCCTCCTCCTCCTCCTCCCCTCCTCCTCCCTCCACCTCCTCCCCTCCTCCTCCTCCATCCTCCCCCCCCCCCCCCTCCTCCTCCTCATCCCCCTCCTCCTCCTCCTCCTCCTCCTCCTTCCCCTCCAATCCCTCCTCCCCTCCTTCCCCTCCTCCTCCTCCTCCTCCTCCTCCTCCTCCTCCTCCTCCTCCTCTCCCCTCCTCCTCCTCCTCCTCCACCGCCTCCTCCTCCTCCTCATCATCATCATCATCAACATCATCATCATCATCATCAACAATCCATCATATCATCATCATCATCATCATCATCATCATCATCATCATCATCAGCATCATCAACATCATCATCATCATCATCATCAACATCATCATCAATCATCATCATCCTCATCATCATTCATCATTGATCATCATCAACATCATCATCATCATCCATCATCATCATCAATCATATCATCATCAACATCATCATCACATCTCATCATCATCAATCATAATCATAATCATCATCGATCATCAATCATCACCACACCAATCATCATGTCACCACCGCCGTCATATCATCACATCGTCATCATCATCATCATCATCATCATCAACATCATGCTCAATCAATCAACCATCCCCATCACCACCATCATATTAACAATGTTCCTCCTCCTCCTCCTCCTCCTCCTCCTCCTCCTCGCACTCCCTCCTCCTTCCCTCCTCCTCCTCTTTCTCCTCCTCCTCCTCCTCCGCCTCCTCCTCGGCCTCCTCCTACTCCTCTCGATCCTCCTTCTCCTGCTCCTTCTCCTCCTCCTGTTCAGACTACATGGCTCGCCAAACGGCACTGCGACGCCGCGCAAGCATTGGGCCACATCGGATAAAGGAAACACTCGGGGGAGGCATCCCTCTTCCTCTTCCTCCTCCTTTTCTCCTCCTCCTCCACATCCTCCTCCCCTCCTCCTGCTCCTCCTCCTCCGCCCCCTCCTCCTCGTCCTCCCCCTCGCCCTTCTCCTCCTCCTCCTCTCCTCCTCCACCTCGTGCCTCCTCCTCCTCCTTCTCCTCCTCCTCCCCCCCCCCTCCCCCTCCCCCTCCTGCCCCTCCTCCTCCACCTCCTCTTCCTCCTCCTCCTCCTACCCCATCATCATCATCAACACATCATCATCCTCATCATCAATCATCATCAACACATCAACATCATCTTCATCATCATCAATCATCATCATCATCATCATCATCACATCATCACCAAAACATCATCATCCATCATCATCATAATCTCATCAATCATCATCACATCATCCTCATCAACCATCATCATCATCATCATCATCATCATCATCCTCATCACCATCAACATCATCCCAGCATCATCATCCATCCATCATTATCATCATGCATCATCATCATCATCATCCTTTTTCCCATCCTCCTCCCCCCGCCCCCTTCTCTCTCCACCCCCTCCTCCCCCCTCGTCCTCCTCTCCTCCTCCTTCCTCCTCCTCCCCCTCCTCCTCCTCCCTCCTCCCTCCTCCTCCTCCTCCTCCTCCTCTCCTCCTCCTCCTCCTCCTCCTCCTCCCCTGCCCCACTCCTCGCCCATCTCCTCCTCCCTCCTTTCCTCCCCCCCCCCCCCTCCTCCTCCACCTCCTCCGCGCGCAAAAAAATCCAACAACATGTCGCGGAAATCAACGAACCGTGTCCATCCGGGTTTTTTCGAGCGTTCTTTTAGGACTTGTCGGGGCCGTCTTAGGGCCCCTGTGGGCGCCCTGGGAACCCGGAGATCATGTTCCGATAGAGGCTTCGGGGAACATGATTTCGGACGCTGCGGAAGAGGCACCCCGAGAATCTCTATAGGCAGCTCTTCTTGCCCCCGTTGTGGCTCTGTTGGGTGCCTTTTGGGGCTCTCTTGGGCTGGCTTGTAGCTCTCATGGGTCATCTTGGGTCCCTCTTGGGCCGTTTTGGGGATCCTCGGGGTGGCACTGTGAAGACATCGTCGTCGTCGCCGTTCGCCGATCGGCGGCGTCAACTGTTGTCATCGTCGTCCATCGTCGTCGTCGTCGTCGTCGTCGGTCGTCGCCGTCGACGACCGTCGTCGTCATCGTCAATCACCGTCGCCGATCACCGTCGCCGATCGTCGATCGGCCCCGAGCCCTCCCGCCCACTCATTCTCTCTCCTCCTCCTCCTCCTCCTCCTCCTCCTCCTCCTCCTCCTCCTCCTCCTCCAAATCTGCCTCCTCTTCCTCTTCCTCTTCCTCCTCCTGAAATCATGTTCCCGGAGACGCTTCCGGGGACAGGATTTCGAACGATGCAGAAAAGACTGGGTCCAGGGTGGCTCTGCGCACGCGGACAGCGTCGCCGCCGTCGGCGTGGCCGTCGTCGTCGTCGCCGTCGATCGTCGATCGGCGACGTCGACTGTTGTCATCGTCGTCTATCGTCGTCGTCGTCGGTCGTCGACGTCGTCGTCGTCGTCGTCGTCGTCGTCGTCGTCAATCACCGTCGCCGGTCGTCGTCGCCGATCGTCGATCGCCCTCGAGCCTCCTCCTCTCTACCCCCTCCTCCCCTCCACTCCTCCTCCCCGCCTCCTCCTCCTTCTCCTCTTCCTCCTCCTCCTCCTCCTCCTCCTCCTCCTCCTTCGCCCTCTCCGTCTCCTCCGCGCGGAAGAAATCCAACAACATCTCGCGCAAATCAACGAACTATGGCCCTCCGGGCCTTTTGAACGTCCATTCTAGGCCTTTGGGGCCGTCTTGGGGCCCTCTTGGGCGTCCTGGGAACCAGGAAATCATGTTCCTGGAGAGGCTTCTGGGAATATGATTTCGAACGAGGCCCTCTTGGGCCTTCCTGAGGCCGTGTTGGGGGCCTCCTGGGCCGGCTTTGGGGCCTCTTGGGCCGTCTTGGGGGTTCCGTGAGCCTCACAGGACGACCCTTTTGGGCCGTCTTGGGCCCTCTTGGGTCTCTCTTGGGCTGTCTTGGGGCTCGGGGGCGTCTGGGGCACTGTGAGGACCAAGCAAGCAAGTATGCTGAAAACGTACGTTGTACAACGGGAGTGGGCCGATTTTTGCCTCTTGAAGGCCCTCTTCGGCCAGCTTCAAACCATCTCGGGCCCTCTTGAGGCGCTCTTGGACGTCTTGGGGCCCTCTTGGGCCTCGCTGAGGCTGTCGGACAGCGTCGCCGCCGTCGGCGTGGCCGTCGTCGTCGTCGCCGTCGTTCGTCGATCGGCGACGTCGACTGCTGTCATCAATGTCTATCGTCGTCGTCGTCGGTCGTCGACCGTCGTCGTCGTCGTCGTCGTCGTCGTCGTCGTCGTCGTCGTCGTCGTCGTCGTCAATCACCGTCGCCGGTCGTCGTCGCCGATCGTCGATCGCCCTCGAGCCTCCTCCTCTCTCCCCCCATCCTCCCCTCCACTCCTCCTCCCTGCCTCCTCCTCCTTCTCCTCCTCCTCCTCCTCCTCCTCCTCCTCCTTCGCCCTCTCCGTCTCCTCTGCACGGAAGACATCCAACAACATCTCACGCAAATCAACGAACTGTGGCCATCCGGGCCTTTTTGAAGGTCCGTTTAGGGCCCTTTTGGGGCCGTCCTGGGGCCCTCTTAATTGGGCGTCCTAGAAACCCGGAAATCATGTTCCCGGAGAGGCTTCCGGGAACATGATTTCGAACGAGGCCCTCTTGGGCCTTCCTGAGGCCGTCTTGGGGGCCTCTGGGCCGGCTTTGGGGCCTGTGGGCCGTCTTGGGGGGGTTCCGTGAGCCTCACAGGACGACCCGTTTGGGCCGTCGTGGGCCCTCTTGGGTCTCTCTTGGGCTGTCTTGGGGCTCGGGGGCGTCTGGGGCACTGTGAGGACCAAGCAAACGAGTATGCTGAAAATGCATGCTTTACGAATGGGAATGGGCCGGTGTTTGCCTCTTGAAGACCCTCTTGGGGCCCTCTTCGGCCATCTTCAAGCCATCTCGGGCCCTGTTGGGGCGCTCTTGAGCGTCTTGGGGCCCTCTTGGGCCTCGCTGAGGCTGTCTTGTGGGTCTCTTGGGCTGTCTTTGGGGCCTCATGGGCCGTCTTGGGCGGGTTCGTGGACCCCACAGGACGCCCGGGGCGGCCATGCCAACCGGTGGCACCACCCCACCCCCGCCCCCGGGCCCCGTCCGTCTGTCCTACTGCTCCTCTCCAAACCCTCGTTCCCTAACCTCCCGATCATGTTCCCGGACCCCCGTCCCTTCCCCCCAGAGCACCGCAGCAATAGGAAAGCGTTCCGAAACGGTGAGAAATCATGTTCCCGGAAAGCGTTCAAGAATATGAATCGTACTTCGTCCAAGGCGCCTCGGAAGGCGCAGAATACTCCTCCAAAGCGCGGAATCATGTTCCCGGACCGCCTTCCGGGAACATGATGGGGACGACCTCCTGAGGGCCTCCAGTGGGCCTCTTGGGGGCCTCTCGGAGGCCTATGGGGCTCTCCTGGAAACGTCTTGGGGCGCGCTCAGGGCAATTTTTGGGCATCTTGGGGGCCTCTCGGGGGCCTCCGGGGAGGCTCTTGGGGGCCTCTTTGGGGCCTCTTGGGGCCTCGCGGGGCCCTCTTGGGGCCCGCTGGGCTCGCTTAGGCAGTCTTGAAGCCCTGTCGGGGCTCTCCTGGAACCGTCTTGGGCGGCTCCTGGGCCATCTTGGGGCTCTCCTGGGCCGTCTTGGGACGATTTTGGGGGTCTCTTGGGCCGTCTTGGGGCGGTCTTGGGGGCCTCTTCGGCCGTCTTGAAGCGGTTTTGGGAGACTCTTGGACGGTCTTGGAGCGTCGGAACCCTGAAAAAGCGAGAAGGTCCAAAGCCTCGAACAAAAACAATACAAATCAACGATTTTGGCTTGTCGGGGCTCTCTTGGGAGGCCTCTTGGGATGCCTTCGGGGCCTCATGGAGCTCTCTTGGAACGTCTTCGGGGCTTCCTGGCCATTCCTGAGGCTATCTATACGCGTCTTGGAGCGCTCGCGGGCCGTCTTCGGCGGTCTCGAACTCTTCCTGGCGGTCCCAGGGGCCCTCCGGGACGCTTCGGACGCTCCCGGGGGCGCCCTGCACCCCCCATGGAGATTACAGGCACCGCCCCGGGCCGCCCCCGGGCCCGACTCCGATATGTATATATATATATATATATATATATATATATATATATATATATGCATGCATGCATGCATGCATGCATGCATGCATGTATGTATGTATGTATGTATGTATGTATGTATGTATGTATGTATGTATGTATGTATACATATATATATAGATATAGAAACATACGTAAGACATGTAGGATTGTGTACACAGGAGAAGGACAATCTATAGAAACATACGTACGTCGTCCAAGGCGCCTCGGAAGGCGCCTCGGAAGGCGCAGAATACTCCTCCAAGGCGCGGAATCATGTTCCCGGACCGCCTTCCGGGAACATGATGGGGACGACCTCCTGAGGGCCTCCAGTGGGCCTCTTGGGGGCCTCTCGGAGGCCTGTGGGGCTCTCCTGGAAACGTCTTGGGGCGCGCTCAGGGCAACTTTTGGGCATCTTGGGGGCCTCTCGGGGGCCTCCGGGGAGGCTCTTGGGGGCCTCTTTGGGGCCTCTTGGGGCCTCGCGGGGCCCTCTTGGGGACCGCTGGGCTCGCTTAGGCAGTCTTGAAGCCCTGTCGGGGCTCTCCTGGAACCGTGTTGGGCGGCTCCTGGGCCATCTTGGGGCTCTCCTGGGCCGTCTTGGGACGATTTTGAGGGTCTTTTGGGCCGTCTTGGGGCGGTCTTTGGGGCCTCTTCGGCCGTCTTGGAGCGGTTTTAAGAGACTCTTGGACGGCCTCTATATATATATGTAATTATATATATATATATATATCCATCCATACATACATACATACATACATACATACATACATACATACATACATACACACACACACATACATACATACATACATACATACATACATACATACATACATACATACATACATACATGCATGCATGCATGCATGCATGCATGCATGCATGCATGCATACATACATACATACATACATACATACATACATACATACATACATACATACATACATACATATACATACATACATACATACATACATACATACATACATACATACATACATACATACATACATACATACATACATACATACATACATACATACATACATACATACATACATACATACATGCATGCATACATACATACATACATACATACACATATATAGGGAAGAAATTGAAATACGTGGAAGGAAGTGGCACGACTCGAGAGGGCTTGGGGGAGGGGTATATATATATGCATACATACATACATACATACATACATACATACATACATACATACATACATATATATGTATATATACATGGAAACGTACGTAAGATATGTAGGATTGTGTACACAGGAGAAGGACAAACTATAGAAACGTAGTACGTCGTCCAAGGCGCTTCGGAAGGCGCCTCGGAAAGCGCAGAATACTCCTCCAAGGCGCGGAATCATGTTCGCGGACCGCCTTCCGGGAACATGATGGGGACGACCTCCTGAGGGCCTCCAGTGGGCCTCTTGGGGGCCTCTCGGAGGCCTGTTGGGCTCTCCTGGAGGCGTCTTGGGGCGCGTCTGTATATATATATATATAGGGAAGAAATTGAAATACGTGGAAGGAAGTGGCACGACTCGAGAGGGCTTGGGCGAGGTATGTGTATATATATATATATATATACACACACATCTATCTATCTATATATATATATATATATATATATATAATCTATACAGAAACATACGTAATGCATGTAGGATTGTGTACACAGGAGAAGGACAATCTATAGAAACGTAGTACGTCGTCCAAGGCGCCTCGGAAGGCGCCTCGGAAAGCGCAGAATACTCCTCCAAGGCGCGGAATCATGTTCCCGGACCGCCTTCCGGGAACATGACGGGGACGACCTTCTGAGGGCCTCCAGTGGGCCTCTTGGGGGCCTCTAGGAGGCCTGTGGGGCTCTCCTGGAAGCGTCTTGGGGCGCGCTGAAGGCAATTTTTGAGCCTCTTGGGGGCTTCTGGGGGCCTTCGGGGAGGCTCTTGGGGGCCTCTATGGGGCCTCTTGGGGCCTCGCGGGGCCCTCTTGGGGACCGCTGGGCTCGCTTAGGCAGTCTTGAAGCCCTGTCGGGGCACTCCTGGAACCGTCTTGGGCGGCTCCTGGGCCATCTTGAGGCTCTCCTGGGCCGTCTTGGGACGATTTTGGGGGTCTCTTGGGCCGTCTTGGGGCGGTCTTGGGGGCCTCTTCGGCCGTCTTGAATCGGTTTTGGGAGACTCTTGGGCGGCCTTGGAGCGTCGGAACCCCGAAAAAGCGAGAAGGCCAAAAACCTCGAAAAAAACAGTACAAATCAACGATTTTGGCTTGTCGGGGCTCTCTTGGGAGGCCTCTTGGGATGCCTTCGGGGCCTCATGGAGCTCTCTTGGACTGTCTTCGGGCCTTCCTGGCCATTCCTGAGGCTATCTATGCGCGTCTTGGAGCGCTCGCGGGCCGTCTTGGGCGGTCTCGAACTGTTCCTGGCGGTCCCAGAGGCCCTCCGGGACGCTTCGGACGCTCCCAGGGGCGCCCTGCACACCCCATGGAGATGACAGGCACCGCCCCGGGGTCCTACTCCGATATATATATATATATATACACACACACACCTGTTTTCAAGTACCTAGACAGCTGCAAATGTACACATACATGCGTATGCCTAGCTTGTGGGTGATAGGCATGTTTGACGTCTCTGCGCGTATCCTGGAATCCTCTACGGGGCGCCATGGAGGCATTCAGAATCGACAAAGACTGGGCGTCATCTTGGAGCCTTCTTGGGCTATCTTGGGGCCTCCTTGGGCCGTCCTGGGGCCCTTTTGGGCCGTCTTAGGAGGCTTGGGCCGCTCTGTGGCCACATTGGGGACCTCTTGGGCCTCCTAGGGGCCTCATACAAATCTCTTGCAGCTATCCTGGGAGCCTCTTGGGGCCCTCTCAGGCTCTCCTCGTTGGGGCTCGTTTGGCCCGCCGTGGGGCCCTGTTGGGCCGTCTTGAGGCTATGTTGCGCCGTCTTGAGGCCCTCTTGGGAACCTCTTGGGGCGAAATCCGAGGCCACAGAATCATATTGGGCAGCCTTTGGGCCGAAGAGGCGATAATCTCGAAATCCTTCAAGAACCCACAAGAAAAGACATTGCTGTTGCCTTCTGAGGCCCTCTTGGAGATCCTCCTGGGGGCCCCTTGGGGCGTCTGGGAGGCCATCTTGGCCCCTCCGGGCCCCTCTGGGAGCGCTCTTGGACAGTCTTATTCGGGTCCTCTTGGATCTCTCTGAGGCTGCCTTGGAGGCATCGTGGGTCGTCTCGAAAGCCAGTTGGGCCGTCTAGAAGCCGACTGGACGGAGAAAGCCACCAAAAGGACCCCCCCGGAGGGCGTGCTAGAGATGTCGGCCCGCCGCGCCCCCTCCCCCCTCTGGGACCCCCCCTTTATTGGTGCTAAATCCCTGTACAGAACTTCTCTCTCGTCGGCGCTCTTGCCGTCGTGCTCGTCGGTTGTCTGGAAGGTTTTTGTTAATCTTTTCTGGGGCCGACCCCCATCTACTCGCACGCGTCGTCATTCTGGAACTGTCCTCCCCTGTATCTGCTCTCCGGCGCTCTGTTCGGCCTCCCGTCGGCCCGAGAGGCGCCCAAGACGGCTTCCAAGACAGCCAAGATGACACCAAGACGGCCCGAGATGGCCCAAAACTACATAAGAGGCTCCCAGACGGCGTCAAGACAGCTCGAAAAGCTTCCAAGATTGCCCAAGTGGGCTCTGAGGGGCCCTCCAGGAGAGCCCGAGGAAGCGAACACCATTGATTTTCCCTGGGTGGTTCAAAGATTTTGAAGCTCTCATCTGTTTCGGCTTGCGACCGCCCAGGACAGGCCCAAGAGGCCTCCAAGATAGCTCCAAGACAAGGGAGTCCGACCTCGCAACCGAACGCACGCGACGCGACGCACCCGCAGGCGGACGAGGCAAGCTCTCGCCGTGGCCGCCAGCGCGGGGTGGGTCCGCACCGCGCGCCGCGGTTGTGCGAGGCTGCCGCAGCCTCTCGGCGGCCACCAGCGACGCCCTTCTGCCACTGGGCCCCGCCCACGCGGCGCACAGATTGGCGGCGAGCGCGGGGGGGAAGTGAGCAGGGGCGGGCCTTCCCAGAAGGCTTCGAAGACCTCCCGCCTTCTGAGAAGTTTCCTGAGCCTCCCCCGAAGACACAGAAAACTTCTCAGAAGGCGCGAGGGCTTCTGAGGAGTCCCACCGCCTTCTGATAAGGCCTTCTCCTTCTCGTTCCCCCCCCTCGCTCGCCGCCGAACAGAGGGCCGACCCGGGCTCCGCAGAACGGCACAAGGCACGACGACGCGCTCCCGGCCTCTGCGATCAGAGCGCCCTGGGGCGCCGTGGGGGCGACCCTCCGCCGGACCTGCCAGCAGCTCACGAGAGCGGCGACGGCTGCGGAAACGACAGCCCCTCGGGAGGCGAGGTCTGCTGCGGGCGCCTTCACGGCGGCCCTCCGCCCGGCCTCCCACGGGCGCAAGACAGCGGCGGCGGCTGCACTGTTAGAAGCCTCCACGGAGACGGGATCTGCTCTGAACGGTTTTGAGACCGCGCTTGGCTGTTCTCCCACAGGTTCACGAAACCGGCGACAGTTGCGCAGTTGGACGCCGCAAGGGAGGCGAGGTCCTCAATGGACGCCTATACGACCGCGGCTGGCTGGACCTCCCAGGAATTCACGACACGAGGTAGTGGCGACAATTATGAGATGACCTCCAGAAAAGCGACGTAGGAGGCAGGAGGGTGGAGACAGCAGTGCTCTCCTCAAAACGAGCACCCAACGCAGAAGGGTTGGGAAAAAACATCGTCTCACAGTGCGAGACTCCGCCGACTGCCCCACTTCGCCTCGAACGGACAAACAGTGAGTACGGGTCGCGCGCAAACGCGCGCTGCGTGCGCCAGCAGATCGAGCAGGGGACGCCCGCGCGGGCGCGGGCCTACAACGCGAAGACCACAGCACCGCCACGCGGAGACACGTCGAATTCACGACGAACGCGGAAGCACCCACGCACGACTCCTGGGACTCCACGCCCCACCTGGTACAGCGAAGGAGGGGTCCTGCATGCCAACACTTTTTTGATCCGCGGGTCGAGAGCGCACCTCTTCCGGTCGAAGCTAAGCGGGCCGCGCACAGCTTTAATTAACAGAGGGGGGAAGGCAGAAGGAGGGGCCTCACGTCAAGGCGAGTCCTGCATGCCAACACACAAAGCTTACGCACAGAAAGCGCTCTCGACTGATCCAGCCGCGGGCGGCGGGTCTGCGGCCAACCAACCCCAAACTCGCCTCGCAGCCCGCACTTGCGCGCCTGCGGTGCCCTCGCGCGCGCAGCACACAGGCGAAGGGCGAAGCGCAGAGAGACGCCCGCAGAGGACGACGACGACGACGACGACGACGACGACGACGACGACGACGACGACGACGACGACGACAAGGTGTGGGTCAAGCGGGGAGGGGGGGGACTGTGTTTTTTCGTCGAAGCGCGGCAGAGGCAATCCGCACGCGCGCTCAGACGGTCCGGGCAACGGAAGGCGCAAATTCACCAGCGGCAGGAGGGAAGACAGGCAAAAGCGGCCGCGAGAAAGGAGGGACGCAGGAGAGGGCACTCACATGGCGAGGTGCGTCGCCGTGGAGCGGCATGGGCGGACCTCCGAGTTTTCATGTTCATGTCATTCTTCGTTCCCCTAAGGGAGGGGCAGGAGAGGGAGCAGGAGGCGGAGAAGCCACGACCTCTCCAAGCGGGGAGGGACGCCAGGCAAAGCGGCCGCGAGAAAGGAGGGGCGGAGGAGAGGGCACTCACATGGTGAGGTGCGTCGCCGTGGAGCGGCCTGGGTAGGGGCGGGGGGGGGGGCAGGAGAGGGAGCAGGAGGCGGAGTTTTCCCTAATGAGCCCCCGACCCCCTCTGTGTTCAGACGAGGGGCGCTCGGCAGGACAGGCGGTTGCAGGATCACCTTCACCAACCGTTAGCAGCAGCAACGGGAGGCGGAGAAGCCACGACCTCTCCAAGCGGGGGGCGGGGGGCGGCCCGTGCGCGGCGGCCGCAGGCGCGGCGGCCGAGCCAGCGGGCTGCCGCGCAGCGCTGCGCCGGGGCGCGCGGCGTGGCCCACGCTCGGCCTGCGGGCGCCGGCGAGCGCCGGCGGGGCGGTGGGGCGGCGGCGCCGCCGGGATCGCGCGGGCGCGTGCGATCCCCAGCCTGACATCGCCGCGCCCGTCGGCAGCGAGCGGAGGCTCGCGGCCTTCGGAGACGTCGCCGTGCACGGCGGTCGGAGGAGGTGGGCAGAAGCACGAGGCAGGAACGCGGGGAGAGGAGGTCGGGCTGCCGCCAGCCCCCTGAGGAGGAGAGAAGAGGGCAAGCCACTCGAATCTTGAAGCAGGGAGGCGGCCAAAGTACTTTGGGACCCGAAATGGGAAAGTACCTACTCTCAACGACTGGCGCGTACTGCTCCTACCCTTGCAAAACATCACTCATCAGGAACGATGGCAGCCAGTAGTCATGTGGAAGTGCGTTAACTGTGGCAAGAGAAATCACGAAGACGACTGGAGGTGTACGGATAGGAAGTGTGGCACCACGTGGCGCCGACATTCGCAGCTGAAGCAGGACGAGTCCCAGGCTCAGGAGAAGCGCAACAAGTAGAAGATCGTTCGGCTGCACTCGCGAAGATCGTGATTCCGGCAGCAGAATGTGCCCGTTCACATCATGCGTGCAGCGACCAAACAACCGACGAGCTACATCTTGATGAGAATAGATCAGCTGGGTGATGTTGTCCTTATGCTACAGAACTTGGGCAACTCTTGCAGGAATGAGGAAAATGAGTTTGGAATGTTGAAATCCATGTACATGCTGACGAAGCCAGCGAGGGTGCAAATCAAAGAAGCAGGAGATGCGAGGGATAAGGTTGTTAACTAAACCGAGCGCATCAACAGCGATGTCAAGGACACGATGATGGAAAGGACACAGGCCGAGCATGACGTCACCTTTTGCGAGGTCCTTTGGATTAACTACTCTCAGGCAAGATGGACGACACTGATGAGCAGGATTCATCCTGCGGCGGTCATGACCACCGCAAAGCAGTTTTGAAGCATCGCGAGCTGGCAGCCAAGTCTCCCCGGAAGACGGCACCACCCTTCATTCCTGAACCTCCTCCACCGCCATCTTCTCCACTGTCCGAGCTGAGGTCGAGATCATTAGCAGCGAGGTTCCCGACTGAAGGCAGAACATCTTGGTGGTGAAGCAGGCTCCACCGATTATAAAAAAGATCGCAAGCCTGGTCTCCATTCGGGCGATCCCAAGCAATGTGCTACAACATCTGCTTCATCTACGTCAGGTCTGGAGGACATCCAGGGGTGGTTGCAGGAGCAGATGCACCAGCAGCAGCATGCACTGATACAGGTGAAGCATGAGCTTGAGCAGCAAAAGTCACACAAGAGCGAGTCCGACTTCGAAGCCAAAACAATTGCGCAGGAAGCGACAATCCGCAGAATATCAGACATGGGTGAGGTCAGGAAGAAGGAAGCCGCCGAAACCATCGCTAAGGAAACAATGAAGTTTGAGGAGTTTGGGGCCCAACAGAAAGCAAGGATCACCAGTGAAGCAATGCAATTTCAAATGGTGTTCGAGGCGTCGCAGCGTGTCCAAATGGAGGAGGAATGAAATTAACAGGTCATAGAGTTGAGACACGAGCTTTAGAAAGCCCAAGGCGAGCAGCACGCTCTCGAGGGACAACCAGTATCGTAGGGTACAGAGCTCAGGCAGATGAGGGACGAGCCAGGCACCGAGGAGGAGCAGGAGCTATCCAGGCTGATCATGGGGGCGCAGAAGACAAATGAAGAGCAGGATCAGAACTGGGCGCTCATTCTGTCTAGGCAGCCCAACATCGAGCTGCGGCAGCCGAAGTTGGCAGAGCACGGGGCACGAAATCAGGTCATGCAGCAGGAAAATGTCGAAGGCTACCAAGCCAACGTTGCCACGACCAAGGACACGCTCAAACATGAGTTCAGGGAGGCTGAGCGCAAGCTAAAATGGTCAACCAAGCAAGGCAGGTTGAATGAGTGGCGCGAGCAGCTTGACCGACATCGCAAGATGGAAGACTTCGGGCTGGCCGCTGAAAGAAAACATGCGCGTGATGAAGAGGAGCAGATTCGAGGCACGGAGATGGCGACGGAGGAAGCTGAGGCGAGGTATGATCCGTGCCCGGGTAGCTGCGAGGTTCGGGAGGCTGGACGTGATCGAGCCGCAGATTGCGTACATGTACCTGGTAAGTTTTGGGACGATGCTGGGTTATCGCTTCTTGGTGTTCTCTGCCAGTCCTGCCGCCACCTGATCGAGCTCCAGCACGATTACTGCGCGGCTTGCGGAGCGGTCAAACCTGCGGCTGGTTCGGCTACCCCTCCAGCTAAGACATCCCCTCATGGAGCTACAGGCGACGATGGTGCTCCTGTTGTCGCGGCAGCAAGGTTCGAAAAGGAATATCGTGGAGAAATGTGCCTCATCACCCACATTAACGACAAGAACAGCTTGGCAACCACACCAAGCCATTCTCTAACAACCTGCAGTTCGAGAGCTCCATAGCCAACACATTGCATAACAAGGTGACCCTTCTTGACGACGGGGCGGTCGAGGTGAGTGACGACGAGGAGCCAACTCCTGGGGGGAAACACGGCAACCGCCATGCTGCTAAGAAGAAACCTAGACGCCTGGCTGTGGAGCCAGCTGGTGACAAAGACACCGACCGCAGCTCTTCGAAAAGGCAGACAGCTCGTAAATACCAGCGCTGCGAGGGCGACATGGCAACAGGCATGGATGGCGTCAATGAAAATGTCCCAGTATCAGCGCCAGCTAGCTTCACGGGCGTGGAGGCCCCCTCCTGTGAGGAGGAGGAGGAGGAGGAGGAGGAAGGAGGAGGAGGAGGAAGGAGGAGGAGGGAGGAGGAGGATGGGCCCCCTCATTGGACAACTCCGAGAGTAATGGGGCTGATCACCCTCAGGGCGCACGGACCCGCGAACTCCAGATGGGCACTGCCTGGTATGCGCATCTTCGAGGTCGTGACGCACACGCACACCGTGCCTTTCGTGCAGCAGCGGGTGACAGGCATCAGTTAGACCGCTCTGGCAAGTTACTTCGAGGAACGTGCCCAGCTGCACGATTATTCGCCTGCGGGGTGGAGCCTCTGACAAGGACGGCGTCATCGACGCAGCACATCAACCAGCATGTCCAAAAGAGGCAAACCGTGGCCAAGCGGAAACTCTGTATATGTACTAAGCGACACTGGAGAAGAGCTACATCGGACACATGTACCTGCTTTTATCCTCGGCTCTCTCGTCAGCCCTCAACAAAGTTGGCCAGCTGGAGAGCGATATACTCAACATAGAGGGCGGCTCCCCCACTAGCTGCCGTAGCGGACCAATCCCCTCCATCATATTCTCGGCGTGCATTGTCAGTGTGAACGATGTTGTTACTGTGGCTTCGGAGACCCTGGGGTACAGCTTCACCCTGGCGGTGGAACATAACAACATCCAAATCAACATCAAAATCCCATCGTCGCCCATGGCGCAGTTCCGTGAGTTCCCTTGGCACGCGCGGCTTGCGCGTGATCTCCACAGCTACCAGCTGCACGCGCACGGACACGCAAACGACCTCCATGCGGACGGCGCCGACCAGGGCACCTACCTCCACAGACAGCAGCTTCGCGGCGGGCCTCGCCATGGCGAGCGCGTGGGCGTGTGCTGCTGTACTGGACGACGGCGAGCAGTTCGGTTTCGACGGCTATGCCACGGCCAGGGTCCAGGAGTCAGCTGGTTCTCGGTATCCCAACAGCACACCTCCGGTGTGACAACTGCGGTTACGGCCATCGCGTGGGCATTGCTCATTGGCTTCCAGTACCCCAACTGGCTCGACATCGAGATCATCTCGGACTGCGAACCAGCGATCGCTCGCGCTGCATCGGGGCGCTACCGCGGCGACCCTATCTCACAGCTGGCGTCGCACGCCCACTCCTCCTCAACGTCGGAGAGGCGCTCGCGATCGCAAACGCGAGCGGCCAGTCGGGCAGCCAGCGGAGCGAATGCTGTCATGCAATTCCGAAGGAGACTGCGCGGGATCGCGGTCAGCACCTACCGACGAGGCTGATCAACATCTTGTTCCCGACACGAGACCTAGAATGGGCACGTCTTGAAGACCACGCAAGCAGGCATCGACGCGCACATCCCAGCATCGACAACAACGGCTTCTGCACTAGATATACCAAGCAGTCCTTTTGACAACGCGAAGGGGGCCGAAGTGATTTCAGACACTTCGAGTGCAGCATCATGCGACAACGGGGCGTTGAGTGAGGCATCGTACAACGTGCCAGCGAGCTTCATTTAACTGATAGGACGCCTTGCGCGACGCTCCTGTTCGCTACCCTCAGCATGCCGATAAGCGCCCGTGTCCCCGAAACCTTGCGTGGGGTACAAGCGACACTTGCGAGCGTGGGGTTTTGCGTCCTGGGCGACTACTTGATCCTGGCCACTGGCACGAGCACCGAGCTGGGCTACTGTCTCATGGTCAACTTGTACCTTCCATGGCGCTGCTCTGCTGAAGATCCTCTACGTTTCCAGAGACGACACGTTCGTATACTTCACTCTACACCACGCCTGCTAGTGGCCAGGCTCACGACGCACACCATCGACCAGACCCGTTGCGCCATCGATGCCTCTCACGCTGGCCACGCTCAGATAAATGTTCCTGAGTGGTGGGAAACGCTCCACATCATGATGGCGAAGTGGGCCCAGCTCTTGGTGACATTAATGCCGCGATATGCAATTCTACTCTTCCAGGCGCTGACTCGCGGCGCAAGGTGGACACACCACTTCGCTGCATCTTCGGGGAGACCCACACGCATCGATGACATGCTACCGGACCACTTCATGTACTTATACATCACGAACTACAGCGTCGACCACCAGATGTCCCGCGACGACCGCTTCCCAGTGGTGGCCCGATATGAGCGGAAGATGCGCAGGCCGACCACGACATTTCTTAGCATGGCCACCGTGGACCAGGCCAAACACAAGGACGAGGGAATGCATCGCAATGTTTCAGCGGACTGCACAATCGATTTCCCAAACAGCATGGGAACAAGACGCGAACCAGCACGACCAAAACGTTGATCGCCAAATACGCGACGCTACACCTGCATGCCTGGAGAAAGACAGACAGACATCGCTCAACAGCAACAGCTCCCGCGCGCGACTATGGCGCTGGCCCGCGCCAGTCGGCGCGCTCAGCGAACCCTGCGCAAACGGGAGGATCAACCCGAGGATCAACTCCCTCCCGCGCGATAGAGGCCACGGCACAAGCACGGGGCATCTCTGGGCGAAACAGGGGGCGATGCTGCACGATGGCGTTATCACCCATCGCGAATATTTCTAATTGAAATGATGACGGCCGAGCGCGGAGCAGGTAGACGATGGGCTGAGAATGCCCCTGCGCGCCACCAGGAAGGACGCGAAGCTGAACGTCAAGATCGCCCGCGCCGCTTGTCCAACTGAGATGGTTCAGGCCATGAGGCGCACATGGCGACGGCGACTATCCCAGGGAATTGAAGGGGCCCTGGGACACACAAATAAATACACACAAATACAAATATCCCCCATATTTTCTCATATGTTCTGGGTTTCTGTCTTCCCCCCACTTCCCATATTTTCCCATATTTTCCTGGGCGCCGACAATTAATTTTGTCTGTGTGTTTTTTCCCTCCTGAGAAATGGCGCGAGCACGAGCTCTTGATCGGTTTGGCGGCCGGCACGGCAAGGCAAGGGCGAACATCGTGCAATTCTTGAGGACGCCGCCAAGATGAAGAACGCCGAAGTCCAGGTACTTGACATGCCGCTACTAGCGCGCCGCTGCAACGATCAGCTCAACCACGAGCTTGTCACATGCCGGATCAACCCTGCTTTGGTCCCTGGGGCAGGTGAGATAGCGCGTGCTATTCGAGAAATAACCAGACGGAAAGCTGGAGGCCAGAATGGTTAGCGCGGCAATGTTCCCAGGCTTGGCCGCCCAGGACTTGTCAGGCTCTACGCACCATGAATCACAAAGTTGCCATACATGATGCTACCGCTCTTCAAGGGTGCTGGTTCTGAGTTCGAGCTGGAACACTACGGGATCATACTACTGATCGGGGGGATCCCCAAAATCTGGCACCGTATGCTCCGAGGCCAGCTGATGCAGTCTGTCGACGTCATCCTCAGGAGTACCCAATGTGGAGTTAGAGCGTCAATGGGCGCATCTCAGTTGGCGCGGGTCGCGTCATCTTCGTCGGAGCTAGCGAAAGCGCAGGGCGGTAGCACCGCACCATGCTATACTTCTTCGATCTCAAATCGGCTTTCTACATGACACTTATACAGCTTGTGTTCACGGTCGCCTAGGTCGAGGATGATCTCAGCTGGATCACATCCGAGCACGAGCTGCCCATCAGCACAGCCCCCTCTCATGTCTTTCTTGCTCAACCAGCTTTGCGCCACCAGTGGGCCCAACGCGGACCCCCGTGCACTGGCACTACTGGTGGAAGCTATAGGTGCACCTGCTTCAGCACCGATGGTTCTGATAAATTCGCGAGGGCAGGAAAGGGGGGGCCGGCCTGGGAGCTCGTTAGCCGACATTGTCTTCAAAAGCACCTTCAGCCGACCACTCCAGATGATCGACGAAAAGCTTCATGGACAGAAAGGCATGCTGGATCTTGCACTATCTTCGGGGCAGCGTCTCTCCTCTGAGGGCAGTGAGTCCGAGGGATTGCTGGACACTTCCTTCGTCGACGGTGCTCTTTTTGTAGGCGTGCCAGAGGAGGTAGACGACATGCCCCGAATGGCCGACATGATGGTCGACGTTATCCACTCGTCGATGTTGACGCATGGCGCTCTACCGCATCGAGGCATGGGCACCGATGATAAAATCTGAGTTGCACACCCTCCAACGACCTAAGATCTAGGCACATCGTGAAATTGTCGGAGTTAAAGGACCAGCTCCCTCTGAGGTGAAAGTTCTAGTCGGAGCGCAGCAAATACCGATCCCACATGTGATCCGCAAAAGAAGATTGAACCCCCCAGGCACTCTCTTCCTTGAGGCATTAGAAATCCTATAGTTCTTGCTTGATGATGTGCACTTGACATCCTCATTCCAGACCTCAATGATATTCGAAGATATCTCGCGGCTGGTATTCCACGACGACGTCTCCACTCGAGCGAGTAGTAGGGCTTGGACCTTCGGTGACTGGTGGAGGTACATCCGCGACTGCCCGAGGGAGCTCATTCAGCGGGTGAGGTGCGTATCGGCACAGCACATCCGGGAACGAGTTCAGCTACAGAAAGTTTCAGGTCTCGATCGCCAGCTGCTACGACCAGATGGGGGCAAGGTTGGCTACGAGGAGGCTGACAGCATTCGGCATGTATGCTACAAGTGCGGCATGACGACGAAAACGGAAGCGGGATAGCGCAGGCACATGAACACCCACGACGTGGCGGACAGCGCCCAGAGGCTCGCGCTCGGCAACCAATGCGGCTGCTGCCTGGCGGTATTCGGGGATCGCGCGGCACTCATCAGGCATTTTCGTTGGCCAACTACTCCTCGCTTGGAACGGCTACGCAAGCTGAGGGAAGCTGAGGGAACAGGGTGTAATCAGAGAATTATCCTGGCGAAGGGCCCAACCATACGCAATTCCGAATGCCGCCGTTGTAAGTATCGTCGTTGGTGGAACACCCGATGGGGCCACGAAGCGTGTGAGAGGTGCGCCAAATGGAGGTGGAACTGCATGCGGACCCTGCCACTGGGGCCTTCGGTGGAGCACCCTGTGGGGCCGCGAAACGTGTGAGGGGTGCGCCGAAATGGAGGTGGAACTGCATGCGGACCCTGCCATTGGCGCCCTCGGTGGAGCTCCCTATGGGGCCGCGAAACGTGTGAGGGGTGCGCCGAAATGGAGGTGGAACTGCATGCGGACCCTGCCACTTGGGCCTTAGGCGGAGCTCTCTATGGGGCCACGAAACGTGTGAGGGGTGTGCCGAAATGGAGGTGGAACTGCATGCGGACCGTGCCACTTGGGCCTTAGGCGGGGCTCCCTATGACGCCACGAAACGTGTGAGGGGTGCGCCGAAATGGAAGTGGAACTGCATGCGGACCCTGCCACTTAGGCCTTAGGCGGAGCTCCCTATGGGGCCACGAAACGTGTGAGGGGTGCGCCGAAATGGAGGTGGAACTGCATGCGGACCCTGCCACTGGGGCCTCAGGTGGAGCTCCCTATGGGGCCACGAAGCGTGTGAGGGGTGCGCCGAAATGGAGGTGGAACCGCATGCGGACCCTGACACTTGGGCCTTCGGTGGAGCTCCCTATGGGGCCACTGGAACGCATGTGAGGCCTTCGGTGGAGCTCCCTATGGGGCCACGAAACGTGTGAGGGGTGCGCCGAAATGGAGGTGGAACCGCATGCGGACCCTGACACTTGGGCCTTCGGTGGAGCTCCCTATGGGGCCACGAAACGTGTGAGGGGTGCGCCGAAATGGAGGTGGAACCGCATGCGGACCCTGACACTTGGGCCTTCGGTGGAGCTCCCTATGGGGCCACGAAACGTGTGAGGGGTGCGCCGAAATGGAGGTGGAACCGCATGCGGACCCTGACACTGGGGCCTTCGGTGGAGCTCCCTATGGGGCCACGAAACGTGTGAGGGGTGCGCCGAAATGGAGGTGGAACCGCATGCGGACCCTGACACTTGGGCCTTCGGTGGAGCTCCCTATGGGGCCACGAAACGTGTGAGGGGTGCGCCGAAATGGAGGTGGAACCGCATGCGGACCCTGACACTTGGGCCTTCGGTGGAGCTCCCTATGGGGCCACGAAACGTGTGAGGGGTGCGCCGAAATGGAGGTGGAACCGCATGCGGACCCTGACACTTGGGCCTTCGGTGGAGCTCCCTATGGGGCCACGAAACGTGTGAGGGGTGCGCCGAAATGGAGGTGGAACCGCATGCGGACCCTGACACTTGGGCCTTCGGTGGAGCTCCCTATGGGGCCACGGAACGTGTGAGGGGTGCGCCGAAATGGAGGTGGAACCGCATGCGGACCTTGCCACTGGGGCCTTCGGTGGAGCTCACTATGGGTCCACGAAACGTGTGGCCATGATGGAGACGGCGATGATGATGACGACGATGGTGATAAGAACGATGATGATGATGATGCTGATGATGACGGTGACGATGACGATGATGATGATGCTGATGATGAGAGGAGGAGGAGGAGGAGGGGGAGGAGGAGGAGAGGAGGAGAGACGCGGGGCACCGTCTCTTCAAAACGAGGACCCAACAACACAGGTTGGTTGGGAAAAAACAACAATACAGAAGGCGATCACCAGTACAAAGTCGAAGTTGAAGCTCTACGTCCTGAACGTCGCCTTCTTGTTGGAGACGCGGCAGATCAACCCACGCCACTCGGCGCCAAGAAATCAACCACTTCCGTTCAGAAGGATGGACTGGTTTTGAGACGGCCTTGTCCGCAGTATGGTTCGATGATGCGCAGAAGCTGCTGCCTGCTATTGCGCGAATGTTGTTGCTGCGTCATGTTATGTTGGTGGTACAGTTGGTTTCTTTCGAACGTTGGATATGCAATCCTGTTCGCGGCGCAAGAAGCATGAGCCTGGTGTCATCGACCATGGCAGACGTAACCACTGGCACCCTTGGGGGCATCCAGATCTGCTTGCTTCTGAGCACGAGGAGTTGCGGAACGACAACCTGACCATCTTAAGTCTTCTTCTAATTCTGCATATTTGTCTTGGCGAAGCTACCCTGCCCAGTAAGTGTGCTGACTAAGGCGCTCACCGCAATCCTGCGGGTTTTACTGCGCCGACCAACCTGCACGTTGGATTGCGACCCCGGTCTATTTAATAATGCCTGTCTTTCGTCGCCCCGCACTTGATGATTACATCCACATTCGACTGGTACCGCGACACGGCGCAATGGCTTGGTGATCCACTCACCCAGCCAAGATCGAGCTCGGCGGCATCCATGGACCTGGGCGAGCGCCTCGTGTCTTGCATAGCCGACGCGTTCGAGGCGCAGCTCAAAGGTGCTCTGGCCCGTGCCTATCGAGGGAGGCAGGGGGCCTCGCAAGCGGCGGCATGGCCCTCTCCCCAATTTTGCGCGCACCGTTCATGTTGAATTCCGCCAAACGGCCCGATACTCTACAGAGGGAGGGGGGAGCGCACGTTTTCATGGCACACGCTCAGGATGAGTCCGTTTGGACCTCCCGCCCTCCAGGATGGGGAGGTTGCATCTTCAGGGGGGTGTCCAAGGGCGGAGTGAAAACTACCTGGCGCTTCGTCGTCGGCCTGCCCTGCACCGGCGCGGGGGCGAATTGAGGGGGGGCCGCTCGGGTGGCGGAAGTGGCAGACGAGCGCCACCCCGCTGCGGGCCCCCCCTCGCCAGTGCCTGATCAACTCGCGCTCGTGTGCGCGCCGTGCTCCCTTGCCAGAGGGCCCTGGCCCAGCCGCGCGGCCAAGAGAAGGCCCTGCAGCCGCGACCAGGTCCAGACCGACGAGCCCCCGTGCCACTCGTCAAGGCCCTGGGAGGCCGCGTCGTGTTCCTGACCCTCGGCCAGGTCGCGTTCTCCGCTGCGCTCCGTGGAATTATCGGCCCACTGTCCCCTCGCTGTGCGGCGCGCCGTGTCTGGGACTTCGTCGGGGACGTTTTGTTGATCTTGCACGGCGCGGCTGTCGGTAAAGTCTTCCCGGAGCAATCCGCCGTAAGAGCCGCAAAGCAAATCGGACGCGTGCACCACTGCCTGGGGACGGCCACGCGGAGCCCACCACACACAGATGTTACTGGCGGATGAAAGAAGGAAAAGAAGGAGCGAAAGGGGGAGGAGGAGTGGAAGGTGGATGAGAAGGCATACTTAGACCCTTCGCACTCATTGAAAGACTTTCACCCTGTAGTGCCCGGGCTAATATTCTCCTCCTCCTTCTCCTCCTTCTCCTCCTGCCTCCTCCTTCTTTTCCGTTCCCCTCTGTTCCTCCCATCTGGGCACCACGAGCAAGTGAGTGGAAACAATCCCCGTCCAATTCACTATCGTCAGCCT
>CAUYUJ010020979.1:0-32500 GCA_963575745.1 Prorocentrum cordatum | reverse complement strand
GCTCCTGAAGCTACCAGTACCTGTACTATCAAAGAATGGCGCGGCGCATGCTTTCCCCCGCCAAGCCATCGGAAGTGAGGTCCCACACCAGCGAGCAGAATCTACCTTTCGTTTCGAAGCCAGGGCGATCCTTTGAATTTGCGTTTTCGCTTGGCCTCGGCCCACTCTTCCTTCGCCCAGTCGCGCGAAGCGGAGCCGCGCGCCAGCGAGCGCCTTCCTAGTAACCAGGTGAGGGCCAACGCCAGACCCGACCTGCCACGCCAGGCTAAGAACTAATGCACGCGGCCACCGCAACCAGCACCCTTCCCCCTCGTCCTCCAGATCCTCATCCACTCACTGCCTAGACCCCCACCAATACCTGCGTCGGGATCGACCGCCTCGCTATATACGCGGCACCGCGTGAGGGCCGGCTGGCCCGACCAGAGAGCCCCCGCAACGATTACGAGGGCCTGCACTCCAACGCCACGAACCCCTGCCGATTGCAAAGACCCCGCGCGCTCGCCGAGCCCTCGTAGAAATTACGAGGGGCCTGCACTCTAACGCCACGAGCCCCTACCCATCACCCAGACTCAGCGCTCCCAGAGCCACGATAGCTCACAGATGACCTGGGATGCGCGCTCCCACGGCCAAGATGGCTCGTGAACGTTCACGGGTCCGCGCCCCGAGGGCCACCAGCTCTCGCAAATCAGAAAGGATCCGCGCCCCCAGGATTACGATCGCTGCCAAATCACAGGGGATCAGCGATCCCAGGGCCACGACCCCCTGCTGACTGCGAGGGGTCCGCATTGTCAGGGCCGCGGCCCCCCGCAAATCGCGTCGGATCCGCGCTCCCAAGAGCCGCGACCCCCTGTGAATCACGGAGGGGATGCTTGCACGCCCAAAACCGCGACCCGGCGAAAATGACACACACACACACAAGAATCCGCGCTCCAACCAACAATCCTTCGTACATGATAACAAAGACCCGCGATCTCAGGACCACGATCCCTAGATTACGTTGGGCCCGATTACGAATAAAATGCTCTAGTGAAAACGCGGTCCTGTGGCCTGTGGCGCTCCGTGCCCCAACCAATAAATGAAAATGTATTATCTTTTCGACGCCCTCATTGACGGACTGGGGCCCCACCAATAATGGAAAATTGCTATTTATCCGCGGCACCCGCCGCACAACAAGGAGGAGGACGAGGAAGAGGAGGAGGGTGGGAGGAGGAGGAAGGAAGAGGACCTCCTCCTCCTCCTCCTCCTCCCCCTCCTCCTCCTGTTCCTCCTTTTCCTCCTCCTCCTCCTCCTCCTCCTCCTCCTCCTCCCTGCTCCTCCTCCTCCTCCTCCTCCTCCTCTCCTCCTCCTCCTCCTCCTCCTCCTCCTCCTCCTCCTCCTCCTCCTCTTCCTCCTCCTCCTCCATACTTTTTACTCGCGAGCGCAAGCGGAAGAGCCGCGCGCCGCCAGGGGATTGCCGAGTAGCAAAGACCTTAAGTACAAAGGCTTAGAACGGGACCGAACGCATGCAGCTAACAAGCAGCGGGAAAATGCAAGCTAAGCAACGTGGCAGGCTCAACCGCCGCTCAGACGGAACAGGCGAAGACAGCCACCGGGCCCAACTGGCGGTGGGTTCGATGGCGCCCAGATTGCAGAATTGGTGGGGATATTTTTTGGTCAACAAGCTCGCGAGGCGGGTCGCAAGCCGTCCGAACACGAGTCGGGCCGCGACTAGGCAGCAGGAGAAGAAAGGCAAGCGAAGCGAGCGAGCGGGTAGCCACTCAGAAGGAGAGCCAGAGGCGATACTCCCAAACCGCTGGTGGGGATACTTTTGTCGCAACCGCATGCGAGGGCGCCAGCGGCGAGTAAGCACTGATGGGGATACTTTTTTGTCAGCGACCGCAGGCGAGCGCGCCAGCGGCGAGCCGAGTCAGAGCGGGCCGCGCAGAGACGAATTAAACCTAAAGCGGCGGGGCGGAGCCTCACGCGGCACCTCGGCGGCCGGGCTGGCGAGCGGAGGGGGCTGGACTGCTGGGGATGTTTTTTTTGGTCGCGGGCGGACGCGGAATCGCAGTCGCCGAGCTGAAAGGTCCGGGCCACGGGCCTATCAAATTAGCAACGCGCGAGCCTAAGAGCACAGCGGCCGATCCCAAGTTGTGGGGATACTTTTTGGTCGGCGGCCGCGCGACAACGGTCTGGCGGCGAGAAGCAGAAAAGTTGTGGGGATACTTTTTTGGTCGGCGGCCGCGCGACCACGGTCTGGCGGCAACAGGCGATGTCTGGGACTACGGATCAAGGGAAGATCAAGAATTCGGATGGCACCTGGCAGCTGAGTGGTGTATCATAATCCACCGTCGAGTTATTGGAGGAGGAAATCAACAAGCTTGTCGACCGCATGCGTTAGCATGCCGACGGTGATATTCAGATACGCGGAGGTTCTAGTGCCGCCTACATGGGCTGACTCCTGCGAGGCTAGCCGACCAGACGGCAGCAGCACAAAGGGTGGCCATGGCCCTCACCTCCAGAGCTTGACGAAAGCCCACGAAGCTGGCCAACCCTCTTCATACTAGAATCATGAAGCGCGTTGGAAGCTGTTGCGCGACAAGAAGTTCCGCAGTGCGGAAGGTCGGTCGGAAGACGTGAAGCCATTCGAGAGACGTCAACTAACGGCCGACGACGAAAGTGTGATTACGAAAAAAAATCGCTGGACTGAGGACGAGTTCTCAAAAAGGAGGAATGGACAGCCTTACAGCCTCATCGGTGATAAATCTTACACATCTGTAAAGGTGAGACTGGACATCGTGAAACAGATGATTATGTACCCGCTCTGATCATAGTGAGCCCTATACGATTTCGAAACCGCTGGCGCGGAGCCCGAGTGCAAAGCTGGCCTCAAGACGGGCCAGGAGGCCCCCAATACGGCCCAAGATGGTTCCAAGAGGAGGTCATGGAGGGCCCGAAAGCACTGAGAGCATTCTTTGGTGTCCGAAGGCTCTAGTGAGTCAAAAATAGTTGTTGCTCCCTATTGTTCCACTACTTTGCTTGTATTCGGCTTTTCGGGCCTCCGTCAGCGTACGACGGCTTCAGAGGCCTCCAAGACGGCCTCAATACGGCCCAAGAGGGCCCTAAGGTGGCACAAGAGGCCTGCGAGACGGCCCCAAGGTGGCCCAAGAAGGTCCCACAACGGCCCAAAAGACCGCCAAGGTGGCCAGGAGGGTCTCAGGGCGGCCCAAAGAGGCCCTCAAGCCAGACTCCGAAGGCCCAAAGACGCCCCCATGAAGCCCCCAGAAGTCCCCCCGAAAGCCCGCAGGAGGTTCCGAGAGGAGAGGAAAGAATTCGCCGGCCCAACGGGCCAGAGGCGTGCTAAGATCTCCGGTAACTGCTTAACAATTTTCTAGTTCGCGCGCGCGGGGCGGCCCCTGGGGGTCCCCGGACGAAAAGTACCCTGACCAGGTCCCTGGGCAACTCCCTGTCGGGGATGGTTCTGCTCCTGGGCGCCGCCCTCAGGGCCTCCCAAGAGCCCCGAGAAGAGCTCAGAGACCCCCAAGAGGCCCTCAATATGGTCCAACAGAGCTCCAAGACGCCATAATATCGCTCCAAAACGCCTAAGATGGCTCCCCGACGCACCAAGAAGCCTCCAAGAGCCCTGCCAAGAGGTCCCCAAGAGGCAAAATTCATCGATTTCCCTAAGGTTTTTGAAGGATTTTCGCATTCTCGCCTTTTCCGCTTCCCGACGCTCCAAGACGACCAAAGAGGCCCCCAAGACCGCCCCAAGACGGCCCGAGAGGTCTCCAAGAGGGCCCCCAAACGGCCCAAGATGGCCCCAAGACTGCCCAAGAGGCCTCCAAGACGGCCCAATACACCCCCAAGACGGCTCCAAGAGAGGGCACAGACGGGGGACCCGAACGGGCATTTCGACATCTTTGCCCGAAGAGGCCCCCAGGAGGCCCCAAGAGGCCCCCAAGAGGCCCCAGGAGGCCCCAAAAACACCTCCAACAGGCCCCCGAGAGGCCTCCCAAGAGACCCACGAAGCCTCCCAAAGAGGCGTCTTGTCCACGACCAGGGTTGGCCCCAAAAATACTCCAAGAAGCCATCGAGAGACCGCCTCCTCGTCCTCATCCTCCCCTCTTCATCCTCCTCCTCCTCCCCCTCCTCCAACTTCTTCTCGCTCGCCACGAACACACAAACATATAGCACCAGCGATACAATGTGGGCCGGCGGAATGAGCGAAGCGATTAAATAACATGAACGGAGAAAAACGACGCGAAGACGAGAAGAAACACCCCGGCACGACAGAGAACAGCGTGCCACATGTCGCGAATCTCTCAAGGCTACGCACTACAAGGTTTCATCTTCCATCTCCCCCTCTCCCTTCTCCTCTTTTTTTATATTGCTCCTGCTCATCCTGGGAACGATCATGCAACGCATGCAACGGCCTTCCACATCCTAGTCATCCTCATCCTCCTCATTCTCCTCCGCCTCCTCCCGATTATCCTATTCCTCATCCTCCCCCTCCTCCTCACCATCATCATCATCATCATCATCATCATCATCATCATCATCATCATCATCATCATCATCATCATTATCATCATCATCATCATCACCATCACCATCACCATCACCATCACCATCACCATCACCATCATCATAATCATCATCATCATCATCATCATCATCATCATCATCATCATCTTCATCATCATCATCATCCTCATCATCATCATCATCATCATCATCATCATCATCATAAGCAGCAGCAGCAGCAGCAGCATCAGCATCAGCATCAGCATCAGCATCATCATCAGATTCCCCTCGTCGTTCCTCGTCCTCGTCCTCCTACTCTTCCTCTTTTTCATCCTCCTCCTTTTCCCCCTGCTCTTCATAGGGCTCCTCCTCCTGGGGGGCGAGAAGGCTCACATGTTTGGACATTCATCGACATCATCCTCCCACGTCGGTTCCTCCTCCGTATCCTCCTTACCCGTCGTCCCCTCAAAATCATCACCTTCTGCATCAGCATCATCATCATCACCAGCAGCATCATCATCAACATCATCACCATCACCACCACCACCATCATCATCGTCATCACCATCACCACCGCCACCACCATCATCACCATGGGCAGCATGAGTAATACCATTAGCATGATTAATATCATCAGCGGAATCAACACGATCAGCATCAACAATGTGCTGGTAATCCCCCTCGTCCGCCACATCCCCCTGTTCATCCTTCCCCCCATGTCCTCATCATCTCCACATCATCCTCCCCGTTGACATCTCCTCCGTCTCTCCTCATCTTCCTCGCCCTCTTCCTTTTTCTCCTGATCCTGCTCCTGCTCCTGCTCCTCTTCCTCCTACGCCTACTCCTACTCCTACGCCTCCCAAATAGCATCACTCGCTCTCTCTCTCTCTCTCTCTCTCTCTCTCTATCTCCCGTGTTCTCCCTCTCTATCTCTCTCTCTCTCTCTCTCTCATTATCTCTCTCTCCCTCTCTCTCTCACTCTCTCTCGCCTACTCGCTCTCTCTCTCTCTCTCTCTTTCTCGCTCTCTCTCTCTCTCTCTCTCTCCCTCCCTCCCTCCTTCTCCTCCTCCTCCTCCTCCTCCTCTTCCACTCCTCTTCCTCCTCCTTCCCCTCCTCCTCATAATCAGCATCACCACCACAACCAGCATCACCACCACCACCAACACCATCAACATCAGCAGCAGCATCATCGTCATCAGCAGCAGCAGCACCGTCACCGTCATCATCAACACCCTAAGCAGCATCAGCATCGTCAGCAGCATCATCAGCATCATCAGCATCCTCCTCCTCATCATCGTCAGCATCATCATCATCTTCATCCTCATAAGCAGCATCATATCAGCATCAGCGTCATCATCAGCGGCAGCATCATCAGCATCGACAGCATCAGCATTTACATCATTAGCATCATCAGCATCCTCCTCATCAGCATCGTCATCATCATCATCATCATCATCATCATCATCATCATCATCATCATCATCATCATCATCATCATCATCATCAGCATCAGCATCAGCACCATCAGCAACAGCAGCATCAGCATCATCATCACCATCGTCGAAGTAATAATACAATTGATGACAATAACAATGAGTAAAGATCAGCGTTGTCCACATCATCGTATCATCATCAGCAGCAACCGCATCAGCATCATCATCATCAGCAGCAGCATCATCATCATCAGTATCATATGCATCGTCATCATCAACATCAGCATCATCATCGTCAGCATCATCAGCAGCATCAGCATCATCATCATCATCAGCATCAGCATCATCATCGTCATCGACAGTATCGTAGTCGTCATCATCATCGCCATCATCATCAGGATCATCAGTATCATAATCAGCATCGTCACAATCCTCGTCAACCTCGTCGACGTCGTCGTCGTCCCCATCCTCAGCATGATCAACACCACCATCATCGTCACCATCATCATCATCAGTATCGCCATCATCATCATCATCATCATCATCATCATCATCAGCATCGTCGTCGTCGTCATCATCATCAGCATCGTCATCATCTGCATCAGCATCAGCATCAGCATCGTCAGAATCGTATGTATCATCGTCTCACGCCTCGCTAGGACGGCTCCACCAGGGTAATCCAAGCCAGCCGCAGGACAGCCGAGGTATGATATGTGAAAGACCTCCAGGCATGACTCCAAACGTTGCCACACGGAGGATGGGACAGGAGGAGAAAAGAGAAACGAGGTGGGGGTGCGGCAGGATGAACAGGAGAGGTAAAGGAGAATGGGGACTGGACGGGGCCGACGCCGAGGACGAGGCGAAGCACACCGAGCCCAAGCGAAAGAGCGTGTCACAGATTACGGCTGTCCTGAGAATTTGGGCATGCGGCATGAGGTGTCACACGTTACGGCGTCCTGTGCGCTCCGCGACCAGTCGCAATTCAGAATGCTGTGCTGGCACGGTGGCGAGGCTTCCCGCAGGCAGTTGGACACTACTGATACTACATTGCTGCTGCCAGTGTGCTTACACTCACCAGACTGGACATGATCACGCGCACAAGAACGATCAGAATTACTGCTGCTACAACACCAACTACTACCACCAGTGCCCCTGAGCGTCTGCGCCCCACTGTGCAAACATTAAGACCCACCACCACCGATAAAAAAATCAACAAAGGAATCACGGGGGAAGCGAATGCCGTTCCCAGCGTGATTCGCCTCGGAAGCGCAACAGCACATCTCCGCACCAACGGCGAAAAACTGGGATGGTAGACATGTTCGTGTCCGCTCCTCGTGACTATTGCGCCCACTTTGGAACATTCGCCTGCACTGCAAAACCGCATTGCTAAACTCAGCATACTCACGACGCTCATCCACCCCAACGGCTTATAACATATGCTTGCACCCCCCTGCACTGCGAGAGCCTCCCCGCAGACCGGACTAAGCAGTACGTGCTGCGGGTAACGAGAACGAACATCAGATAACATCAACAACCATATTTGAAAAATCTGAAATGCTTTGGACAAAAATGCAACAGCGCGAATCCAAGGCACGCAGTGGTGCTATTCGATACCACGGGCCACACATGCACTCCCAAAACATTGAAGTGTGCCGTGGGCCCTTGCATCACGAAATCCAGCCAATATGCGAATGAACTTCTGTTGGGACGCCAGACGTACCAGCCCCGATTCGGGGTCCGAGATTTCAATTACAGCCACCTTAACAATCTACACGAAACCAGACGAAATATGCACTGTCAGAGTCGCAAGAAAACTCATCAAATGCAAAAGAAACTAGATTTACATGAGCAATGACCTTAATAATAATCCCCGTCATGCCAAAGTCACGCGGAAGGCAACTTGGATCGGCAACTGATTATATGAGATGGAGGGATCAAGTCTGCTCAATAGAATGATGAGAACGTGTGAATCCACGAGCCCCCCTTTGGGGGGCAAGCAGGCAAAGAAAAACAGGCTTCAGCATCGCAGCAGCTTCTTGTATCGCAACGCAAGTCTCCAAATGGCGGCACACAAATGCGCGGAGCAATCTGGCACATCAGCAATGACAACATCTGCTGACCCTCTGCAAACGTCACGGAATAACGACTGCATGGTAGCTTCTGACCCTCAGTCCGAACAGCCCTTCCTTAGAGGTGTGTCGGGCTCACGCCTTCAAGTTATCAAGTGTACGGAAGCTGCACGTTGTTTGTTGTCTGCGACAACGTGCATATAAAAACGGTCGCACAGCTCAACACAAAACGTTCGGCAGGTCATGAAGAGCGCCCAAGCATTACAAGCGGTCACGAACAATATAACTCAGCGACAGCGGCGCTCGAACATGGCAGGGCAGGAAACCCCGTCGCGTTCAGACCTACCGACATCGACATATTCGGGTTCAGCCTGTTCGGCGAAAAAGACGAGAAGGGCATCGACCGCAAACGTTGATAGAGAAATCTGAGTTTCGGAACCACGCGCAGGAAGTTTGGATATCCGCAGACACAAACGATTTGATTCTCGGGGTCCTACCTCCCGACTGGACGCTCCTCTCCTTAGCCTTTGCACCGGCTCCAGCACTGCCCGAGCACGTGCAGGTCCAGGTGCTGGCGCAAGGCGCGCGCGGCGCACCTCTCCGCGGCGCGCGGCGCGGGGCCCAGGAGCCAGAACGGCAGGCATGGACGTCATCCAGCGCCACGTTCACCCGCACGTTCCCCGCCATCACGAACCTTCCCGCGAGACCCGCCTCTCCTGCTCCCGCGACGCCCTGCGAGTCTGCGGAACCCTCCCTTTCGGAGCTGGCCTCCTTGGCCCGCCACCGAGCAGGCGCCCCCCGCCCCCGCACGCGCCCTCGCCCGCGCCCTCGCCCGCGCCCTCGCCCCCGCCACCACTGGTGCGGAGTCGCAACCCCGGGCCCGACCCCCCCCGACGCTGGTCCACCGCCCGCACCGCTGCCCGAAGAAGGCCCGCCGCCGCCGCCGCCGCCGCCGCCCGCAGGGGGGTCGTCGCCGGCGCCCCCCCTCCCGCCATGTCACCCCCGTAACCCGCCAGCCACAACCAGTCCCTGCACTCTCGCCTGTCCACGCGCGCAAAAGTCCTGCGCGCACTTCTAGGCAACCCCTGCAAACCTCTGCGCCAGTTGCGCTTCCCGGAAATCTTCGTCGCGGGCCAGGTTGCGCCGACCGGCCAACGCGTCGAGCCAATCGCATCGGAACTCGCGAGGACGGGTCAGAACTTCCCAGTGCTTCTCTGCGGTCGCGGCATCCTTCTCGAGCGCGGCAAGCAATCGCTGCTCGTCCAGGTCCCAGTGCGCCCCAGCGCGAAGTTGGCCAGCTTGCGCTCAACGTCGCCCTCGGCCTTCTCGGGCGGCCACCTCTTGTGATCCTCGCACCATGCCTCCACCGCTTTTAGCCGGCGGTGCTCAAAGTCCAGCGCGACCTTCAAGCTCCGCGCGCCAGCAGACTTCCAAGCCCTGGAAACTGCGATCGCGCACAGTGCCCACCCACCTCGCTAGCTGCCGCCCCCGCGGGCTCTCGTCCGGAGAGAAGCGCTGCGGCGCGCACCCGTGCTTCTCCATGAACGCCTGCACCTCGAGCACGTGCTCCTGCGCCGTGCGCCGCCGCCACGCGCGCCTGTCCACCAGCGCCCCCCACCGCGCACGGTTCTCCTCGCCGAGCAAGTTCTGGCCAGTGCTCACATTGTCGATCCACTTCGCCAGCTCCGCCTTGTCCTCGTCCTCCACACCCCGCTTCGGCAGCTCGTCAAGCAACTCCACGTGCTCTTCGATGCAGTCCAGCATCGCGCGAGCACTTGCGTTCCGCTCCTCCCGGCGGTCCACGAGCGCGTCGAAACGCGCGCGCCACTGGGGCGTCAGCTGATCCTGGACCGAGATCACATAAACAACTCACCCACATCCCCAGCGCGGACCCCCTGCTCTGGAAGACGGCCGTGCTCTGCCGCATGGCTCTCCAGGGCGCCCAGCACATCTCCCGCGTGAGCCCGCGATCGCGCCGCCGCGCCAGAATTTGCCTACGCCGCCCTCGTCGGTGCCCAGGTGCGTCGCGAGCGCGCTCCGGTGCGCCTCCGGGCCCATCCGCACTCGCTCCCCGCCTTCCTGGCGACGCGACGAGGGCACGGCAGCGCCCCCATCGATTCGCAATCGCGCGGCCAGCGCTTCCATTTCAGAATAACTCACACGCGCCAGCTGATCCGCGTCCACGCCGCCGCGCGCGCCCCCACTGCTGCCACGAGCTTCCTGGCCACCCCGCGACGCCGCCCGCCGCTTCGGCGCCCTGCCGCGGGGCGCTGCTGCTTGCGGCGACCTGGAGCGAGACCGCTGCTTGCCGCGCGCGGCGACGCGGCACCACGGAGCAGTCTCCTCCACTCCCCATCCCTCAACATCAACACGAGCATCCCCCTGCGCAAAGCAGGCGCGGCCGCTGTCGAGCCGCGCCAGCGACCCCGCGCAAAGCTCATCTCCGTCGCCGAGCACCCAGGCCACGCGGCGCCCCACTTGCAATTCGAATGCCACCATGGACTCCGCAGAGAACACGCGAACCCACACGGGGCGCGCCCTCAGATACTCTTATACCACCTCGAAATTCCACTGCTCCAGCCGCGCGGCCCCCATTCCCGAACCCGCGTCAGTTCGGCAAACAGAACCAAAATGGCGCGCGAGCCCAAGGCCTACCATCGCACGCGCCATGCGCAAGGCCGGGTCTCCAATACCACACCCACTCCCGCGCCACTCTACACTTCGACCCCCCGATGCCTGCACCGCGAGACGCGCAGCGACAGCACGCGCTGAAGGCTGCCTGGCCGCCAGGGCCCGCGGGGGCCAGCGCGCATAGCTTCAGGCCCTCCCTCCTGGGGTGCTGAGTGCTGAGAAGGAGAAGACACTACGCCCAGCGCTTCTCCCGTAGCTGCTCGCACCAAGCCGCGTTGAACTCCTCCCGCAGCCCGTAAGCATACTTCGAAGGGTACTCGTCCTCGCGGTGCTCGTGTGACTTCCTCAGGCTCTCGAGCGCGGCGTACCTCTCGGATCCGTGTTGGCGTCCGTAGACGAGGCACCAAAACTTGATGGCGTTATGGGCCTGTCGGTGCCATTGGCTGAACACAACGGGGTGCCTCGGTCGCGGCTCCAATTCGACTTCTGCTGGCATCGCGTAGTCATCGAAGTCCTCACCCCGACATACTGGGAAGCCGGCCACGGACAAGCTCCAGTTGGGCAGCTCAAGGTGGTCCTTGCATCCCCAGGAGAGGGTCGCCGCGCCATATGCCATCCTGTCCGTCACGGTCGTCGGGCACCCTACGGCCAGCATTAGATGCTTGCTGCCCTCACAGGCTCGACGGAGACCGTGGAAAAGGTCGTGTCCGAGGAGCCCCTTGCAGATCTCGACCTCCGCGGTGTCGCACCCCCGCGCCAGGAACACGTCCAACTCCTCAGCCTTCTTGATGGCTGCCAGTGTGCCCAGCTGCGCGACCTTGCCGTCGTCCCTCTGAATGAGCCCCTCTTGGATCGCATGCAGGAGCTGCTTGTGGTCCTGGTGCTGCTGCGCCTGGCCTGCCTGCAGCGCCTGGGCATGCGCCTGCATAGCTGTGGCCTCGCCGGCGGCACCCACGGCTCCCTGTCGGCGTGGCTGTCCTGGGATCTGGACCAGGCCCGCGTCCGCAGAGCTGCCTTGATTGACAAAGAGGCTGGTGGCACCCGCGACTCTCGGAAGTCCGCCTGGGACGGAGCTTGTCACACCGAACCTCAGACCCTCAGACCCGTGGGTGAGACGAGGCCAGGCGGTCCATCCGCCGGCGGTGTCTGCACACTCGGGGAGGGTGTGTCTGCCAACGGAGTCGTGTCAGCAGCTGCTGCGTCGGCGGCCTTCAGAGCTGGCGGCTGCGCCTCGAGCTGCAGCAGCCCCGCCACGGCCGGTCGAGGAGGGGTTGCTCCAGCCTGCCGGGCCCCAGTGATGCGCATTTGGGCCAGCTGGCTCCTCCAGCGGTCCGCGTGCATGGAGTACACGCGCTCGTCGTCCTCCGCCTCGGTAAAGTTGGCTAGGTGATCCGCGTAGTGGGCGAGCCGCTCAACCACGGCACTGGTCTCCTCGTCGAAGCCCGAGGCGACGCATTGCAGAGCGTCGGCTTCATCGGACCCGCTGCCTCTGGCCTCGAGGTAGACGCTGAGCATGGCCTCCCCCTGACTTAGGTCGTCGGCATCGGACTCGCGGCCCTGCCCGTCGTCCCTCTCACGTGACGGACGTCGATCCGAGCGCGGGGGCGTCCGGAACGGAGACCCCCCGCCGCTGCTGCCCCGACTCCTCCTGGAAGGGGCCCGCGGCGACCCGCTGCGGTCCAGCCGCTTCCAGCGATCGTCCAGGCCCCCTCATCGTGGCGTCGAGCTCGCTCCACTCCCCGATTGGCAAATCTCCTGCGGCTGAGGCGGACCCCGCTGAATGCCAGTTGATGATGGTGCTACCTCTCGGCATCGAATGAGCTGCCATTGCCAGGTGAGAGAACGATGCTTGCCCCCGACAGGCTTGCCTTGCCAAGGTTGCAGCTTCTCCCACGCGAGCTTGGGCAGTGCAGATCCCACCACGGCAATCCCCATCTCGCGGGCGTCGGCGGGCCGATGGTAGAGGAGCTCCTCGAGGAAGCCCTGTGGCAGCCTGCCTGCTGTGCTGAGGGTGGGATGAGCCTGCACCTCGTCCAGCTTCAGGGTGAAGTCGAGGCTGGTCCCCATCGGGGCCGTGAGTGCCTCCAGTCCAGAGCGCCTCATCCTTCTTCTCGTTGCCCTCACGGCGCTGGCAAAGGAAGATGATCCACTGGGCGCCGCTCGCCCAGTTCACGCGAGCCCTGAGAAGGAGGTACTTCAGGTCCCCGGAGCCCAGATCGTCCAGGTCGACGTCCTCGGGGCTCGGCGCCGGCGCGGGCACTGTCGGCGACTCGAAGCGCACCGCCACGCAGACTGCCCCTGCAGCGGCCCTGCGGGCGTTTTTGCCTGGGAGGGGGGGGGGGATCGGCGGTGGGGGAGGACGGGGGGGACTGGGGCGGTCACGCCGCCAGGGGCCGTGCCGATCCGGGCGGCCCAGTGATCGATTCTGGCCAGCTCGACGCGACCATCGATCGATGCGATTCCACTCCCCGACGACCCGATGCGGTCCTGTGCATCCAGGCGCAGCCGATCCGATTCGATTGCGACGCCTTGCCGACGGGATGCACGTTCCGACGCCATCCGATCTTCCAGTTCGACGTTGATTGATGTTGCCACAGCGGGGGTGCGTTCAGTATGTAGCATTCGCCAGAAATTATCGACTACGTCAACTACTGAATGACTACATAAAGCACAGTCTTTAACGACCCCGCACAACAGTACGGCACTACCCACGCAAGCTGGCGGACCTAGCTCGGCTAGCAGACCGAGTTCAGACCTCTGAAGTCAAGAGGCGAACGCGCCTGATGATTCTGAGTGCGATAGGTGTGCTTACCAGCACTTTAGCTGTCCTGTAGCTCGAATTAAGTACAAAATACCCACCACGCGTATCAAGTTGACTCGAATAATACGAATAGGTTTGCGGACCTAGCTCGGCTAGCAGACCGAGTTCAGACCTATGGATTCAACAGGCGAACGCGCCTGATCATTCTGAGTGCGATAGATGTGCTTACCAGCACTGTAGCTGCCCTACAGCTCGAGTTAAGTAGAAAATACCGACAACGCGTATCAAGTTGACTCGAATAATACGAATAGGTTTGCGGACCTAGCTCGGCTAGCAGACCGAGTTCAGACCTATGGATTCAACAGGCGAACGCGCCTGATGATTCTGAGTGCGATAGCTGTGCTTACCAGCTCTGTAGCTGTCCTACAGCTCGAGTTAAGTAGAAAATACCGACAACGCGTATCAAGATAACTCGAAACGGCCGATCCCGCCAGTGTGCTTTTTGGCAGTAAAAGTTACCCGATCGAGCTGAGATCAAGATGGCGAGCGGGAAAAAGATCGAATATCACGGGAAAAAATACTAGAGCTCTAACGAATGGTCAAATTTTGAGAACATAATTTTCAACCGACCAAAAGTTGTGAAAAGTTCAGTTCTTTTTTCCGAGCCAACTAGCTCTCCAGCGCGCCGGAATTACTCTTAGCTTCCAGCTATAACTAGCTAAGGGAAGCTCTACGAATTACCTTGGTTACTGCCGGGGAACTCGTAGAGCTTCCAAGCTCGACTTAAGTTGAGAAAACCGAGAGCACCTACCAACATTCTGACTCATAGTGAATATTTTTTGACCTCTGCATGCAACAAGCGGACGCGTCTGATCAGACCGTGTTCAGACCTCTCAATGCGACAGGCGGACGCGTCTGATGTCTGCGAAGCGACTTATGTGATTACCAGCAGCCCCCTACAGCCCGAGTTAAGTGCAGAAAACCGACAGCATCTCTGAGGATGACTCGAATAATATAATAGTTTCGCAGACCTGTTTCGAGCAGCAGACCAAGTTCTGAGCTCTCGAATCGACCAACGAACGCGCCTGATGTGTGCAAATCGATTTCTATGACCCGCAGCACTGTAGCCTTCGCCCAGCACGAGTTGAGTGCAGAAAATTAAAGCACTTTTCACGATGATTCCGACAATACGCATGGTTTCGCGAACCTAGCTCGGGCAGCAGGCCGAGTTCAGAGCTCTCGATACAACAGACAAACGCGCCCGATAATTCTCAATCGATGTCTGTGACTGTAGGCTCTGTAGCTGCCTACAGCTCGAGTTAAGTATAGAAAATACCGAGAGCGTTTATCAAGATGACTCGAATAATACGAATGAGTTTGCGAACCTAGCTCGGCTAGCAGACCGAGTTCAGACCTATGGATTCAACAGGCGAACGCGCCTGATGATTCTGAGTGCGATAGGTGTGCTTACCAGCACTGTAGCTGCCCTACAGCTCGAGTTAAGTAGAAAATACCCGACAACGCGTATCAAGTTGACTCGAATAATACGAAAGTTTGCGAACCTAGCTCGGCTAGCAGACCGAGTTCAGACCTATGGATTCAACAGGCGAACGCGCCTGATGATTCTGAGTGCGATTGTGCAGGACCTAGCTCGGCTAGGAGACCGAGTTCAGACCTATGGATTCAAAAGGCGAACGCGCCTGATAATTCTGAGTGCGATAGGTGTGCTTACCAGCACTGTAGCTGTCCTACAGCTCGAGTTAAGTAGAAAATACCGACAACGCGTATCAAGTTGACTCGAATAATACGAATAGGTTTGCGGACCTAGCTCGGCTAGCAGACCGAGTTCAGCCCTATGGATTCAACAGGCGAACGCGCCTGATGATTCTGAGTGCGATAGCTGTGCTAACCAGCTCTGTAGCTGTCCTAAAGCTCGAGTTAAGTACAAAATACCGAGAACGCGTATCAAGATGACTCGAAACGGCCGATCCCGCCAGTGTGCTTTTTGGCAGTAAAAGGTACCCGATCGAGCTGAGATCAAGATGGCGAGCGGGAATAAGATCGAATATCACGGGGAAAAATACTAGAGCTCTAACGAATGGTCAAATTTCGAGAACATAATTTGCAACCGACCAAAAGTTGTGAAACTGGGCGCCGGCGGTAAACCGTCAACCTTTCTTACCGCCGGGGGACTCGTAGAGCTTCCTGACAATATATAATGTGGAAAAAAATTCAGAGAACGACTAGTTTTTCAGCCCAAGCGACTATAGACCTCTCAAGATGACTCTAACAAAACAAACGAACAGTTTTCCAATCAAGCTCGAGTATGAAACCACTGAATGCGACAGGCGACGCGTCTATGTCTGCGGCTCGATTCCTCTGATTACCAGCTCTGCAGCCCTCCATACAGCCTGAGTTAAGTGCAGAAAACCGAGAGTATCTGATGACTCGAATAATACAACAGTTTCGCAGATCTCGTTCGAGCAGCAGACCGAGTTCCGAGCTCTCGGTTCGACGAACGGACGCGCCTGATGTCTCGAAATCGATTCCTGTGGCCAGCAGCACTGTAGCCGTCCCCCAGCACGATTTGAGTACAGAAACTGAGAGTACTTCTCAAGATGACTTGAACAATCCGAATAGGTTCGCGAACCTAGCTCGGGGAGCAGGCCGAGCTCAGAGCTCTTAATTCAACAGACGAACGTACCTGATATTCCTCAATCGATTCCTGTGACTATCAGCTCTGTGGCTGCCCTACAGATCGAGTTATGTACGAAAAACCGAGAGCGTCTGCTACAATGACTCGAGTAATACGAATAGGTTTGCGACCCTAGCTCGGCTAGCAGACCGAGTTCAGACCTCTGGATTCAACAGGCGAACGCGTCTAATCATTCTGAATGCATTAGCTATGCTGAGCAGCTCTGTAGTTGTCCTGAAGCTCGAGTTATCTTGATAAAACTGACAGCGCGTATCAAGATGACTCGAAACGGCCGTTCCCGCCCGTGTGCTTTTTGGCCTTCAAAGTTACCCGATCGAGCTGAGATTAAGATGGCGAGCGGGAATAAGATCGAATATCATGGGAAAAAATACTAGAGCTCTAACGAATGTTCAAATTTTAAGAACAAAATTTTCAACCGACCAAAAGTCAGCAAAAGGTCTGTCGAGATTTTTCTTGCCAACTAGCTCTCCAGCTCCCCGGAACTACTCTTGAGCTTCCAGCGATAACTTGCTAAGGGAAGCTCTACGAGTTAAGTTCAGTTCTTTTTTTTCGAGCCAACTAGCTCTCCAGCGCGCCGGAACTGGGCGCCGGCGGTAAACCGTCAACCTTTCTTACCGCCGGGGGACTCGTAGAGCTTCCTGACAATATATAATGTGGGAAAGAATTCCAGAGAACGACTAGATTTTCAGCCCAAGCGATTATAGACCTCTCAAGATGACTCTAACAAAACAAACGAACAGTTTTCCAATCGAGCTCGAGTATGAAACCGAGTTCAGACCTCTGAATGCGACAGGCGAACGCGTCTGATGTCTGCGGATCGATTCCTGTGATTACCAGCTCTGCAGCCCCCCATACAGCCTGAGTTAAGTGCAGAAAACCGAGAGTACCTCTCAGGATGACTCGAATAATACAACAGTTTCGCGGATCTCGTTCGAGCAGCAGACCGAGTTCCGAGCTCTCGGTTCGACGAACGGACGCGCCTGATGTCTCGAAATCGATTCCTGTGACCAGCAGCACTGTAGCCCTCCCCAGCACGATTTAAGTACAGAAATCCGAGAACACTTCTCAAGATGACTCGAACAATACCAATAGGTTCGCGAACCTAGCTCGGGGAGCAGGCCGAGTTCAGAGCTCTTCATTTAACAGACGAACGCGCCTGATAATTCTCAATCGATTTCTGTGATTATCAGCTCTGTGGTTGCCCTACATATCGAGTTAAGTACGGAAAAACCGAGAGCATCTGCTACAATGACTCGAATAATACGAATAGATTTGCGACCCTAGCTCGGCTAGCAGACCGAGTTCAGACCTCTCGATTGGACAGGCGAACGCGCCTGATCATTCTGAATGCCTTAGCTGTGCTGACCAGCTCTGTAGTTGTCCTGAAGCTCGAGTTATCTTGATAAAACTGACAGCGCGTATCAAGATGACTCGAAACGGCCGTTCCCGCCCGTGCTTTTTGGCCTTCAAAGTTACCCGATCGAGCTGAGATCAAGATGGCGAGCGGGAATAAGATCGAATATCATGGGAAAAAATACTAGAGCTCTAACGAATGGTCAAATTTCGAGAACAAAATTTTCAACCGACCAAAAGTCACCAAAAGGTCCGTCGAGATTTTTCTTGCCAAAGCTCTCCAGCTCCCCGGAATTACTCTTAAGCTTCCAGCAACTGGACGCCGGCGGTAAACCGTCAACCTTGGTTACCGCCGGGAGACTCGTAGAGCTTCCAGCTCGACTGAAGTTGAGAACACCGAGGACCTACCAACATTCCGACTCATAGTAAATATTTTCTGTCCTCTCAATGCGACAGGCGGACGCGTCTGATGTCTGCGAGTCGACTTCTATCATTACCAGCCCTGCAGCCCCCTTACAGCCCGAGTTGAGTGCAGAAAACTGACAGACCTAATTCGGGCAGCAGACGAGTTCCGAACTCTGCTCTCCGCAGGCGGATGCGCCTGATGTCTCTAAATCGATTGCTGTCCCCAGCAGCACTGTAGCCTCGGTTTCCCTGGATGCTTGCGTGTGCGTCTGTGTGCGTGGGTTGTACGTGCGTGTGTGTGTGTGTGTGCGTGTGTGCGTGTGAGTGTTTGTGTGTGCCCCCGTGTGTCTATGTGCATGTGTGATTCGTGTACGTGTGCGCTTCCCTCTGTGTCTGTGTGTGAGATGTGCTGTGTGTTTGTGTATGCGCGTTTGCGCGTGTGTGTCGACCTTTGTGTGTGGATGTGTTGCGTGTGCGTTTGCGTGTGTGTGTGTGTGTGCATGTGTGCGTGTGTGTGGAGCTTGCTGGCGTATGTGTGCGTCCTTGTGTATGTATATGTGTTTGTATGTGTGTTTGTCCCCAGCACGAAATCAGCACTTCTCAGGATGACTCGAACAATACGAATAGTTTTGCGAACCTAGCTCGGGCAGCAGGCCAAGTTCAGTGCTTTCGAGTCAACGAACAAAGGCGCCTGGTAATTTCCAATAGATTTCTGTGACTACGAGCTCTGTAGCTGCCCTACGGCTCGAGTTAAGTACAGAAAACCGAGGGCGCCTATCAAGATGACCCAAATAATACGAATAGGTTTGCGGACCTAGCTCGGCTAGCAGACCGAGTTCAGACCTCTAGATTTAATAGCCGAACGCGCCTAACGATTCTGACTGCGATAGGCGTGCTTGCCAGCTCTGTAGCTGTCTCACAGCTCGAGTTAAGACCAGAAAATCGAGAGTTTACGTCAAGATGACTCGAATAATACGAACAGGTTTCCGGACCTAGCTCGGCTCACAGACCGAGTTCAGACCTCTGGGTTCAACAGGCGAACGCGCCTGATCATTCTGCACGCATTAGCTGTGCTTACCAGCTCTGTAGCTGCCCTAGAGCTCGAGTTATGTTCAGAAAACCGACAGCGCGTATCAAGATGACTCGAAACGGGCGTTCCCGCCACAGTGCTTTTTGGCCTTCAAAGTTACCCGATCGAGCTGAGATCAAGATGGCGAGCGGGAATAAGATCGAATATCATGGGAAAAAATACTAGAGCTCTAACGAATGGTCAAATTTCGAGAACCAAATTTTCAACCGAGCAAAAGTCACCAAAAGTTCCGTCGAGATTTTTCTTGCCAACTAGCTGTGGGGCGCGCCGGGATTACTCTTAGCTTCCAGCAATAACTTGCTCAGGGAAGCTCTACGAGTTATAACTTCCTCAGGGAAGCTCTACGAGTTATTACTCTTTGCTTCCAGCTACTTGTAAGCGTCCACTGGGCGCCGGCGGTAAACCGTCAACCTTTCTTACCGCCGGGGGACTCGTAGAGCTTCCTGACAATATATACTGTGGGAAAAAACTCCAAAGAACGATTATTTTTTAAGCCCAAGCGATTTCAGACCTCTCAAGATAACGCTAACAAAAAACAAACAGTTTCGCAACCCAGTTCGAGTATCAAACCGGGTTCAGACCCCTGAATGCGACAGGCGGGCGCGTCTGATGTATGTGATTCCCAGCCCTGAAGCCCCCCTGGAGCCCGAGTTAAGTGCAGAAAACCGACAGTATCGACTCGAATAATATAATAGTGTTGCAAACCTAGTTCGAGCAGCAGACCGAGTTCCGAGCTCTGGAATCGACCGAAAGACGCGCCTGATGTGTGAAAATCGATATATGTGACCTGCAGCACTCTAGCCCTCCCCCAGCACGAGTTCAGTGCAGAAAATTGAGAGCACGTCTCAAGATCATTCGGACAATACGAACAGTGTCGCGAACCTAGCTCGGGCAGCAGGCCGAATTCAGACCTCCCGGTTCAATAGACGAACGCGACTGGTGATTCCCCATCGATGTCTGTCACAATGAGCCATCTAGCTGCCCTACAGCTCGAGTTAAGTACAGAAAACCGAGAGCGTCTATCAAGATGACTCGAATAATACAAATGGGTTTGCGGACCTAGCTCGGCTAGCAGACCGAGTTCAGACCTCTGGATTCAACAGGCGAACGCGCGTGATGATTCTGAGTGCGATAGGTGTGCTTACCAGCACTCTAGCGCCCCTGAAGCTCGAGTTAAGTACAGAAAACCGAGAGTGTCTATCAAGATGACTCGAATAATACGAATAGGTTTGCGGACCTAGCTCGGCTGGCAGACCGAGTTCAGACCTCTGGCTTCAACAGGCGAACGCGCCTGATCATTCTGAGTGCGATAGCTGTGCTTACCAGCTCTGTAGCTGCCCTACAGCTCGAGTTATGTTCAGAAAACCGACAGCGCGTATCAAGATGACTCGAAACGGGCGTTCCCGCCACAGTGCTTTTTCGCCTTCAAAGTTACCCGATCGAGCTGAGATCAAGGTGGCGAGCGGGAATAAGATCGAATATCACGGGAAAAAATACTAGAGCTCTAACGAATGGTCAAATTTCGAGAACGAAACTGGGCGCCGGCGGTAAACCGTCAACCTTTGTTACCGCCGGGGGACTCGTAGAGCTTCCTGACAACATATACTGTCGGAAAAAATTGCAGAGAACGAATAGTTGTTGAGTCCAACTCGAGTATCAGACCGAGTTCAGACCTCTGAATGCGACAGACGGACGCGTCTGATGTCTCCAAATCGATTCCTGTGATTACCCGCCCTGCAGCCTCCCTACAGCCCATATTGAATGCAGAACGCCAAGAGTAGCTCTCAAGATGACTGGAAGAATACGAACAGTTTCAGATGACTGGAAGAATACGAACAGTTTCGTGATTCTGGATCGCGCAACAGACCGAGTTCAGAGCTCTGGATTCAACAGGCGAACGCGCCTGATGATTCTGAGTGCGGTAGGTGTGCTTACCAGCACTCCAGCTGGCCTACAGCTCGAGTTAAGTGGAAAATACGACAACGCGTATCAAGTTGACTCGAATAATACGAATAGGTTTGCGGACCTAGCTCGGATAGCAGACAGAGTTCAGACCTCTGGGTTCAACAGGCGAACGCATCTGATCAATCTCAGTGCGATAGGAGTGCTTACCAGCACTGTAGCTGCCCTACAGCCCGAGTTAAGTACAAAATACCGACAACGCGTATCAAGTTGACTCGAATAATACAAACAGGTTTGCGGTCAACAGGCGAACGCGCATGCGTTAGCTGTGCTTACCAGCTCTGTAGCTGCCCTAGAGCTCGAGTTATGTTCATAAAACCGTCAGCGCATATCAAGATGACTCGAAACGGCCGATTCCGCCAGAGTGCTTTTTGGCATTCAAAGTTAAACGATCGAGCTGAGATTAAGATGGAGAGCGGGAATAAGATCGAATATCACGGGAAAAAATACTAGAGCTCTAACGAATTGTCAAATTTGGAGAACGAAATTTTTAACCGAGCAAAAGTCACCAAAAGTTCCGTCGAGATTTTTCTTGCCAACTAGCTCTCCAGCGCGCCGGAATTACCTTTAGCTTCCAGCTATAACTAGCTAAGGGAAGCTTTACGAGTTATTTTCAACCGACCAAAAGTCAGCAAAAGGTCCGTCGAGATTTTTCTTGCCAACTAGCTCTCCACCGCTCCGGAATTACTCTTAGCTTCCAGCATTAACTTGCTAAGGGAAGCTCTACGAGTTAAAACCCGGATAGCGAAGACAAGCGCGGAATGCCACGGGGACCTCTGCCAGGCTGCCTGAAACGATGCGCGGCACGCTGGAAACCTCGCAGGAGAATGGCGCCGGCGGTGAACCGTCAACCTGGTCACCGCCGGAAACCTCGTAGAGCTCCTTTTACGCGGGAGAGTGCTCAGAGTCGAATGTGAGAGCTTCTGGGAGCATTTTTCGAAAAAGGCAAAATTGATTTTTTTATGTCGACATGAAGTTGGTCCCGCCAAGTGTTTTGATAATAATTTTGCGCCTACGGAGCTCATATTAAGACGGGAAGGCCCTCACATTCGTCTCTAGGTGCGTAAAATCTGCTTTCTCAAAATGAATTGTCAAATATCTTTCAAATAATGGCAGAAACGACAAAAAGTTAACACTTTGTCCTTTCTGGCCGGGTACTGGGAACCGGCGGTAAACCGTCAACCAAGTTACCGCCGGGACCCTCGTAGAGCTCTTTTCTGACACCGCGCTTCTCGGAACACATGAAGAAAGCTTCTGGAGCGAGGCCCGAAAAACTCGAAAAATCACGATTTTTCGGTTGATATCCAAAATCGGTTCCTGCAAGTCTTTTGATAGTAATGTTGCAGCTACAGACCTGCAAAATTTTACTGGCAGACGCGTCATAACCCACTACACGTGAGAAAAATCTGGTTTCTCAAAATGAATTGTCAAATATCTTTCAAACTGGCGCCGGCGGTGAACCGTCAACCTGGTCACCGCCGGGAACCTCGTAGAGCTCCTTCCACTGGTAAGATTGCTGAGAATCGACATATAGTCAAAAAATAGAGATTTTTCGAAAATAGTAATTTTTGATTTTTTCCAATGTTCATATTCGCCTGGTTCCCGGGAGTCAACTCCTGCAAAAATGCATCAGCAGAGCTGAGCTGCTCTCAGAGAGAAGTTTATATGCCAATGCGACGCGCAAAAATCTGCTTTCTCAAAGTGAATTGTCAAATATCTTTCAAGAAATTGCAAAACCACCCAAAAGTTATCACTTTGTCCTTTCTGGCCGGGTCGACCAACTAGCTCCACCCCGCGCCGGAATTCCTCTAGCTCATCGATGTCGAAGAGCTCTACGAGGTATCTTAGCAAAACCGACCCAAAGTCATCACTTTGTCTCTTAAGGCCGGGTCGGACAACTGCGCGCCGGCGGTAAACCGTCAACCTTGGTTACCGCCGGGGAACTCGTAGAGCTTCCAAGCTCGACTTGAATTGAGAAAACCGAGAGCACCTACCAACATTCTGACTCATAGTAAATATTGTTTGACCTCTGAATGCGACAAGCGGACGCGTCTGATCAGACCGAGTTCAGGCCTCTCAATGCGACAGGCGGACGCGTCTGATGTCTGCGAATCGACTCATGTGATTATCCGCCCTGCAGCCCCCCTACAGCCCGAGTTAAGTGCAGAAAACCGACAGCATCTCTCAGGATGACTCGAATAATATAATAGTTTTGCAGAGCTGTTTCGAGCAGCAGACCAAGTTCTGAGCTCTCGAATCGACCAACGAATGCGCCTGATGTGTGCAAATCGCACTGTAGCCCTCCCCCAGCACGAGTTGAGTGCAGAAAATTGAGAGCACTGTTCACGATGATTCGGACAATACGAATAGTTTCGCGAACCTAGCTCGGGCAGCAGGCCGAGTTCAGAGCTCTCGATACAACTCTACGAGTTACAGACAAACGCGCCCGATAATTTTTAATCGATTTCTGTGACTGTAGGCTCTGTAGCTGCCTACAGCTCGAGTTAAGTACAGGAAATACCGAGAACGTTTGTCAAGATGACTCCAATAATACGAATAGGTTTGCGGACCTAGCTCGGCTAGCAGACCGAGTTCAGACCTATGGATTCAACAGGCGAACGCGCCTGATGATTCTGAATGCCATAAGTGTGCTTACTAGCACTGTAGCTGCCCTACAGCTCGAATTGAGTAGAAAATACCGACAACGCGTATCAAGTTGACTCCAATAATACGAATAGGTGTGCGGACCTAGCTCGGCTAGCAGACCGAGTTCAGACCTATGGATTCAACAGACGAACGCGCCTGATGATGCTGAGCGCGATAGGTGTGCTTACCAGCACTCTAGCTGCCCTACAGCTCGAGTTAAAGAGAAAATACCGAGAACGCGTATCAAGTTGACTCGAATAATACGAATAGGTTTGCGGACCTAGCTTGGCTAGCAGAGCGAGTTCAGACCTATGGATTCAACAAGCGAACGCGCCTGATGATTCTGAGTGCGATAGCTGTGCTTACCAGCTCTGTAGCTGTTCTACAGCTCCAGTTAAGTACAAAATACCGACAACGCGTATCAAGATGACTCGAAACGGCCGATCCCGCCAGTGTGCTTTTTGGCCTTCAAAGTTACCCGATCGAGCTGATATCAAGATGGCGAGCGGGAATAAGATCGAATATCACGGGAAAAAATACTAGAGCTCTAACGAATTGTCAAATTTCGAGAACATAATTTTCAACCGACCAAAAGTTGTGAAAACTTCAGTTCTTTTTTTTCGAGCCAACTGGGCGCCGGCGGTAAACCGTCAATCTTTCTTACCGCCGGGGGACTCGTAGAGCTTCCTGACAATATATAATGTTGAAGAGAATTTCAGAGAACGACTAGTTTTTCAGCCCAGGCGATTATAGACCTCTCAAGATAACTCTAAGAAAACAAACAAACAGTTTTTCGTAATCGAGCTCAAATATGAAACCGAGTTCAGACCTCTGAATACGACAGGCGGACGCATCTGATATCTGCGGATCGATTCCTGTGATTACCAGCTCTGCAGCCCCCCATACAGCCTGAGTTAAGTGCAGAAAACCGAGAGTACCTCTCAGGATGACTCGAATAATACAACAGTTTCGCGGACCTCGTTCGAGCAGCAGACCGAGTTCCGAGCTCTCGGTTCGACGAACGGGCGCGCCTGATGTCTCGAAATCGATTCCTGTGACCAACAGCACTGTAGCCCTCCCCAGCACGATTTAAGTACAGAAAACCGAGAGCACTTCTGAAGATGACTCGAACAATACCAATAGGTTCACGAAGCTAGCTCGAAAACAGGGTGAGTTCAGAGCTTCTGATTCAACAGACGAACGCGCCTGATAATTCTCAATCGATTTCTGATTATGAGCTCTGTGGCTCTACAGATAGAGTTAAGTACGAAAAACCGAGAGCGTCTGCTACAATGACTCGAATAATACAAATAGGTTTACGACCCTAGCTCAGCTAGCAGACCGGGTTCAGACCTCTGGATTCAACAGGCGAACGCGCCTGATCATTCTAAATGCATTAGCTGTACTGACCAGCTCTGTAGTTGTCCTGAAGCTCGAGTTATGTTGAGAAAACCGACAGCGCGTATCAAGATGACTCGAACCGGTCGTTCCCGCCTGCCTGCTTTTTGGCCTTCAAAGTTACCCGATCGAACTGAGATCAAGATGGCGAGCGGGAATAAGATCAAATATCATGGGAAAAAATACTAGAGCTCAAACGAATTGTTGAATTTCGAGAACAAAATTTTCAAACAAAAGTCAGCAAAACGTCAAACTAGCTCTCACCAAAAGGTTACCGCCGGGGGACTCGTAGAGCTTTTTACTGTCGGAAAAAATTGCAGAGAACGAATAGTTTTTCAGCCCAACTCGAGTATCAGACCGAGTTCAGACCTCTAAATGCGACAGATGGACGCGTCTGATGTCTCCGAATCGAGGCCTCTAAATACCCGCCCTGCAGCCTCCCTACAGCCCGAATTGAGTGCAGAACGCCGACAGTAGCTCTCAAGATGACTGGAAGAACGAACAGTTTCGTGATTCTGGATCGCGCAACAGACCGAGTTCAGAGCTCTGGATTCAACAGGCGAACGCGCCTGATGATTCTGAGTGGGGTAGCTGTGCTTACCAGCACTGTAGCTGCCCTACAGCTCGAGTTAAGTATAAAATACCGACAACGCGTATCAAGTTCACTCGAATAACACGAATAGGTTTGCGGACCTAGCTCAGCTAGCAGACCGAGTTCAGACCTATGGATTCGACAGGCGAATGCGTCTGATCATTCTGAATGCGATAGCAGTGCTTACCAGCACTGTAGCTGCCCTACAGCTCGAGTTAAGTAGAAAATACCGACAACGCGTATCGAGTTGACTCGAATAATACAAACAGGTTTGCGAACCTAGCTCGGCTGACAGACCGAGTTCAGACCTCTGGGTTCAACAGGCGAACGCGCCTGATCATTCTGCATGCGTTACCTGTGCTTACCAGCTCTGTAGCTGCCCTAGAGCTCGAGTTATCTTCAGAAAACCGTCAGCGCATATTAAGATGGCTCGAAACGGCCGATCCCGCCAGAGTGCTTTTTGGCCTTCAAAGTTACCCGATCGAGCTGAGATCAAGATGGCGAGCGGGAATAAGACCGAATATCACGGGAAAAAATACTAGAGCTCTAACGAATTGTCAAATTTCGAGAACGAAATTTTCAACCGAGCAAAAGTCACCAAAAGTTCCGTCGAGATTTTTCTTGCCAACTAGCTCTCCAGCGCGCCGGAATTACTCTTAGCTTCCAGCTATAACTAGCTAAGGGAAGCTCTACGAGTTACTCTTAGCTTCCAGCTATAACTAGCTAAGGGAAGCTCCACGAGTTACTAGCTTTGTGAAAACTTCAGTTTTTTTTTTTTCGAGCCAACTAGCTCTCCAGCGCGCCGGAACTGGGCGCCGGCGGTAAACCGTCAACCTTTGTTACCGCCGGGGGACTCGTAGAGCTTCCTGACAACATATACTGTCTGAAAAAATTGCAGAGAACGAATAGTTTTTCAGCCCAACTCGAGTATCAGACCGAGTTCAAACCTCTGAATGTGACAGACGGACGCGTCTGATGTCTCCGAATCGATTCCTGTGATTACCCGCCCTGCAGCCTCCCTACAGCCCGAATTAAGTGCAGAACGCCGACAGTAGCTCTCAAGATGACTGGAAGAATGCGAACAGTTTCGTGATTCTGGATCGCGCAACAGACTGAGTTCAGAGCTCTGGATTCAACAGGCGAACGCGCCTGATGATTCTGAGTGCGATACGTGTGCTTACCAGCACTGTAGCTGCCCTACAGCTCGAGTTAAGTAGAAAATACCGACAACGCGTATCAAGTGGACTCGAATAATACGAATAGGTTTGCGGACCTAGCTCGGCTAGCAGACCGAGTTTAGACCTATGGATTCAACAGGCGAACGCGTCTGATCATTCTGAGTGCGATACGAGTGCTTACCAGCACTGTAGCTGCCCTACAGCTCGAGTTAAGTAGAAAATACCGACAACGCGTATCAAGTTGACTCGAATAATACAAACAGGTTTGCGGAGCTAGCTCGGCTGACAGACCGAGTTCAGACCTCTGGGTTCAACAGGCGAACGCGCCTGATCATTCTGCATGCATTAGCTGTGCTTACCAGCTCTGTAGCTGCCCTAGAGCTCGAGTTATGTTCAGAAAACCGACAGCGCGCATCAAGATGACTCGAAACGGGCGTTCCCGCCACAGTGCTTTTTGGCCTTCAAAGTTACCCGATCGAGCTGAGATCAAGATGGCGAGCGGGAATGAGATCGAATATCACGGGAAAAAATACTAGAGCTCTAACGAATTGTTGAATTTCGAGAACGAAACTGGCGCCGGCGGTGAACCGTCAACCTCGTCACCGCCGGGAACCTCGTAGAGCTCCTCTCACTGGTGAGAGTGCAGAGAATCGACACTGAATGGAAAAATTGATTTCTTGGGGAAATCTTCAAATTCGATTTTTTGGATGTTTATATTCGCTCAGATTCTGGAAGTCAACTCGTGTAAAAATACAATGAGAGAGCTGAGCTGCTACCGGAGAGGAGTTTATATGCCAATGCTCGACGTAAAAATCTGCTTTCTCAAAATAAATGGTCAAATATCTTTCAAAAAATCGCAAAACCACCCAAAAGTTGTCACATTGTCCGCCTCCGCCGGATCGGCGAACTGGGCGCCGGCGGTAAACCGTCAACCTTTCTTACCGCCGGGGGACTCGTAGAGCTTCCTGACAATATATAATGTGGAAAAGAATTTCAGAGAACGACTAGTTTTTCAGTCCAAGCAGTTATAGACCTCTCAAGACTCTAACAAAACAAACGAACAGTTTTCCAATCGAGCTCGAGTATGAAACCGAGTTCAGACCTCTGAATGCGACAGGCGGACGCGCTCATGCCTGCGGATCAATTTCTCTGATTACCAGCTTTCCAGCCCCCCATACATACTGCCTGAGTTAAGTGTAGAAAACCGAGAGAACCTCTCAGGATGACTCGAATAATACGGCAGTTTCGCGGATCTCGTTCGAGCAGCAGACCGAGTTCCGAGCTCTCGGTTCGACGAACGGACGCGCCTGATGTTTCGAAATCGATTCCTGTCACCAGCAGCACTGTAGCCCTCCTCCAGCACGATTTGAGTACAGAAAACCGAGAGCACTTCTCAAGAGACTCGAACAATATCAATAGTTTCGCGAACCTAGCTCGGGATGCAGGCCGAGTACAGAGCTCTTGACTCGACAGACGAACGCGCCTGATAGTTCCCAATCGAGTTCTGTGATTATCAGCTCTGTGGCTGCCCTACAGATCGAGTTAAGTACAGAAAACGAGAGCGTCTGCTGCAATGACTCGAATAATACGAATAGGTTTGCGACCCTAGCTCGGCTAGCAGACCGAGTTCAGACCTCTGGATTTAACAGGCGAACGCGCCTGATCATTTAGATGCATTACCTGTGCTGACTAGCTCTGTAGTTGTCCTGAAGCTCGAGTTATCTTGAGAAAACCGACAGCGCGTATCAAGATGACTCGAAACGGCCGTTCCCGCCTGCCTGCTTTTTGGCCTTCAAAGTTACCCGATCGAGCTGAGATCAAGATGGCGAGCGGGAATAAGATCGAATATCATGAGAAAAAATACTGGAGCTCTAACGAATTGTCAAATTTCGAGAACAAAATTTTCAACCGACCAAAAGTCATCAAAAGGTCCGTCGAGAATTTCCTTGCCAACTAGCTCTCCAGCTCCCCGGAATTACTCTTAAGCTTCCAGCAATAACTTGCTAAGGGAAGCTCTACGAGTTACTAGCTCCACCCCGCGCCGGAATTCCTCTAGCTCATCGATGACGAAGAGCTCTACGAGGTATTTTCAACCGAGCAAAAGTCAGCAAAAGTTCCGTCGAGATTTTTCTGGCCAACTAGCTCTCCAGCGCGCCGGAATGGGCGCCGGCGGTAAACCGTCAACCTTTCTTACCGCCGGGGGACTCGTAGAGCTTCCTGACAATATATACTGTGGGAAAAATCTCCAAAGAACGACTATTTCTCAAGCCCAAGCGATTTCAGACCTCTCAAGATAACGCTAACAAAAAACAAACAGTTTCGCAACCCAGTTCGAGTATCAAACCGAGTTCAGACCTCTGAATGCGACAGGCGGGCGCGTCTGATGTCTGCCAACCCACTCATGTGATTCCAGCCCTAAAGCCCCCCTACAGCCCGAGTTAAGTGCAGAAAACCGACAGTATCGACTCGAATAATATAATAGTTTTGCGAACCTAGTTCGAGCAGCAGACCGAGTTCCGAGCTCTGGAATCGACCGAAAGACGCGCCTGATGTGTGCAAATCGATATATATGACCTGCAGCACTGTAGCCCTCCCCCAGCACGAGTTGAGTGCAGAAAATTAAGAGCACGTCTCAAGATCATTCGGACAATACGAACAGTTTCGCGAACCTAGCTCGGGCAGCAGGCCGAGTTCAGAGCTCTCGGTTCAATAGACGAACGCGACTGATGATTCCCCATCGATGTCTGTCACAATGAGCCCTGTAGCTGCTCTACAGCTCGAATTAAGTACAGAAAACCGAGAGCGTCTATCAAGATGACTCGAATAATACGAATAGGTTTGCAGACCTAGCTCGGCTAGCAGACCGAGTTCAGACCTCTGGATTGAACAGGCGAACGCGCCTGATGATTCTGAGTGCGATAGGTGTGCTTACCAGCACTCTAGCTGCCCTAAAGCTCGAGTTAAGTACATAAAACCGAGAGCGTCTATCAAGATGACTCGAAGAAAACGAATAGGTTTGCGGACCTAGCTCGGCTGGCAGACCGAGTTCAGACCTCTGGATTCAACAGGCGAACGCGCCTGATAATTCTGAGTGCGATAGCTGTGCTTACCAGCTCTGTAGCTGCCCTGAAGCTCGAGTTGAGTACAAAATACCAACAGCGCGTATCAAGATGACTCGAAACGGCCGTTCCCGCCCCCCTGCTTTTTGGCCTTCAAAGTTACCCGATCGAGCTGAGATCAAGATGGCGAGCGGGAATAAGATCGAATATCATGGGAAGAAATACTAGAGCTCTAACGAATGGTCAAATTTCGAGAACAAAACTGGGCGCCGGCGGTAAACCGTCAACCTTTGTTACCGCCGGGGGACTCGTAGAGCTTCCTGACAACATATAATGTCGAAGAAAATTGTAGAGAACGAATAGTTTTTCAGCCCAACTCGAGCATCAGACCGAGTTCGGACCTCTGAATGCAGCAGACAGAGGCGTCTCATGTCTCTGAATCGATTTCTCTGATTACCTGCCCTGCAGCCCCCCTACAGCCCGAGCTAAGTGCAGAACGCCGACAGTAGCTCTCAAGGTAACTGGAAGAATACGAACAGTTTCGTGATTCTAGATCGCGCAGCAGACCGAGTTCAGAGCTCTGGATTCAACAGGCGAACGCGCCTGATTATTCTGAGTGCGATAGGCGTGCTTACCAGCACTGTAGCTGCCCTACAGCTCGATTTAAGTAGAGAATACCGACAAAGCGTATCAAGTTGACACGAATAATACGAATAGGTTTGCGGACCTAGCTCGGCTAACAGACCGATTTCAGACCTATGAATTCAACAGGCGAACGCGCCTGATTATTCTGAGTGCGATAGGTGTGCTTACCAGCACTGTAGCTGCCCTACAGCTCGAGTTAAGTAGAAAATACCGACAACGCGTATCAAGTGGACTCGAATAATACGAATAGGTTTGCGGACCTAGCTTGCCTAGCAGACCGAGTTCAGACCTATGGATTCAACAGGCGAGCGCGCCTGATTATTCTGAGTGCGATAGGTGTGCTTACCAGCACTGTAGCTGCTCTACAGCTCGAGTTAAGTAGAAAATACCGACAACGCGTATCAAGTTCACTCGAATAATACGAATAGGTTTGCGGACCTAGCTCGTCTAGCAGACTGAGTTCAGACCTATGAATTCAACAGGCGACCGCGCCTGATCATTCTGCGAGCGATAGGCGTGCTTACCAGCACTGTAGCTGCCCTACAGCTCGAGTTAAGTAGAAAATACCGACAACGCGTATCAAGTTGACTCGAATAATACGAATAGGTTTCCGGACCTAGCTCGGCTGCCAGACCGAGTTCAGACCTCTGGATTCAACAGGCGAACGCGTCTGCTGATTCTGAGTGCGATAGCTGTGCTGGCCAGCTCTGTAGCTGCCCTACAGCTCGAGTTAAGTACAAAATACCGACAGCGCATATCAAAATGACTCGAAACGGCCGTTCCCGCCACCGTGCTTTTTGGCCTTCAAAGTTACCCGATCGAGCTGAGATCAAGATGGCGAGCGGGAATAAGATCGAATTTCACGGGAAAAAATACTAGAGCTCTAACGAATGGTCAAATTTCAAGAACGAAATTTTCAACCGAGCAAAAGTTACCAAAAGTTCCGTCGAGATTTTTCTTGCCAACTAGCTCTGGGGCGCGCCGGAATTACTCTTAGCTTCCAGCTATAACTAGCTAAGGGAAGCTCTACGAGTTATTTTCAACCGACCAAAAGTCACCAAAAGGTCCGTCGAGACTCGGCGCCGGCGGTAGACCGTCAACCTTTGTTACCGCCGGGGGACTCGTAGAGCTTCCTGACAACATATAATGTCGAAAAAAATTGCAGAGAACAAATAGGTTGTCAGCCCAACTCTAGTATCAGACCGAGTTCGGACCTCTGAATGCGACAGACGGGCGCGTCTGATGTCTCCGAATCGATTCCTGTGATTAACCGCCCTGCAGCCCCCCTACAGCCCGAGTTACGTGCAGAACGCCGACAGTAGCTCTCAAGATGACTGGAAGAATACGAACAGTTTCGTGATTCTGGGTCGCGCAGCAGACCGAGTTCAGAGCTCTGGATTCAACATGCGAACGCGCCTGATTATTCTGAGTGTGATAGGTGTGCTTACCAGCACTGTAGCTGGCCTACAGCTCGAGTTGAGTAGAAAATACCGAGAACGCGTATCAAGTTGACTCGAATAATACGAATAGGTTTGCGCACCTAGCTCGGCTAGCAGACCGAGTTCAGACCTATGGATTCAACGGGCGAGCGAGCCTGATGAATCTGCGTGCGATAGGTGTGCTTACCAGCACTGTAGCTGCCCTACAGCTCGAGTTAAGTAGAAAATACCGACAACGCGTATCAAGTTGACTCGAATAATACGAATAGGTTTGCGGACCTAGCTCGGCTAGCAGACCGAGTTCAGACCTATGGATGGAACAGCCGAACGCGCCTGATGATTCTGAGTGCGATAGCTGTGCTTTCAAGGTCTGTAGCTGTCCTACAGCTCGAGTTAAGTGCAAAATACCGACAACGCGTATCAAGATGACTCGAAACGGCCGTTCCCGCCAGAGTGCTTTTTGGCCTTCAAAGTTACCCGATCGAGCTGAGATCAAGATGGCGAGCGGGAATAAGATCGAATATCACGGAAAAAATACTAGAGCTCTAACGAATGGTCAAATTTCGAGAACCAAATTTTCAACCGAGCAAAAGTCAGCAAAACCAAAAGTTCCGTCGAGA
>CAUYUJ010020978.1:135000-146802 GCA_963575745.1 Prorocentrum cordatum | reverse complement strand
GGTGTGTGTGGTAGGAATAATATTGTGCTGTATGGAAGATGGAGCGGGAGGTGGGTGGGAAGGAGAGGGTGTTCTGGGAAAACAAGAACCCCACTCAGGATGTGGGGAACAAAAACCCCACTCAGGATGTGGGGAAAAAACAGCAGAACAAAAAGGAAAAGGAAGGAGGAGTAGGATATCATATATGGCGCGCGCACCAAGCTAATCCCTCCCCTTTCTCCCTCGTGAAACTCCCCTCCCCCCTCCCCCCCCTCCCTCCTCATCCCCCCTCATGATCCCACAACCCGGCGACAGCGAAGGCAACGACGAAGGCCATGGCGACGGCGACGGCGACGACGACGACGACGACGACAACGACGACCCCCTGCAGACGACGACGCCGAGGGCACCTCCGACGGTGACGGCGACGACGACGCCAGGGCGCCGGCGTAGGCCACGTCCTGGGCGGCCCTGCTCTGCAGGAGCCCTTCCCGAGGCGCCGCCACCGGGCGGTCCAGGAGCCCGGACGCCTTGCCGCCTGCCGCAAGCCAGCGACGACGACGCTGACAACAGCAGTGACGGCGACTCCCGCGCGCGCGTCGCCGCGCGGGCGGGGAGGAGGAAGGCGGAGGAAGGGGAAGAGGAGGAGGAGGAGGAGGAGGAGGAGGAGGAGGAGGAGAGAGGAGGAGGAGAGGGGGAGGATGAAGGAGGAGATGTGGAGAGGAGTGGAGGGGGAGGGGAGGATGAGATGAGGAAAAGGTAGAGGTAAGGAGGAGGAGGAGGAGGAGGAGGAAGAGAGGAGGAGAGAAGGAGGAGGAGGAGGAGGAGGGGGAGGAGGAAGAAGAAGAAGAAGAAGAAGAGGTGAAAGAAGAGGTGGAGAAAGAGGAGGAGGAAGAGGAAGAGGGGTAGGAGACGGAGGAGGTGAGGGAAAGGGACAAGGGGGAGGAGCAGGAGGAGGAGAAGGCAACCCGTCCTCGCGAAGCCTGGCTGGGTGCACGCAGCCTCAACATACCACCTCGCTGGGAGGTTATCCATCCATCCACCTATTCATCCGTCCTCCCTCCCCCCGCCCTTGAGTGGAAACGTCAGAGGAGAACCGACTGAGGGGAGGAGGGGAACATCGAGCTGAAATCGACGATACATCGCCGATAGGTCGATGACAGACCCCCGATAGCGAATGCGCAGGTTCCTGAGCGGGGTGGCCTATCGGGCCCCTGTGGGCTATCGGTCCGTGCATTCCCACCCTGAGCCTCCCCCCTCCCTCTCACTCTCTGGGGCCCCAGCACCCGTCCCAACTTTGGAACGGGTGGCCAACTGGGCCAGGCGTGTGCGGTCGGGTCCGAAACCACGGGCACCACCCTCAGCTCGGAGCCGTGACTGCACAGCACAGCGGTGGCAGGGCGCATCCGCTGCGCGCACTGCTGCTGGTGCCCCACACCCGGAGAAGGAGAAGGCGGAGAGGGAGGAGAACTCCACAACTCAGGAAGTTCCCTCCCTCCGCCCTCTGGTCCTCCTCTCCTTCCCATCTCCCTCCTCTGGGTAGCCCACCTCCCTGGACGTTTCAGTCCTTCCACTCTCCCAGGTGGCAGACCCCCGAGCCCTCAGTGCCAGTGCCAACGCCAATGTCTCCCGATCTGCCCCCGACCCTCCTCGCCCTCCTCCTCCTCCTCTTCACGCGAAGAGACCCTCCTCCTCCTCCTCCTCCTCCTCCTCCTCCTCCTCCTCCTCCTCCTCCTCCCACCTATGATCCTCCCAATCCTCCCCACTGGGGAAACTTTTCAGTCCGCGGGCGCCAAGTGATCCAAGACAGTCAGACGCTGGTCAGCAAGCGGTGGGATGCAGCAGGAGGGAGTTGGGGCACGAGAGGTAAAGGGGCAGAGCGCGAGAAAAAAGCGGAGGAGCCAGCTCAGACCACGAAGGCTGGCGCGGGGATGCGGAAGGAGAACCGGCCCACTGGGGAAACAGACGAAGAGTAACCGATACCGCTGCTCCTCCGATCGTCCGCTGCCGGCCCGCCTTCTAGCAGCAGGGCGCCCGGCGGGTCCTCCTCGTCGAGGCGCTGCCGGTGGGACATCGCGGGGCCCACCTCGGCAAGGCGGGCAGCGGGCGGCCCTCGGCGGCGGCCCTCGGCCCTCGGCCCTGGCGGCGGCGGCGGCGTGGCCGACGGCGGTGTCGCCATGGGCGGTGGAGGATTCTGTCCATCAGCCGTCCCCCCGCCAACCAGGGACGCTGGTCGCTCAATCGTACGGCGACCCCGGCGCGGGCGTTCCAGGTTGAACGCCGACAGTGGCCTTTGGGCTCCGTCGACACCGAATGGTTGGTCGAATCTGGCGAGCTTTCTGAAAGCTGCGACCGCTCGAGGTGGAACTATCCACGCGACGCCAGAAACCAAAGCCGACGTCATCGCGACAGCATCCTGCCGTACAGTGGAGGCCACAAGAAACCCAACCCTGAGACCCCAAGACGTCCATTGATTTTGGTGCGGGAACGTCACGCTCTCCATCGCAAAACCACCGAAACCCAAGAAACCCAGCGCATCCTGGAGGCAAGCAGGGTGTCTCTTGGCAGGGGCCTCCACTGTACCTACACCAGCACCCCCCGGACCTCCCCCACGGTGCGATCGGATAAGAATTCCAAGGTGAATTCAGCCGTTGGGGAAACGACCAGATCCAGATGCCGCCACTTCCCGGACCTCTCCCGGGTGCGTTCTGACCAGTTCCGCTGCGAGTCCAGCCGTGGCGGCCTTCCAGGAACGGGTGGCCGTGCTGGTGTTTTCGAAAAAACGCCCGTCCAAGAAGTGCAATAGAGAGGGCGACATCACCCCCAGCGCCCACGATTTTGATGATCAACTTCGCGTGCCGACCGCGGTTTGCAAAAAAACTGTTGTTTCAAAACGACTTGCACTCCCGCGAACCGACCGTCCTAAACTTTGAGACTGGGGCCTAGGGCTTGGTCCCGCGTCACTGCATCAAGGAGGTGGGCGCTTTTGCTCGAAAGCCAAGGTCCGTTCCTCCTCTGAACCGTTGGGTGACGACATGCGAACCCTACCCCCCACCAACCATCGATCCACCTGAATCGATGGGAGGCGGGGGCAGGGTTCGGATTTCGCGACGTGTTCGACGAATTCCGAACTCGGATTCAGGGCTGAGCCCTAAACGGTCTTTTTCGTTTTCGTTTCGTTCTCGTTTTCCCTCGCTTTTGTCCCGAATCCGCCTCTACCGCAAGACGAAGTCGAAACGAAAACGGCCCACGAAATCACCAAAAAGACCGTTTAGGTCCAGGACTTCCCCGCCGAGCCGCGGCGACGAGGGACCCCAGGAGGCCCAAAGGGCCCTCCCGAGAGGCGGCCGAGCCCCTGGCCGGCGCCTGCGGTCGGCTCCCCGCCCGCCGCGGCCAGCGCCTGCCCAAGACGTGCCGCGGTGCCACCACCCCGGGACATCGAGATCCCACCAGCCCCCGTGGGCGGCGGTGGCTGAGCGAGTTACTCCGGCGATCGCCTACATGGATTGAGGGGACGTGGGCTAGCGACGGATCCCGTTTCCATGGGAGATCGCGGAGGTCCGCCGCGGAGCGAGGCGGCACCTGCCGCATTTGGGGGAGGGCCCCTCCCCCGATCCATGGATCTGGCGACCGCGCGCCAAATCAATGGATCGATAATCCATGTTTGCGCGCCCCCGAGTTACTTTCCCCAACCTCCTCCTCCCCCTCGTGGAAGAGAGGTTGATCTCTCCCCCAGTTCCCCCTCTCTCTGGGTCTGGAGGAGGGGTGTCCAGGATGGACGGCCCCACGAGGGCCTGGGATAGCCCAAGATCCATCCTCCAAGATCGCACGATATGGCCCGACATGGAACTCTCTTTGGCCTCCGACGGGCGGGGCTGACACGGGCGCCGCCCTCCTGTTTGTCGATGGCTTCCAAGATGGCCTCAAGAGCCCCGAAGGCCTCCAAGAGAGGCCACAATAATTATGGCCTCCAGAATGGCCCCAGGAGGGCCACAAGATGGTCCCAGTAAGCTGCCAAGAGGCTGCGATAAGCTGCCAAGAGGCTGCGAGATCGACAGCTCCGCGAAGGCATCTATCGTTTGCGGTTGACTCTTGGGCCTGCTGAGGCTGATGCCGATCTTCGGTTCGACGGCTGCCCCTCCTCTTTGTTCCACTGCGCGCTGCAGCATTTACCTGATCAATGCAGCTCGCCTGGGCATCGTTGCTGGATGGGCTGGTGGGAACACGCGAAGCTTCAAGAATTTTCTGATGTGGAGGTCGAACCTCCGCTCGAGAAGAACAAAACAGTCCAAAGCGGAAGGAGGATGCCTCCGGGGCGGAGCTCGAACCTTCATCTTGGAGGTTCGGAATCCTCCAGGACCGTGCTGCTCAGCCCCTCCTCCCTGCCAGCTGCCCTCGGCAGGGGGCGGCAAGCAGGGATCTGTTTCCTCCCCTGGCCCCGGGCCAGGGGCTGCGGCCCGCAGGCCCAGGTAGACCATGCGTCTGCCTGCCATCGAATAGAACGCCCAGCATCCCCGCTGTGGGATCGCAAATCTTGGAGCGCCCCTGCCGCTTCTCGGGCCTCCGGGGTCTCTGGGAGCCGCTCCTCCCCTCGACCACGAGGAAGGCCTCCCACACGGGGTCCGAGCGGATGGGGTCGGACGATCGCGCCGCATCTCCAATGCATCGCCGATGCATCGGCGATGCATCGACGACGTCGACGACGCATCGGCGCCATCGGTGTGGAGAAACTCGGGCTCCACATCGAGCCGCATCGCCGATGCATCGGCGATGCGGCGCGATCCTCCGACCCCCATCTATTCGGACCCCATCTGGGAGGCCTAGATCCTCCCCTCGCCGACGATCTCCCCAGCGGCTGGCGCTGGCCTACCGCGGCGCACCCGCCGCAGCGCCGGTGCTGCGTGGCGCTGCCTGGACCTCCGGCGGGGTGTTGTTTTGAATCCGCGGGCCCTAAGTCTTGGAACCTCTTCTCGGCGGCGCGCCCGGCGGGGGGGGGAAGGCAGAGGGGGCGGGCCTTCTCAGAAGGCTCACTGTCTGAGAAGCGTTCCAAGCCAGCTCCGAAGAAGCGGTACGCTTCTGAGAGGCCCCGCCGCCTTCTGAAAAGGCCTGCCCACTCTCTCGCTGCCCCCCCCCCGCGCGCCGCCGATCTTCCCCGAGAGGCAATTCCCCACCAGTGCTCCACTCGGAATGCCCCAGGGTGACTACCTACCAGACCACCCCAACCCAACCCGAAGACCCGAATTTCGGGTCGGGGGGGGTACGGGCTACATGTGGGTTTTTTCCATGCTCCCCGACCCCCCCACCACCCGAAATGGAGGGCAAATCGGGACCTTCGGGTTGGGTTGGGGTGGCTTGGTGTGCGGTGACAGGGCCCGACAGCGGCTCCCGAGGAGAAGATCTGGAGGCACGCCGCGCGGAAGCAAAAGCACAGCCTGCCAGGGGTCTCCCCGCTTCCAGCCCCGCGGGTCCGGGCTCTGCCCGGCCCCGCGGTCGCAGAAGCCGAGAGAGCAGCACACACACACACACACACACACACACATCAGGCCGTGGAGGTCCGAGCAGACTTCGTCGGCGCTGCACCCCTCGGGCGGCGCCTCCCGCGCCGCCCCCGGCGCGCCTGGCGCTCCAGGAGGGGGGGGGGGGCCGGGCCCAGCGCCCATCCAGGAAGCCCGCGCGGACCCGCAGAAGGCGCCTGCTCCCGCCGCTGCTCTCCCTCTCGGGGTCGGCTCCCCGCCCCCGCGGCCGCCTGCGCCCGCCCAGGGCGCGCCGCGAATCCCACCCCCGGCCTCCCGCGCCGCCCCCGCTTCGCCGGAGAGGCGCGGGCGCGCGGGCGTCGTGCGGCAGACGCGTCGCGCGCGGCGCGCGCGGAGGGTCGAAGACGTCCGTCTCTGGCGGAGGAGAACAAAAAAAAAAAACTGCCAGAGCGGGAGAGGAAGCGCAGCCCAAGACAGGCAGCAGCAGAGCAGAACAGAACGGAACGGAACAGAAAACAGACAGGCAGACCGACAGACAAACAGTCAGGCGGAAAGACAGACAGGCTGTCAGGACAGACAGGACAGCCAGCCAGCCAGCCCTCCAGACAGACAGACAGAAAGACAGACAGACAGGCAGACAGAAAGAAGGTCAAACAAGCGAAACATGTCCATGGAAGCCGAACCACAATTATGGAGATGTTCGATTATCGGGGTTTCTCATCCTCCACCTCCTATGCTCCTCCTCCTCCTTCTCCTCTTTCTCCTCCTTCTCGTCCTTCTCCTTCTCTTCATCCTCCCCGTGATGTTCCTCTTCTTTTTGCGTCCGACAAACTTCAAGGGCTACGACTTGTTTCAAGGGCCTATGATTGTAGCGCTCTGTCGCAATGAAAGATGAGGCAAACCGATTGAATTAAGGCTACAATAGAACGCAGTGCAAGGGAAATTGGAAAAAGCAAGTGTCCTTTAGGGCGCAAGTTAACTAAGCCAGCAACCAGTGAAGGAGCATTGCTCCCCCTCACCTCCCAAACCCTCCTACCCATCCGATCCCGCACGTGACTAGGGCCCTCACCGAGGGCCGCTCTCAGTTCTAACCCACACCGAGGGTAGCTGGAAGTCTACCTCTAAAACGCCCTCACCAAGGGAGTAAACATAATGATGAAAGTGCCGCCTGGGTGATGCATGTGGCGTGGATGCCGTCGCCAAGGGCCATCGCGTGAAACTGCGGCTTGGACGAAGCGGCGCAGATCATCCCGCGCCAATCCTCCTAAGACAAAGCCACCCCTGCCACCTCCTCCACACTGCCCTCACCGTGAGTCCTAAACAAATCAAGGTCATGCTTAGTAGGGCTTGCCGCTGCGTAAATCAGGCGTCGGCACGTTCGGCTCCGCAGCATCAGCCCTGGCGGTCAACACGCTCGCAGAGGTCGATTCGCGCGCCATGATACTGTCCATACAGGGACAGTCGGGTGATGCGTGCGGCGTGGATGCCATTCCTGGGGCCATCGCTTGAAATTGCGGCTTGGATTCACAAAATCTGCGCAAACTTTCCCCCTCGAACCATACTAATCTCCCCACTCCCTGTCACACCACCTCCCCCCCGAAAGAACCATATCCATGAGAACGGCCTGCACGGATGAGGAAAACAACACAAAGTCGAATGTACTGCGCTCACGTAGCTTTGGCAACTCCGAGCGCTTCAATGTGAAAGCGTGGTGTTGTGACAATATGTGAAGTTCGAGGTAACGCATGCCGCTGCCTTGAGACGGGTCGGCAAGAGTTGAAAACAGAAGGTCTACATGTGTCAGACTGTCGTGACCTAGGCAACTCCTTTCTTCCAGTGGGGCATTTCCACAAGTGAAAATGACTCTGTGTAGGAGGCTATGAAAAGGAAACTTGGTGGGAGGGTGTATTGATGCGGCACGGATTTACACAAGTCCTCCTCCTCCTCCTCCTTCTCCTTCTCCTCCTCCTGCTCTTCCTCCTCCCTCCTGTCCCGCATCCCTCCTCTTCTCTACTTCTCGTCATGCTCTCTGCTCTCTGCTCTCTGCTCTCTGCTCTCTGCTCGCTCCTCCTCCTCGCTCCTCCTCCTCCTCCTCCTCCTCCTCCTCCTCCTCCTCCTCCTCCTCCTCTTCCTCCTCCTCCTCCTCCTGGTCCTCCTCCTTCTCCTCCTCCTCCTCCTCCTCCTCCTCCTCCTCCCTCCTGTCCCGCATCCCTCATCTTCGCTTCTTCTCGTCATGCTCTCTGCTCTCTGCTCTCTGCTCTCTGCCTTCTGCTCCTCCTCCTCCTCCTCTTCCTCCTCCTCTTCCTCCTCGTCCTCCTCCTCCTCATCATCATCATCCTCTTCATCCTCGTCATCCTCCTCCTCCTCGTCCTCCTCCTTCTCCTCCCCCTCCTCCTCCTGCCCTGGGGCTGCGGAGGCTCGTGTTCCTCCCGCGACCCCAGGGGCGGCGAAAAGTGAAATGTTGCCGCGTGCGTGGCTTCGCAGCAGAGTCCAGCAGAGTCCTCCTCCTCCTCCTCCTCCCCCTCCTCCTCCTCCCCCTCCTCCTCCTCCTCCTCCTCCTCCATTCCTTTTCCTTCTAGATAGCTCATCGCTGTCGCACCCCGAGGCCGGCCCAAAGGGCGGGCCAAGCGATTCGCCTGAGACTCCTTCACCATTTACGACCTTGTTGCTTACAAACTGACAACAGCTTCACTGATGGAGGGCGGGTGGTTTTCAAAATGTTGTTCTCGCATTAGCGCCGCGAACATCGGCTTAAACATGTGCAAGGCCTTCACGGATGGAGGGCGGGTGGTGGGCAAATGTGACTCTCGCCTTAGCGCCGCGCACATTTGTTTCAAAGTTTGCAAGAGCTTCACTGATGAAGGGCAGCTCCTTTTCAACATGTGGCTCTCGCCTTAGCGCCGCGCGCATTCGTTCTAAACATTTGCAGAAGCTTCTCGGATGGAGGGCGGCTCCTTTTCAACATGTGGCTCTCGCCTTAGCGCCGCGCACATTCGTTCTTAACATTTGCAGAAGCTTCTCGGATGGAGGGTGGCTCATTTTCAAAATGTGGCTCTCGCCTTGACGTCGCGCACACTCGTCTTGAACATGTGCAGGAGTTTCACGGATGGGGGACAGGTTGCTTTCGATATGTGGCTCTCGCCTTAGCACCGCGCACACTCATGTTCAAACAATGCAGGAGCTCCGTGTATGGAGGGCGGGTCGTTTTCAAATGTAGCTCTTGCTTTAACGCCGCGCACATTGATTGTGAGAATTCGCCAGAGCTTCACTGATGGCGGGCGATTCCTTTTTCAAAATGTTACCCTCGCCTGAGCGCCTGGCACTTTCGTTTTCAGAGCCTACAGCAGCTTCCAGGAGTCTCATTATTAACGTCCCAGAAATGGTGTTTCGGCACAATGTCGGACTGTCAGGACGCAACAGTTCGATTAATTCGTGTTGCTGAATCTCAGGAATGGTGTTCTGGCGCGATTCTGGATCGTCAAGACGCAACAGAAACGGTGATTCGCGGCGCTAAAATCCCGATAATGATATTCTGGCACAGCTCAGGATTGTCAAGCGGTTGTTTTCCAACGGAGCATCTCCTTCAGTGAAAATGAAATCCTTATAGGGGCCTGTGAAGAGGGAATTTGGAGGGAGGGGTTGGTCTTGGGTTTACACTGGTCCTCCTCCTCCTCATCCTCCTTCCCCCTCCTCCTCCTTCCCTTCCTCCTACCTCATCCTCCTGCTCATCCCTCCCCCTCGCCTCCCCCGCCTCCTGCCCCCTCCCAATCCCTGGAGAAAGAGAGGGAGGCCGGCGGGGCAGACGGCGCGGCCGGGTCGCGCCGAAGGCGTGACGAGGGAGGGGAAAGGATCGCAGACCTCCCTCGTCCCCCAAAGCGCAAGCTCGACCTCCCGAGTGGAGGGTCTCGATCCTCCGGGGAGGGAGGAGGGGAAACGCGAGGGATCGAGAGAGAGAACAAAAGAGAGAGAGAGAGAGACGAGACACGCAGAGGGCACCTGCATAGCGCTACCGCGCTTAGTCAGGGCCAGAGCCATCCTGGGCCCTGGGATGGTGCAAAGCCCTCCTGGTCGAAAGACAGAGGCACAGGGAAGTGGAGGATGGCGGGGCGGAGGGGGACGGACGAGGAGGACGGAGGAGGAGGACGGACGAGGAGGACGGACGTGGAGGAGGAGGAGGAGGAGGAGGAGGAGGAGGAGGAGGAGGATAGGACGGAGGAGGACGGAGGAGAAAGACGGTAAGGGAGAGGATAAGGAAGAGGAGGAGGAGGAGGAGCAGGGGGAGGAGGGGGAGCAGTAGGAGCGGGAGAGGAGGAGAAGAACGGAGGGATGGAAGACGATGTGGAGGAGGGCGATGGGGGAAGGGGAGGGGGAGCGGAAAGGGCGGGGAAGGAGCGTTGTTGTAAAAGGCAAAGAAAGGGGGGAGGGAGTGGGAGAGGCGAGAGGTCTCTAGAGGCCCCAGGGCCTTCAGAAGTGTCTGGAGGTCCCCGAAGGCATCCGCCGAGGTCACCGAAGGGTCGAGTCTCGAGGTGATCGGAGGGCACGAGGACCGAGGATCGAGGAGGATCGACCCCGAGGAGGATCGAGGACCGAAGATCGAAGACCGAAGAGGATCGAGGACCAAGGGGCGAGGACCCCGACCTCCCAGGGGTCGAAGTTCGAGAAGGTCGGGGTTTGGGAGTGTCTCGTCGTCGTCGTCGCCGTCGCCGTCGCCGTCGTCGTCGCCGCCGCCGCTGCTGTCGTCGTCCTCGGCGGCGGCGCCGTCGTCGTCGTCGCCGCCGCCGCTGCCGCCGCCGCCGCCGTCGTCATCGTCGTCCTCGTCGTCGCCGCCGTCGTCGTCGTCGTCGTGGTCGTCGTCGTCGTCGTGCACGTTTTTGGGGGGGATGAGGAGGGAGAGAGCCGAGAGGCCTGTCGTCGCCACGGCTGAGCGCCCCTCGAAGTTCTGCCCAGAACGCACCCCAAGCATCCCCGGGGTCGCCTCTCCAGCAGCGAGGCTCAATTCACTTCAGTTCAGATCGGCCTGCGCGCTGGCTCCGTCAGGAGTCGTCCTCTGAAGGGCAGGCGGTACTCACGACGTGAACTTCAGCAGTGAGGGCTGCATTCAAATTTGCCCAATTCCAGCGCTCTTCCTGGCTTTCGGCCCCCGGGCGGCCCTCTTCGGCGTTCTCTGGGCCATCTCCGACCACGACCCCGGACACGATCCGCTGCCCCCCTGGGGAAGGGGTCGAGACACGTGGGGACCGCTGGAACACCAGCAGATTGGAACAATCGCGCGAGGCTCGGTTCTCTTCACGCCACTGCGAGTGGCATGGGCCGAACCGCGCGAGCCGATGCCCGGGCCGCCTCGGATCGGCAGTGTCCTTTTCCGATTGTCCCGAGAATGGGCTCCAGACGTGGAAAGTGTCAGGAAAAAAACAGGGCTGATGCTTCAAAGGCGTTGCAAATCCGGGTGCACGCGTCTTTGCAGACGCGCACAGTCAGTTACCTGATGCTCCTGGGGAGCTTGCCGTCGGACGATCGAGAGAACGAGAGAGAGGGAGAGGGAGAGAAGAGAGGCAGGCAGGCTGGCCAAGAAAGTGTGGAGGCATCACCGCGAAGGCGCGCGAGAGACGGGGTGCCTCTCGTGGGCGGGAAGCATGTCCACGTCCACTGGCTCGCGGTCTGGACACCACGGCCGCGAGTCACGGCTGCCCTGCGCGGATGCCTCGCGGAACGTACCCGTGGGATCGCGCTGTCCGCGGGACCGCGCCTCGGTATCCGGGGGACCGCGAGGGCATGGACACGGACATGTCCGTCGCCAGAGGGGCCGCGAGGGCACGGACGCGGAGCATGGACCGCGAGGAGCATGGACCGCGAGGAGCATGGACCGCGAGGACATGGAGCATGAACGTATGCACGGGACCGCGAGGGCATGGACATGGAGATGTCCGTCGCTAGTGGGCACAAGGGAGTCTTCAAAAAAAACTGAACCCGGTGTTGAAAAACTCACGCGCGCATCCGGTCTGGCGCGGCACGCCACAGGCTTGCCCCAACCGTGGGACGCCAACGATCCACCGCCACGCCCTCGGCACGAGGTGACGTGTTGTAATGGCCACTGGCTGCATGGTAGGGCTCCTGTACAGCCGAGACATGCCACAGGAACGTGGGTCAAGGCCACGTGCCCCGTAGGCTCAACGTCTCACGCGGATACCCCGAACGGACGAGTTCTGCAGGGTGGATACCCCAAACACTTTTTTCGTCGGCGGGGAGGCAGAATTGGCTGCACCAGCGATAGAGCCAGGCGGGGACACCGAAAAACGAATTGGCCAGCATGCAAGAGCGGGAGGAGGGCAGCGCGGGCGAGAAATGGATA